>JARWAU010000056.1:0-532241 GCA_029958995.1 Bombus sonorus | reverse complement strand
GTTAGTTCGAGTAAGCTTCAGTAAGGGAAGAAACGTTCAAAGGAAAAAAAAATATATACTTCGAGCACGAAGGAATGCTTGAGTAAGAGATAAGGAATTAATTAAAATGGAGAAATCGGAAATCATGATACCTATATTCGATGGTGAGGATTATGGTATGTGGAAGCAAAGAATCAAGATGTTTCTCAGGTATAAAGAGTGCGAGATTGTTACAACTAGAGTGAAGACCGAAACAGACAATGAAGATTGGGACAAAAAGGATCTGAAGGCAATAAATATAATTTACAGTTCCATCACAAATAGACAATTGGAATATGTTAGGGAAGAAAAAACGCCATATGAAATAGTAAAAAGGTTCGATGAAATGTACTTGAAAGAGTCGACGGCACTACAGATCGTATGCAGAAGGAGATTGGAAAAGATAAGACTTGAGAATTACAGTGATTCAGCATCGTTCTTTAGCGACTTGGAAAAATTAATAAATGAATTAAAAGGTGCAGGCGCACAAGTAAATGAGAGGGAAAAGCTGAATTACATGTTGAATATGTTACCCGAAGAATACAGCTACATAGCGGACATAATAGACGCATTGAGAGAAGAAGATCAAACGGTAGCATATGTGAAAAATAAAATTGAAATAGCAGAGAAGAAAAATAAATCCAATCGAAGAGAAATGCAAACCAACGTCTTTTCTGCAAAAAAGGAAGGATGCTTTAGATGTGGAAGAGAAGGACACTTTGCGAGAGAGTGTCAAAATGACGTCCAAGCGGAAAGCAGTAACATCTATTGCCGTGGGTCAACACGTGGTCGCAGCAGAGGAAAAGGAAACAAAAGAAATACGAGCAGGGGACGTGGAAATTTCCATCGTCAATCAACAGCCGGCACGAGCGAGCATGGCAACTCTGGAGCAGGCACATGGATAGCAACAGCGCACGCAGCATACAACAGCGAGACGAATGAGATAAGTGAGAAGAAAATAGTGTGGCTATTAGATAGCGGTTGTACCGATCATATAATTAATAATGTAAATTACTTTGAGAAATGTAGTGACCTTAAGGAACCAGTAAATATGTATTTCGGCGATAATAGACCGGTAAAAGCAACAGAAGTTGGAAACGTTATAAGCTATTTTGAAGTATTTGGAAAACAAAATAAAATAAATATGAGTAAAGTATTTTACGTGAAAGAAATGTCCGCAAATTTTATCAGTTTAGGTAAATTAACAGATAATAAGAATACGATTATTTCGAAAGGAAATATTGCAAAAGTAATAGATGAGAACAATAAACTTACAGCTGTAGCGTTCAAAGAGAATGGGACATATAGAATGAAAAGTATATTGAAAGGGAAGGAGCACTTAGTAAACAGTGCCGAACGTAGTGGTATGAGTAATAAGGAAAGATGGCATAGGATGCTAGGACACGTAAATTTTAAATACTTAGATATTTTGGGTAAAGAGCAGCTAGTGACTGGGATACCGAATGAATTTGAAAAGGAATTTTTGAAATGTAGAGTGTGTATAGAAAGCAAAATGTATAATTTATCTTTCAAAAATAATCGAACTAAGGCTAGAGAAATAATGGAAATTAAATAATAGAAAAATATTTTATTTCCTTTATCGATGATTATAGTAAAGTAGCTAGAATTTATTGTATAAAATCAAAAGATGAGGTCCTTGATTCTTTCGTACAGTTTGTAAATGAAGCCGAGAATTTAACGGGCAAGAGGTTAAAAATATTAAGACACGATAATGGCAAAGAATATTTAAATAACCGAATTTATAAATTTGCTAGGGATAAAGGTATCAGAATAAATAATTGTCCAACATACGTACATGAATTAAACGGGACAGCGGAAAGGTATAATAGAACGGTAATGGACATGGCGCGTTGCTTGTTAGCGGAAGCGAAAGTACATAAAAGGTCCTGGCCGGAAATAGTATGTACAGCGGCATACTTGAAAAATCGAATACTAGCAAATACTACAGAGAGAAAGACACCTTTTGAAATATTTTTCCGAAATAAACCAAGTGTTGAAAATATACTATATATGGTACTAATATACTCTATATGGAAATAAAGTTTTTGTAAGAAGGCCAGAACAAAAAAGAGTTTCTAAATGGGACAAGAAGGCAGATATGGGAATTCTGTTAAAATATAGTGAAGTAGGGTACAGAGTCTTATTAGGTGGGAAAATAACAATAGCTAGACATGTAGAGGTCATAGAGACAGACACTAAATGTATCGGTTTTGAGGAGAATTCATTAGATACAGATAGCGATGATAGCAAAGATAACTATTTATTGGACGGCATGAATAAGGAAGAGTTAGAAAGTAGGGAAGATGAAAATGATAACAGTTTTGAATGCTTAAACATCCCTAGGAGATCTACACGTAATAAGAGAACTCCAGTAAGGTATCCAGAAAAGGAAAACATTAGTGAGATTCATGCAAATTATTGTAGAGTAGATATCCCTCGTACAATTGAGGAGGCGATTTGTTGCGAAAATAGTGAAGATTGGAAACAGGCTATGGATAAGGAAATAGAATGTCTCTATAAGAATAAAACTTGGAAATTGGTAGAAAGGATAAAAGGCAAAGAAGTATTCGATGTAAAATGGGTTTACACGAGAAAATCAGATGACAGGTATAAGGCTAGGTTAGTGGTAAGAGGATCCCAACAAAGAAACGTAGCCGATGACATATATTCACCAGTAGCGAGTAATCAGACCTTTAAGATATTGCTATCATATTGTTCTCAAAATGGATTAATCATTGAGCAAATGGATGTAGAAACTGCCTTTTTAAATGGTGAAGTAACCTCGGAGGTATATGTAAATCAACCAAAGGGATATGCAGACGAAACGAATAGAGTTTGTAAATTATCGAAAGCACTTTATGGGTTAAAAGAAAGTCCGAGGGACTGGTATGAGTGTTTCGATAGGTATGTGACGAGATTAGGTTCTAAGAAGAATAACATAGAGTTGGGCTTATATACTCACGGAGAGGGAGAAAATGTTGTTTATTTGTTAATATATGTAGACGATGTGTTAATTTGTAGTAAAAACAAAAGGAAGATACAAAGTGTAAAAAGGTTATTAACTGATAAATTTGAAATGAAAGATTTAGGTGAAGTAAAGGAATATCTTGGAATAAATATAGAGTATGATTATTTCAAAAATGAAATGAGATTAAGCCAAAAGAAACACATTGAATCATTAGCAAACAAATATAAATTACAAAATAACAAATTATACTGTACACCTATGGAGACCAACTTAAAAATTGAAAAGGCCGAGATAAATAGAGAGGACATTGGATACAAGAATTTAATTGGCGCATTGTTGTATATTAGTATGAATACCACACCCGATATAAGTTATAGTGTGAATTATCTGAGTAGATTTCAAGATTGTTGTAGCGAGACACATTTTAAATATGCTTTGCAAATATTGAAATACTTGTACCGGACTAGAGATTTAAGGCTAGATTATAAAAGGAATGAAAACCCTGATTGGGCAGGAGATCGTATAGATAGGAAATCGACTTCTGGATATAGAATTAGATTGTATGGAAATGTAATTGGATGGAAGTCTAAGAAACAAAGGTGTGTGATAAAAGCTTCGACGTATGCAGAGTATGTAGCTCTATCGGAAGCAGTATATTAGAGAAATTATGAAAATCTTCAATGTACATCTAAACAATAACCCTGTAAAAATTTATGAGGATAACTCTGGAGCGATAAGTATAGCAAAGTACGGAAATTTTACAAAAAATTCTAAACACGTTGAAGTTCATTACCACTACGTTCACGAGTGCTTAGAGGAAAACCAGATAAATATAATAAAAATAAGTACAGACGAAAATACTGCGGATATTTTTACGAAGGCATTGTGTAGAGAGAAATTCGAAAGGTTTAGATCATGGATGAATGTAAACTAAGATGAATGTAAATAGAGCAATAAGTGTTAAAGTTTCTGTTAAGTAATTCGACAAAGCATGTAAATACGATAAAATGTACAATGTAAATGTAAGGAGGCGTGTTAAGAGAAGATGATACAGTTACACTGTACATGTGAATGTGTGTGTAAGCGTAGAGGGCGTCCAGGCCTTAGTTAGGACAAAGGACGATTGGCAGTCGTTTAGAAGCATCTGGAATCTTGACAACAAGCGTACGTGCGCTTGTTCAACTTCTTTGTCTTCTTTGGGAATGCTCCAATAATGGCTCAAAAGCCAAGAATGTAAGTATTTTTACATATCGTACTTCAATTACGTCTATTCTGTATATTTTTCTTTGATCACTATCAATTAAGAAATACAATTTGATTGAAAATTTGGGAGGTTGGCATTTTCTGATGTTTTTCTTTCATTAAAATAAAATAAGTGTTAAAGTCTTAATACCGAATTATGAAACAAATGACTAATATATTTCAGAAATGATTAAATTCTTGATTTTTAGATTTTAAACTTTCATATTAGATTTTCAGTTTTTACACTTATCAAAGTTTATTAGATTTTCAATCTTTATTACTACTAAAATTACTAAAGTTAATAAACCTTCATTTTTCATTATCTCCAACTTTTCAAATAGTCAGCAATCACTCATCGTGTTTTGTTTTCTAACAGATTTTTCGCAACCTCCATTTCTACCATTGGCCTTTCAACGGTTCCTGCCTGATGTTAGTCTTCCTGATGATATTCGCTGGGATAGTGCAACATCCACGGTAACGTTCTCTGTTTCTCTGCTTCGAACGGTGAGTCGCATGCATTTCTGTTCCTCCGGTCACTCAATCATGTCGTAGGATGAACGATCTGAATCGGCACAGGTGACTGGTTATATTCCGTAGAATTTTTCACGAGCATAGTGACCGCAGGTATTTCTTATACCCGTGAGTAGTAACATTCATTTTTTCAAATTTATTAATTTAGGATAGGTCTTCTTGCACAGCGCGATTACAATAATTAGTTTTTTTAATAATTAGGTTAAACATCCGAATATATTCGTGTTATTTATAATTATGCATGTTAATATTCCGTATGAATATTTTCAAATGGCAAATATCTACACGAATATACCTGTATGACATACATATACTTGATCTTAAGCAATGGATTGATAGCGACGATATTAAGTCACGTTCGTTTATTTCATTTTCATTAGAATTTAAAATGTGTGTTAAAATTCATTTTTTCTCCGCACAAGAATGTGTGAAATTTTACGTGTAAGAAGACACTTCCCGACAGGCAGATTTTGAATCAAAACAATAATTTTGAACACTGCTTCTGCTTTTTCGAGTATGTGGTTTGATATAGAGATCGCCTGAGATTATTTCTTTCGTAGTAATATATTTAGAGTCAATTATTCCATTTGATTGAGTCTCGACGATGTGTTAGTGTATCGTGCACGACGTATTTTTCACATTGTGTATGTGTGTGTGCGCGCGCGTGTGTGCGTGTGCGTGCGTGCGTGTTGTTAGGCCGTGGAATTGTATCGCATTTTCTCATTCGTTACAACTTCAAATATGAAAAATGTCGAGACAATTTCTGATAATATTATCCACCAGATTAAGTGTAACCACGCTTTTAATATTGCCGTCAATTACAATTATAATTCCAAGTCTTCTTACGTTTATTTTAAGGATATCATTTCCTTAGACGTGTTTTATTACGTTTTACGCAATCACTAGCCTTCGTCAGTCGATTTCAGGAAAATAGTATGTACCTTAGAATGCGCATGCTGTGTGTTAATCTCGTGTTCCTTATATACCACTGGTATGCACTTGACAATGTGCCGAAATGCCAATCGAACGGTAACGGTTTGTTGATATCTTAAAAGTTGGTTTTTCCATTATAACACAAACGAATTTAATCATTTTTTAATTTTTATTGTAAATTAACGCTTTCAACAATTTATTATAATAAACATTTCTATAATTTTTATATTTTTTATCAGTTGAAACTAAATTTGCATTTCTATGGTACTACTTTTTGACGTAGAACTGTTTTAATCAATATTCAATATCAGTTTATGACAAACATAATTTTACTATAATAGTCAAAGATGAAGTTGACTATGAAGTCGACTCAGGAGTCGAGAAGTGAAAGAATCTACATAATATTTCCATATGTAATAATTATTTATTTTTCGGGATTCTTTTACAAATATTTTCTACTTTGATCATTCATTATAATATTTTATCAATTTTCATAACTTAATTACAAGCATATACCATTATTCAATAATTAATTATCAAATATATAAATCTAATATGTTCTTACGCGTTGTTTTACTTTCAAATATAAGATCATGTTATAGTAATAAAAATTTTAGAATTTTTATATCAATTAATAGCACAGTAAATAATGATAATAAATTATTCTCAATTAAAGAAATTTCTCTTTTCATGATAGTTCCGCTATTAACTCTCAAAGACCATTGTAAATTGCTAACATTTTTGTCACGTTTTTCTATTTATTACAATGTTTGAATCATTGAAATATATTTATTAATAATTGTATGAATAATTAAGCAATATACCGTAATGATATTCTTACTAATAGAATATTTTGTTTAATAGTAGCAGCTACACTCATGTAATATAAAAGATTTTCATTAAGAACATAATCTTATTCGTAATTGTTACTGAACATTGTCTTAAATATGTTTTCTATTTCTCAATTCCATCAATTTGACTGTTTGAATAGAATAAATTTGCGCGTGCTCGTGTATACGAAAATCGAGCGTTCTTATTAGCGGAATATATTGCGAAGTCAAATCGAGCGTACCTATTGGCGCAATAAATTGTGACGTCATATCAAGCGCTCCTATTGGTCCGGAATATTGGAAAGTCGTAGTTTCAACCTACCGAGCGGTGACATGTTTCTAAAAGTCGTGCAGCGAAAATTCGGGCGTCATCCTGTTGTTTTATTTCGACTTTATCGACGATTCTACGCTTCTATCTGGTTCATTCAAATAGTACGTTCGTATTTAATCGTTTATTGATTATCATCTTAGTAAAATTATATTGTATCTCAAAATTTTCTTTTGCTTTTATCATTGACTGCGTATTTGTCAATTTACAGTTATTGATCGTTCATATTATCGATCTTTGAGGTAGAATTTGGGTTCTATTATTACTTTATTTCACTATAATTGGTTTCATTGTTGTAAATTATATGATTTATCATACATTTATCCTTGACTTTATTTCTGATGGTTAAAATTATCGATAATTCACATTACCGGTCTTTACTATAGTTTTTTCTGTTATTGCAAATTATTGATCTTGTCGTACATTTATTTGAAATTGTTGGTTTTCTTTTGTGTAGATTATTGGCTTGTTACATGATTGAAAGAATAGGGGTCCAGATTACAGACGCCACAAGCGATTAACAATTCCATAATTCGAACTGAAACAAGATGGACGTCATAGATGATTATTAATAAATCCAGTCGTTGATTTCTCATGCAGATTTGGTAACGATTGAAGTATTATAACAAAGCAGAGGTACGTGCACGACTATTTTCTTTTTTTATTGGATCAATAGTAATCGATATTTGCTAAATAATTGCTATACAGCTTACAATTGGCATATAATAACATCATTTTATAAATAGTTGCATAATTTGTTGAAAATATTAAGAAGAAAGGAAAAGAGGTGAAATAAATCACATTTAAAACTGTTCACATATAAAAATGTTTCGGGTATATATAGATTATCGTTAATAATCAGATATACTATTAAGTAATTAATTAATGTTTTTATATTAATATATAGGAAATTATGCAAATCATTTAATTGTTATTAGAAAACAATCTATTGCGAAATTATTATATTTTTGTATATTGAAATGAGAAAAAATTAATATAATATAATGAGAAAAATTTTTTATAGTAGTTGGATTTTAACACAATTTCAATTTTTATTTCTTTAATATTTCAAGTTTAAATAGAGTTTAGACTTTTTTTAACAATGAACGATATATTTTTAAGAACAAATTATAATATTTCATATGTTTTGTTTCAGTTTTTCATAATTTCTACTTTTTCCAGTGCTTCTGGAAGGAAGCAGTGATGCTTCAAAACTAAACATGTAAGAATTTTTGCATACTGTACTCCAACTAATTTTATTCCTTATATTTTGCTTTAATTATTCAAAATGAAAAAACAAGTCTGATTTTATACTTTAATATCAGAGTTTCAGTTGTTACAGTAATTAGAGTTCACTAACAGTTTAACTTTTTTATTGTTATTAGAGTTTAAGGATTTCATAGAATTCCATATTACGTTATTTAAAAATGTTTTGCTGAATCATTACTTAATTTTCAAAATAAATTATTCACGCATGTATTATTTATATATCTATAAGAAGACATATGTTTTGTTAAAGGTTTATCACTCCTTCCTCTTTCTCCTGCTTCCTGAAAAGGACCTAGTGGTGCTTCAAAAGCCAAGAATGTAAGAAATATGTAAATTATTTAATTCTATTGTTTATATTTCAATCTGCTACTCCTAATTTGATTATTGTCACTAAAATTTTAATAGATATTAATAGACATTAATCCTCCACTGCTTTAAATTTTCCAATTAATTAACGTTATATCTATGAGCAAATAATAATATTCGATGCATTGTTACAGCTTTTTCCATGATGGGATTGCATAACTTCTCCTTGATAACGGTCTTCACGACGACTTTCCCTGAGCTACCATATCATCGATGACTACGTTCCTCGCATCTTATCGTGAGTCGCATGCATTTTTGTCCCTCTGGTCACTCAATCATGTCGTAGGACGAAAGGTCCGAATCGACACGGGTGACTGGTTGTATCACGTAGAATTTTTTGCGAGCACAGTGACCACGGGTATTTATTATACCCGTGAGTAGTAACATTTTCTTTTTCTATGTATTATTTATTAGTTCAGGATACGTCTTCTTGCACATCGCGTTTTTGTTTATGTTAATTACATGATACTGAGAAATTTTATACTAACAATATTAATAATACTACTAACTGATAAAAACGATATTATATTAACAATTAATTTGAATATTTGTGATTACTGCATACTTAATAATAACGATAATAAGTCATTTTTTATTTCACCTTCTATCCTCTGATGGCACTATTACGATGGATTTAATTGTTTGCCATTCATTTTTGAATTTGAGTATTGATTTAAAATATACATATAGGGATAGTAAAGTTCAGTCCTGCCGTACAAATATGCATGGAATTTTATGTGCAGGAAGAAATTTCGTGACAGACAAATTTTGGAATCAAAGCAACAAGTTTTGAATACTGCTTTTGAACTTTCGAAAATGTGCTTTGACGAAGGGATTGCCTGAGGGGTTGTTTGCAATAATATCTCACTTTGAGTCAATTATTAAAGAAATTTCTTATTCATTGTCAATTTGTCTCTTTTGTAATGGAATTTCAATAGTTCATAGAATCAATTATTTGAATGAATCATTATATTGCATTGATCTTGTTTATGCTGTTTTCTATAAATAAATTCAACACTAGTATTTCGGTAAATGATAAAATTAATAACCTAGACTATACAGTGATAGTAATAGAGATAAAGTTTGAAACTGAAAAATGAAGAGAGATTAGTCCGTTAGATACAAATTATATGCAGTAATACGTTTTTTAGTTATGATTTTCAGGTTTAACCCCTTCCGCATTCAATGCCAGGATCTCACTCACGTGCTCAGGTGCTACTTAGGTGAGAGAAAGGCAATGAGTACGATGACCATTGATTTTATAATAATTTATAAGCGACTGACGATGAGTTAGCGTATCGTGCACGATGCACTTTCCACATAGTGTGTGTGGTTAGGCTGTGGAATTGCGTCGCTTAGTATTTATTCTATTTACTACAAATCTAAATAATAAAAAATAAATCCAAACAAATATCATATCAATCACAACCTGTAAAAACAAAGATTCGTTATCGAATATAGGAAATCAAAGATTTTAGTGTCATTAATTTTATTGTTAAATTATAACAAATGGTACGTACCATATTTCGTACCATTCACAATTTCTTTGAAAAATCAACACACTCTCTGAATTGAATATTTGTAATGAATATTTGTAATTAAAATTGAGATTAACTTTTATCGCGTTTTATGCAATGGTCGCGCTAGCCTTCGTTAGTCGATTTCAGGAAAATGGTACGCACCTTAGAGTGTGCATGTGGTTTGCTAAGCTCGGGTGTCGCAGGCGTCCCGGGACGTCCTCTCTAGTGCAGGACCTTCGCGCCCGAGCGTTTGTGAGAGAACCGTGGAGCGAGTGCGTTGGTGTGCCTGTTTTGCCATTTTTAAATATAGCGCTAGGTACGATAGATAGCATACTTTCTGGTGTGTCTGTTAATTATAAGTAGGTAGGGCCGGGCAGCTTGGCACAGTCTCAGGTCGGGTAGGCGCGTTTTTTCGTGTGACCAACCTGTTTCTGGAAATTTATTTGAAAAATCGACGGTGAAACTGGCACGAGTAGAGCATGCCCTCGTCTCTGGTTTTGCCTGTCGATTTTCCGAATTTTGCGGTTGCGGTCGCGAGTGGGCTCGAAACGAACGTTTATTGCTCGAGCACGCACATGTAAGTGGGTAACGATCACCGCTGTGATCGTTAGTCAGTCCATGTGCACTTCAATCAGCTTCCGCGGTTTATATTTTTATTTTATAAGTTTTTCTTTTTTTTTTTTTTGTTTGCGATTTAGAAGACTCGAGCTTAGATTTAAGTTTCAGTGGGTATTGCGCCCGAAGAAAGAAGAGGCTATAAGCCGAAGAGGCCCGGCAAACTGCCACTCAAGAGGGCAACTACTAATGGCTGCCCATCCTCTGGGTCATCCAGAGCATGGGAAGTCATTATTGTTACTACTTTGTCACTACGCTCGCTTTTAGTATTTGTAATAGTAGTAGCTTTTGCTCTTTTGGCCGATGTATATATCGGTCCATCGTCCCATTGGGCAAATCGTGATTTCTCTTATTAGTGTTGCGACAAATTAATTACGGGTTGTATTAGAGTTGCGAAATAACATCGCGGCTTTTCATTAGCGTGGCGAAAAAATGATTACGGTTTGAACTAGAGTTGCGATAAAATGATAATCGCGTTTGCTTTAGAGTTGCGAATTATGTTATCGCAATTGTGTTTTCCAATTTTTATTATGAATTTTTAATATTTCTTATAGAACTATACGTAATTCCAGTTTACGTGTTAGTTTACAATTGATTTTATAGTATTGCAAGTAACAATACTAGAATATTTAAAGTAGCTCTTTCATATAGTAAATAGTAATCTTCATTAAATTCACTTTAAGAGTTAGCGTTGCGATATTGTACCATCGCGAGTTCTACTAATTTTACCATTTAGCGTTGCGAAAACGAATGATCGCGTTTTGTTAAGTACAGTTGCGTTTATAAAATGTCCGAACCCTCCGACTGCATTTATCAGACACTGTTCCTGGATCACACGATACAGCTGCAAGAGCTGTACAAGTGTGATCGTTTATCGGCGACCTCTTAAATGGTTGCACTTCGATCTCTCGCTATTAGTGTTGCATATTGCTTAAATACGAGTGCGTAGATTTATACTTAATAGCGTTGTGCATCAAATTTCGGATATTTTCAGAGTTTTTTGGTAATAGTAGATTAATTGATATTGCAAATATAACGAAGTACTCGTCGTGTTTGATTTTAAGAATTTTCTGCTTCATAAATATTCGTAGTAAATTAGCGTTGCGAAACTAGAATAGTCCGTTCCACTCTCGGCGTGTTGATCGGCTTTATATAGAGTGGAAGACGATCGAATATTAGTAGTACTTCTGGCTACTGCTTTGTTTCTTTTTCAGCGCCCGTTATTAATGCACCCCTTATTACTACGTTTATTACAGAAAATACTGCTATAAGACATATTCCTTTGTCAGCGTTAACGTTACCATGACTGCTAAAATACAGAACTTTATTGCGAATGTATAATATCTATATATATTTGTCGGAGATGAAAGGACAACGGGGTCACCCGTTGGAATTACTTGGAGAAACCTAAATAGCATTCACAGAATAACCCAGATACAGTCATTCGAAACTTGAGACAATGAGCTTAGGCTCGAGGCGACAACCGGTCGCCGAGCGTAGCCGCGGACACGGGATGAACGTTCCATCTAACAGAAAAGTACCAATATTATGAGACACACGTAGTATTAACAATCAAACCCCGGGCAAGAGCAATGTCGCAGCTACTCGGGTCTGCCTAGCAACGGCAGCAGTTTTGTTGGTATCCTGGGCCAACGTTAAACAAAGCTAACGCAATCGTAAGGAGAGGAAAGTTTCCATCAGTCAATTATTCTTGTGATCACCTTGGTGAGTGACACATCGTCTAGAGAGCAATATAAAGAGCGTCACAGCGAGCGATACTTTTCTGCACAGAAATTCTATTCTGAGTTTAATGAAGAGTGAGCCCGTGGACCGTGGATTCGCTATATCGAACCTAAGGTCATTGCCATTAGCGTCTAGTTACCGCGGTCACTGGTCGATCTTATTTCATCTGTATCCGTGATAACAAACGCTGTCTTGATTGTGCAACAACAATGAAAAACCCAGGCGCAGATTCTTTACACGCCCATAACCCAAGCCCCAACAACTCAAACCCGACATAGTTATATGTATGAAATTGTGAGGGATTTCATGCGTAACAAAGTATTATAATGAAATAGACACTAATGTTGCTATAAAGGCCTGAAATAGTTTCTAATTTAACGTTACATGGCATTACGTTGTAACATATAACATTGAATAGTATTACGACCTAACGTGTAACGTTATATAGTAAAACGTTATAACGTATCACGTTATATAGTATTACAGTGTAACGTATAACGTTAGATAATATTACAGTAAAAAGTATAACGTTATATAGAATTACGTTTTGACGTTTAACTTTATATACTATTACGTTATAAAGTATAACGTTATATATTATTACCCTATAACGCATAACGTTATAAACTATCGCCTTATAACGCATAATGTTATATAGTATTACCTTATAGCGTATACCGTTGTATACTATTACCTTATAAAGTATAGCGTTATACACTATTACGTTATAACGTATAACGTTATATACCATTACGTTATAACGAATAACGTTATGTAGCATTACGTTATAACGTATAACGTTATGTAGCATTACGATATAATGTATATCGTTATATACTGTTACCATATAACGCATAACGTTATGTAGCATTACCTTATAACGTATAACGTTATGTAGCATTACCATATAACGTATAACGTTATATACTGTTACGTTATAACGCATAACGTTATGTAGCATTACCATATAACGTACAACGTTATGTAACATTACGTTATAACGTATAACGTTATATACTGTTACCATCTAACGTATACCGTTATGTAGCATTACGTTATAACGTATAACGTTATATACTGTTACCATATAACGTATAACGTTATGTAGCATTACCATATAATATATAACGTTATGTAACATTAGCTTATAACGTATAACGTTATGTAGCATTACCATATAACGTATAACGTTAAATACTGTTACGTTATAACGTATAACGTTATGTAGCATTACCATATAACGTATAACGTTATGTAGCATTACGTTATAACGTATAACGTTATATACTGTTACCATATAACGTATAACGTTATGTAGCATTATCCTATAACGTATAACGTTATGTAGCATTACCTTATATAATATAAAGTTATGTAGCATTACGTTATAACGTATAACGTTATATACTGTTACCATATAACGTATAACGTTATGTAGCATTACGTTATAACGTATAACGTTATATACTGTTACCATATAACTTATAACGTTATGTAGCATTACCTTATATCGTATAACGTTATATACTATTACCTTATAACGTTTAACGTTATGTAGCATTACGTTATAACGTATAACGTTATTTACTATTACCTTATAACGTATAACGTTATGTAGCATTACGTCATAACGTATAACGCTATTTACTATTACCTAATAACGTATAACGTTATGTAGCATTACGTTATAATGTATATCGTTATATACTGTTACCATATGACGTATAACGTTATGTAGCATTACCTTATAACGTATAACGTTATGTAGCATTACGTTATAACGTATAACGTTATGTAGCATTACGTTATAACGTAGAAAGTTATATACTATTACCTTATAACGTATAACGTCATGTAGCATTACGTTATAACGTATAACGTTATATACTGTTACCATATAACGTATAACGTTATGTAGCATTACGTTATAACGTATAACGTTATGTAGCTTTACGTTATAACGTATAACGTTATATACTGTTACCATATAACGTATAACGTTATGTAGCGTTACCATATAATGTATAACGTTATGTAGCATTACCTTATAACGTATAACGTTATGTAGCTTTACGTTATAACGTATAACGTTATATACTGTTACCATATAACGTGTAACGTTATGTAGCACTACCTTATAATGTATAACGTTACGTAGCATTACGTTATAAGGTATAACGTTATATACTGTTTCCATATAACGTATAACGTTATGTAGCATTACCATATAACGTATAACGTTATGTAGCATTACCATATAACGTATAATGTTATGTAGCATTACGTTATAATGTATATCGTTATATACTGTTACCATATGACGTATAACGTTAAAGAGCATTACCATATAACGTATAACGTTATGTAGCATTACGTTATAACGTATAATGTTACATACTGTTACCATATAACGTATAACGTTATGTAGCATTACCTTATATCGTATAACGTTATATACTATTACCTTATAACGTTTAACGTTATGTAGCATTACGTTATAACCTATAACGTTATTTACTATTACCTTACAACGTATAACGTTATGTTGCATTACGTTATAACGTATAACGTTATATACTGTTACCATATAACGTATAACGTTATGTTGCGTTACCATATAACGTATAACGTTATGTTGCATTACCGTATATAGTATAAAGTTATGTAGCATTACGTTATAACGTATAACGTTATATACTGTTACCATATAACGCATAATGTTATGTAGCATTACGTTATAATGTATATCGTTGTATACTGTTACCATATGACGTATAACGTTATATACTGCTACATGATAACGTATAACGTTATGTAGCATTACCATATAACGTATAACGCTATGTAGCATTACCTTATAACGTATAACGTTATGTAGCATTACCATATAACGTATAACGTTATATACTGTAACGTTATAACGTATAACGTTATGTAGCATTACCTTATATAGTGTAAAGTTATGTAGCATTACGTTATAACGTGTAACGTTATTTACTATTACCTTATAACGTATAACGTTATGTAGCATTACGTTATAACGTATAACGTTATATACTGTTACCATATAACGTATAATGTTATGTAGCATTACGTTATAATGTATATCGTTGTATACTGTTACCATATGACGTATAACGTTATGTAGCATTACGTTATAATGTATATCGTTGTATACTGTTACCATATGACGTATAACGTTATGTAGCATTACCTTATATCGTATAACGTTATGTAGCATTACCATATAACGTATAACGTTATATACTGTAACGTTATAACGTATAACGTTATGTAGCATTATCATATAACGTATAACGTTATGTAGCATTACGTTATAACGTATAACGATATATACTGTTACCATATAACGTATAACGTTATGTAGCATTACCATATAATGTATAACGTTATGTACCATTACCATATAACGTATAACGTTATGTAGCATTTCGTTATAACGTATAATGTTATATACTGTTACCATATAACGTATAACGTTATGTAGCATTACCTTATATAGTGTAAAGTTATGTAGCATTACGTTATAACGTGTAACGTTATTTATTATTACCTTATAACGTATAACGTTATGTAGCATTACGTTATAACGTATAACGTTATATACTGTTAACATATAACGTATAACGTTATGTAGCATTACCATATAATGTATAACGTTATGTAGCATTACCATATAACGTATAACGTTATGTAGCATTTCGTTATAACGTATAACGTTATATACTGTTACCATATAACGTATAACGTTGTGTAGCATTACCATATAATGTATAACGTTATGTAGCATTACCTTATAACGTATAACGTTATGTAGCATTACCATATAACGTATAACGTTATGTAGCATTACGTTATAACGTATAACGTTATATACTGTTACCATATAACGTATGACGTTATGTAGCATTACCATATAATGTATAACGTTATGTAGCATTACCTTATAACGTATAACGTTATGTAGCATTACCATATAACGTATAACGCTATGTAGCATTACCTTATAACGTATAACGTTATATAGCATTACCATATAATGTATAACGTTATGTAGCATTATGTTATAGCGTATAACGTTATATACTGTTACCACATAACGTATAACGTTATGTTGCATTACCATATAATGTATAGCGTTATGTAGCATTACCGTATATAGTATAAAGTTATATACTGTAACGCTATAACGTATAACGTTATGTAGCATTATCATATAACGTATAACGTTATGTAGCATTACGTTATAACGTATAACGATATATACTGTTACCGTATAACGTATAACGTTATGTAGCATTACCTTATATAGTATAAAGTTATGTAGCATTACGTTATAACGTGTAACGTTATTTACTATTACCTTATAACGTATAACGTTATGTAGCATTACGTTATAACGTATAACGTTATATACTGTTACCGTATAACGTATAACGTTATGTAGCATTACCTTATATAGTATAAAGTTATGTAGCATTACGTTATAACGTATAACGATATATACTGTTACCGTATAACGTATAACGTTATGTAGCATTACCTTATATAGTATAAAGTTATGTAGCATTACGTTATAACGTATAACGATATATACTGTTACCGTATAACGTATAACGTTATGTAGCATTACCTTATATAGTATAAAGTTATGTAGCATTACGTTATAACGTGTAACGTTATTTACTATTACCTTATAACGTATAACGTTATGTAGCATTACGTTATAACGTATAACGTTATATACTGTTACCATATAACGTATAACGTTATGTAGCATTACGATATAGTGTATAACGTTATGTACCATTACCGTATAACGTATAACGTTATGTAGCATTACGTTATAACGTATAACGTTATGTAGCATTACCATATAATGTATAACGTTATGTAGCATTACCATATAACGTGTAACGTTATGTAGCATTACGTTATAGCGTATAACGTTATATACTGTTACCATATAACGTATAACGTTATGTAGCATTACCATATAACGTATAACGTTATGTAGCATTACCTTATATAGTATAAAGTTATGTAGCATTACCTTATAGCGTATAACGTTATCTACTGTTACGTTATAACGTATAACGTTATGTAGCATTACCATATAACGTATAACGTTATGTAGCATTACGTTATAGCGTATAACGTTATATGCTGTTACCATATAACGTATAACGTTATGTAGCAATACCATATAACGTATAACGTTATGTAGCATTACGTTATAACGTATAACGTTATTTACTATTACCTTATAACGTATAACGTTATGTAGCATTACGTTATAACGTATAACGTTATGTGGCATTACGTTATAACGTAGAAAGTTATATACTATTACCTTATAACGTATAACGTCATGTAGCATTACGTTATAACGTATAACGTTATATACTGTTACCATATAACGTATAACGTTATGTAGCATTACGTTATAACGTATAACGTTATGTAGCTTTACGTTATAACGTATAGCGTTATATACTGTTACCATATAACGTATAACGTTATGTAGCGTTACCATATAATGTATAACGTTATGTAGCATTACCTTATAACGTATAAAGTTATATACTGTTACCATATAACGTATAACGTTATGTAGCATTACCATATAGTGTATAACGTTATGTAGCATTACCTTATAGCGTATAACGTTATCTACTGTTACGTTATAACGTATAACGTTATATACTGTTACGTTATAACGTATAACGTTATGTAGCATTACCATATAACGTATAACGCTATGTAGCATTACGTTATAACGTATAACGTTACATACTGTTACCATATAACGTATAACGTTATGTAGCATTACCTTATATCGTATAACGTTATATACTATTACCTTATAACGTTTAACGTTATGTAGCATTACGTTATAACGTATAACGTTATTTATTATTACCTTATAACGTATAACGTTATGTAGCATTACGTTATAACGTATAACGTTGTATACTGTTACGTTATAACGTATAACGTTATGTAGCATTACCATATAACGTATAACGTCATGTAGCATTACGTTGTAACGTATAACGTTATATACTATTACCTTATAATGTTTAACGTTATGTAGCATTACGTTATAACGTATAACGTTATTTACTATTACCTTATAACGTATAACGTTATGTAGCATTACGTTATAACGTATAACGTTATATACTGTTACGTTATAACGTATAACGTTATATACTGTTACGTTATAACGTATAACGTTATGTAGCATTACCATGTAACGTATAACGCTATATAGCATTACGTTATAACGTATAACGTTACATACTGTTACCATATATCGTATAACGTTATGTAGCATTACCTTATATCGTATAACGTTATATACTATTACCTTATAACGTTTAAAGTTATGTAGCATTACGTTATAACGTATAACGTTATTTATTATTACCTTATAACGCATAACGTTCTGTAGCATTACGTTATAACGTATAACGTTATGTAGCATTACGTTATAACGTATAACGTTGTATACTGTTACGTTATAATGTATAACGTTATGTAGCATTACCATATAACGTATAACGTCCTGTAGCATTACGTTGTAACGTATAACGTTCTATACTACTACCTTATAACGTATAACGTCATGTAGCATTACGTTGTAACGTATAACGTTCTATACTATTACCTTATAACGGTTAACATTATGTAGCATTACGTTATAACGTATAACGTTATATACTGTTACGTTATAACGTATAACGTTATGTAGCATTACCATATAACGTATAACGTCATGTAGCATTACGTTGTAACGTATAACGTTCTATACTATTACCTTATAACGTATAACGTCATGTAGCATTACGTTGTAACGTATAACGTTCTATACTATTACCTTATAACAGTTAACATTATGTAGCATTACGTTATAACGTATAACGTTATATACTGTTACGTTATAACGTATAACGTTATGTAGCATTACCTTATAGCGTATAACGTTATCTACTGTTACGTTATAACGTATAACGTTATATACTGTTACGTTATAACGTATAACGTTATGTAGCATTACCATATAACGTATAACGCTATGTAGCATTACGTTATAACGTATAACGTTGTATACTGTTACGTTATAACGTATAACGTTACGTAGCATTACCATATAACGTATAACGTTATGTAGCATTACCTTATAATGTATAACGTTATGTAGCATTACGTTATAGCGTATAACGTTATATACTGTTACCATATAACGTATAACGTTATGTAGCATTACCATATAACGTATAACGTTATGTAGCATTACCATATAACGTATAAGGTTATGTAGCATTACCACATAACGTATAACGTTATATACTATTACCATATAACGTATAACGTTATGTAGCATTACCATATAACGTATAACGTTATGTAGCATTACCATATAATGTATAACGTTATGTAGCATTACCTTATAGCGTATAACGTTATCTACTGTTACGTTATAACGTATAACGTTATATACTGTTACGTTATAACGTATAACGTTATGTAGCATTACCATATAACGTATAACGCTATGTAGCATTACGTTATAACGTATAACGTTACGTAGCATTACCATATAACGTATAACGTTACGTAGCATTACCATACAACGTATAACGTTATGTAGCATTACCTTATAATGTATAACGTTATGTAGCATTACGTTATAGCGTATAACGTTATATACTGTTACCATATAACGTATAACGTTATGTAGCATTACCACATAACGTATAACGTTATGTAGCATTACCTTATAATGTATAACGTTATGTAGCATTACGTTATAGCGTATAACGTTATATACTGTTACCATATAACGTATAACGTTATGTAGCATTACCATATAACGTATAACGTTATGTAGCATTACCATATAACGTATAACGTTATGTAGCATTACCTTATAATATATAACGTTATGTAGCATTACGTTATAGCGTATAACGTTATATACTGTTACCATATAACGTATAACTTTATGTAGCATTACCATATAATGTATAACGTTATGTAGCATTACCATATAACGTATAACGTCATGTAGCATTACGTTGTAACGCATAACGTTATATACTACTACCTTATAACGTATAACGTTTTGTAGCATTACGTTATAACGTATAACGTTATATACTGTTACCATATAACGTATAACGTTATGTAGCATTACCATATAACGTATAACGTTATGTAGCATTACCATATAGCGTATAACGTTATGTAGCTTTACCATATAACGTATAAGGTTATGTAGCATTAGCACATAACGTATAACGTTATATACTGTTACCATATAACGTATAACGTTATGTAGCATTACCATATAATGTATAACGTTATGTAGCATTACCGTATAGCGTATAACGTTATCTACTGTTACGTTATAACGTATAACGTTATATACTGTTACGTTATAACGTATAACGTTATGTAGCATTACCATATAACGTATAACGCTATGTAGCATTACGTTATAACGTATAACGTTGTATACTGTTACGTTATAACGTATAACGTTACGTAGCATTACCATATAACGTATAACGTTATGTAGCATTACCTTATAATGTATAACGTTATGTAGCATTACGTTATAGCGTATAACGTTATATACTGTTACCATATAACGTATAACGTTATGTAGCATTACCATATAACGTATAACGTTATGTAGCATTACCATATAACGTATAAGGTTATGTAGCATTACCACATAACGTATAACGTTATATACTGTTACGTTATAACGTATAACGTTATGTAGCATTACCATATAACGTATAACGCTATGTAGCATTACGTTATAACGTATAACGTTGTATACTGTTACGTTATAACGTATAACGTTACGTAGCATTACCATATAACGTATAACGTTACGTAGCATTACCATATAACGTATAACGTTATGTAGCATTACCTTATAATGTATAACGTTATGTAGCACTACGTTATAGCGTATAACGTTATATACTGTTACCAT
This sequence comes from Bombus sonorus, assembly GCA_029958995.1. Classification (NCBI taxonomy): domain Eukaryota; kingdom Metazoa; phylum Arthropoda; class Insecta; order Hymenoptera; family Apidae; genus Bombus; species Bombus sonorus. Next base: position 510,820 of record JARWAU010000056.1, on the reverse strand, counting down.
ATAACTTATAACGTTATGTAGCATTACCATATAACGTATAACGTTATGTAGCATTACCTTATAATGTATAACGTTATGTAGCATTACGTTATAGCGTATAACGTTATATACTGTTACCATATAACGTATAACGTTATGTAGCATTACCATATTACGTATAACGTTATGTAGCATTACCATATAACGTATAACGTTATGTAGCATTACCTTATAATGTATAACGTTATGTAGCATTACGTTATAGCGTATAACGTTATATACTGTTACCATATAACGTATAACGTTATATACTGTTACCATATAACGTATAACGTTATGTAGCATTACCATATAATGTATAACGTTATGTAGCATTACCTTATACCGTATAACGTTATCTACTGTTATGTTATAACGTATAACGTTATGTAGCATTACCATATAACGTATAACGTTATGTACCATTACGTTATAGCGTATAACGTTATATACTGTTACCATATAACGTATAACGTTATGTAGCATTACCATATAACGTATAACGTTATGTAGCATTACGTTATAACGTATAACGTTATGTAGCATTACGTTATAACGTATAACGTTATATACTGTTAACATATAACGTATAACGTTATGTAGCATTACCATATAATGTATAACGTTATGTAGCATTACCATATAACGTATAACGTTATGTAGCATTTCGTTATAACGTATAACGTTATATACTGTTACCATATAACGTATAACGTTGTGTAGCATTACCATATAATGTATAACGTTATGTAGCATTACCTTATAACGTATAACGTTATGTAGCATTACCTTATAACGTATAACGTTATGTAGCATTACCTTATAATGTATAACGTTATGTAGCATTACGTTATAGCGTATAACGTTATATACTGTTACCATATAACGTATAACGTTATATACTGTTACCATATAACGTATAACGTTATGTAGCATTACCATATAATGTATAACGTTATGTAGCATTACCTTATAGCGTATAACGTTATCTACTGTTATGTTATAACGTATAACGTTATGTAGCATTACCATATAACGTATAACGTTATGTACCATTACGTTATAGCGTATAACGTTATATACTGTTACCATATAACGTATAACGTTATGTAGCATTACCATATAACGTATAACGCTATGTAGCATTACCTTATAACGTATAACGTTATATAGCATTACCATATAACGTATAACGTTATGTAGCATTACGTTATAGCGTATAACGTTATATACTGTTACCATATAACGTATAACGTTATGTTGCATTACCATATAACGCATAGCGTTATGTCGCATTACCGTATATAGTATAAAGTTATATACTGTAACGCTATAACGTATAACGTTATGTAGCATTATCATATAACGTATAACGTTATGTAGCATTACGTTATAACGTATAACGATATATACTGTTACCGTATAACGTATAACGTTATGTAGCATTACCTTATATAGTATAAAGTTATGTAGCATTACGTTATAACGTGTAACGTTTTTTACTATTACCTTATAACGTATAACGTTATGTAGCAGTACGTTATAACGTATAACGTTATATACTGTTACCATATAAGGTATAACGTTATGTAGCATTACGATATAATGTATAACGTTATGTACCATTACCATATAACGTATAGCGTCATGTAGCATTACGTTATAACGTATAACGTTATGTAGCATTACCATATAATGTATAACGTTATGTAGCATTACCATATAACGTGTAACGTTATGTAGCATTACGTTATAGCGTATAACGTTATATACTGTTACCATATAACGTATAACGTTATGTAGCATTACCATATAACGTATAACGTTATGTAGCATTACCTTATATAGTATAAAGTTATGTAGCATTACCTTATAGCGTATAACGTTATCTACTGTTACGTTATAACGTATAACGTTATGTAGCATTACCATATAACGTATAACGTTATGTAGCATTACGTTATAGCGTATAACGTTATATACTGTTACCATATAACGTATAACGTTATGTAGCATTACGTTATAACGTATAACGTTATATACTGTTAACATATAACGTATAACGTTATGTAGCATTACCATATAATGTATAACGTTATGTAGCATTACCATATAACGTATAACGTTATGTAGCATTTCGTTATAACGCATATCGTTATATACTGTTACCATATAACGTATAACGTTGTGTAGCATTACCATATAATGTATAACGTTATGTAGCATTACCATATAATGTATAACGTTATGTAGCATTACCTTATAACGTATAACGTTATGTAGCATTACCATATAACGTATAACGCTATGTAGCATTACCTTATAACGTATAACGTTATATAGCATTACCATATAACGTATAACGTTATGTAGCATTACGTTATAGCGTATAACGTTATATACTGTTACCATATAACGTATAACGTTATGTTGCATTACCATATAACGTATAGCGTTATGTAGCATTACCGTATATAGTATAAAGTTATATGCTGTAACGCTATAACGTATAACGTTATGTAGCATTATCATATAACGTATAACGTTATGTAGCATTACGTTATAACGTATAACGATATATACTGTTACCGTATAACGTATAACGTTATGTAGCATTACCATATAACGTATAAGGTTATGTAGCATTACCACATAACGTATAACGTTATATACTGTTACCATATAACGTATAACGTTATGTAGCATTACCATATAGTGTATAACGTTATGTAGCATTACCTTATAGCGTATAACGTTATCGACTGTTACGTTATAACGTATAACGTTATGTAGCATTACCATATAACGTATAACGTTATGTAGCATTACCATATAACGTATAACGTTATGTAGCATTACCATATAACGTATAACGTCATGTAGCATTACGTTGTAACGTATAACGATCTATACTATTACCTTATAACGTATAACGTCATGTAGCATTACGTTGTAACGTATAACGTTCTATACTATTACCATATAACGTTTAACGTTGTGTAGCATTACGTTATAACGTATAACGTTATATACTGTTACGTTATAACATATAACGTTATGTAGCATTACCATATAACGTATAACGTTATGTAGCATTACGTTATAACGTATAACGTTATGTAGCTTTACGTTATAACGTATAACGTTATATACTGTTACCATATAACGTATAACGTTATGTAGCGTTACCATATAATGTATAACGTTATGTAGCTTTACCTTATAACGTATACCGTTATATACTATTACCTTATAACGTTTAACGTTATGTAGCATTACGTTATAACGTATAACATTATTTATTATTACCTTATATCGTATAACGTTATGTAGCATTACGTTATAACGTATAAAGTTGTATACTGTTACGTTATAACGTATAACGTTATGTAGCAGTACCATATAACGTATAACGTCATGTAGCATTACGTTGTAACGTATAACGATCTATACTATTACCTTATAACGTATAACGTCATGTAGCATTACGTTGTAACGTATAACGTTCTATACTATTACCTTATAACGTTTAACGTTATGTAGCATTACCATATAACGTATAACGTCATGTAGCATTACGTTGTAACGCATAACGTTATATACTACTACCTTATGACGTATAACGTTATCTAGCATTACCTTATAACGTATAACGTTATATACTGTTACGTTATAACGTATAACGTTATGTAGCATTACCTTATAATGTATAACGTTATGTAGCATTACGTTATAACGTATAACGTTATATACTGTTACCATACAACGTATAACGTTATGTAGCATTACCATATAACGTATAACGTTATGTAGCATTACCATATAACGTATAAGGTTATGTAGCATTAGCACATAACGTATAACGTTATATACTGTTACCATATAACGTATAACGTTATGTAGCATTACCATATAATGTATAACGTTATGTAGCATTACCTTATAGCGTATAACGTTATCTACTGTTACGTTATAACGTATAACGTTATATACTGTTATGTTATAACGTATAACGTTATGTAGCATTACCATATAACGTATAACGCTATGTAGCATTACGTTATAACGTATAACGTTACATACTGTTACCATATAACGTATAACGTTATGTAGCATTACCTTATAGCGTATAACGTTATCTACTGTTACGTTATAACGTATAACGTTATATACTATTACCTTATAATGTTTAACGTTATGTAGCACTACGTTATAACGTATAACGTTATATACTGTTACCATACAACGTATAACGTTATGTAGCATTACCATATAACGTATAACGTTATGTAGCATTACCTTATAACGTATAAGGTTATGTAGCATTAGCACATAACGTATAACGTTATATACTGTTACCATATAACGTATAACGTTATGTAGCATTACCATATAATGTATAACGTTATGTAGCATTACCTTATAGCGTATAACGTTATCTACTGTTACGTTATAACGTATAACGTTATATACTGTTACGTTATAACGTATAACGTTATGTAGCATTACCTTATATCGTATAACGTTATATACTATTACCTTATAACGTTTAACGTTATGTAGCATTACGTTATAACCTATAACGTTATTTACTATTACCTTATAACGTATAACGTTATGTTGCATTACGTTATAACGTATAACGTTATATACTGTTACCATATAACGTATAACGTTATGTTGCGTTACCATATAACGTATAACGTTATGTTGCATTACCGTATATAGTATAAAGTTATGTAGCATTACGTTATAACGTATAACGTTATATACTATTACCTTATAACGTTTAACGTTATGTAGCATTACGTTATAACGTATAACATTATTTATTATTACCTTATATCGTATAACGTTATGTAGCATTACGTTATAACGTATAACGCTATGTAGCATTACCTTATAACGTTTAACGTTATGTAGCATTACGTTATAACCTATAACGTTATTTACTATTACCTTATAACGTATAATGTTATGTAGCATTACGTTATAATGTATATCGTTGTATACTGTTACCATATGACGTATAACGTTATATACTGCTACATGATAACGTATAACGTTATGTAGCATTACCATATAACGTATAACGCTATGTAGCATTACCTTATAACGTTTAACGTTATGTAGCATTACGTTATAACCTATAACGTTATTTACTATTACCTTATAACGTATAATGTTATGTAGCATTACGTTATAATGTATATCGTTGTATACTGTTACCATATGACGTATAACGTTATGCAGCATTACTTTATAATGTATATCGTTGTATACTGTTACCATATGACGTATAACGTTATGTAGCATTACCTTATATCGTATAACGTTATGTAGCATTACCATATAACGTATAACGTTATATACTGTAACGTTATAACGTATAACGTTATGTAGCATTATCATATAACGTATAACGTTATGTTGCATTACCGTATATAGTATAAAGTTATGTAGCATTACGTTATAACGTATAACGTTATATACTATTACCTTATAACGTTTAACGTTATGTAGCATTACGTTATAACGTATAACATTATTTATTATTACCTTATATCGTATAACGTTATGTAGCATTACGTTATAACGTATAAAGTTGTATACTGTTACGTTATAACGTATAACGTTATGTAGCATTACCATATAACGTATAACGTCATGTAGCATTACGTTGTAACGTATAACGATCTATACTATTACCTTATAACGTATAACGTCATGTAGCATTACGTTGTAACGTATAACGTTCTATACTATTACCTTATAACGTTTAACGTTATGTAGCATTACCATATAACGTATAACGCTATGTAGCATTACGTTATAACGTATAACGTTACATACTGTTACCATATAACGTATAACGTTATGTAGCATTACCTTATAGCGTATAACGTTATCTACTGTTACGTTATAACGTATAACGTTATATACTATTACCTTATAATGTTTAACGTTATGTAGCACTACGTTATAACGTATAACGTTATATACTGTTACCATACAACGTATAACGTTATGTAGCATTACCATATAACGTATAACGTTATGTAGCATTACCATATAACGTATAAGGTTATGTAGCATTAGCACATAACGTATAACGTTATATACTGTTACCATATAACGTATAACGTTATGTAGCATTACCATATAATGTATAACGTTATGTAGCATTACCTTATAGCGTATAACGTTATCTACTGTTACGTTATAACGTATAACGTTATATACTGTTACGTTATAACGTATAACGTTATGTAGCATTACCTTATATCGTATAACGTTATATACTATTACCTTATAACGTTTAACGTTATGTAGCATTACGTTATAACCTATAACGTTATTTACTATTACCTTATAACGTATAACGTTATGTTGCATTACGTTATAACGTATAACGTTATATACTGTTACCATATAACGTATAACGTTATGTTGCGTTACCATATAACGTATAACGTTATGTTGCATTACCGTATATAGTATAAAGTTATGTAGCATTACGTTATAACGTATAACGTTATATACTGTTACCATATAACGCATAATGTTATGTAGCATTACGTTATAATGTATATCGTTGTATACTGTTACCATATGACGTATAACGTTATATACTGCTACATGATAACGTATAACGTTATGTAGCATTACCATATAACGTATAACGCTATGTAGCATTACCTTATAACGTTTAACGTTATGTAGCATTACGTTATAACCTATAACGTTATTTACTATTACCTTCTAACGTATAATGTTATGTAGCATTACGTTATAATGTATATCGTTGTATACTGTTACCATATGACGTATAACGTTATGTAGCATTACTTTATAATGTATATCGTTGTATACTGTTACCATATGACGTATAACGTTATGTAGCATTACCTTATATCGTATAACGTTATGTAGCATTACCATATAACGTATAACGTTATATACTGTAACGTTATAACGTATAACGTTATGTAGCATTATCATATAACGTATAACGTTATGTAGCATTACGTTATAACGTATAACGATATATACCGTTACCATATAACGTATAACGTTATGTAGCATTACCATATAATGTATAACGTTATGTACCATTACCATATAACGTATAACGTTATGTAGCATTTCGTTATAACGTATAATGTTATATACTGTTACCATATAACGTATAACGTTATGTAGCATTAGCTTATATAGTGTAAAGTTATGTAGCATTACGTTATAACGTGTAACGCTATTTACTATTACCTTATAACGTATAACGTTATGTAGCATTACCATATAACGTTTAACGTTATGTAGCATTTCGTTATAACGCATAACGTTATATACTGTTACCATATAACGTATAACGTTGTGTAGCATTACCATATAATGTATAACTTTATGTAGCATTACCATATAATGTATAACGTTATGTAGCATTACCTTATAACGTATAACGTTATGTAGCATTACCATATAACGTATAACGCTATGTAGCATTACCTTATAACGTATAACGTTATATAGCATTACCATATAACGTATAACGTTATGTAGCATTTCGTTATAGCGTATAACGTTATATACTGTTACCATATAACGTATAACGTTATGTTGCATTGCCATATAACGTATAGCGTTATGTAGCATTACCGTATATAGTATAAAGTTATATACTGTAACGCTATAACGTATAACGTTATGTAGCATTATCATATAACGTATAACGTTATGTAGCATTACGTTATAACGTATAACGATATATACTGTTACCGTATAACGTATAACGTTATGTAGCATTACCTTATATAGTATAAAGTTATGTAGCATTACGTTATAACGTGTAACGTTATTTACTATTACCTTATAACGTATAACGTTATGTAGCATTACGTTATAACGTATAACGTTATATACTGTTACCATATAACGTATAACGTTATGTAGCATTACGATATAATGTATAACGTTGTGTACCATTACCATATAACGTATAACGTTATGTAGCATTACGTTATAACGTATAACGTTATGTAGCATTACCATATAATGTATAACGTTATGTAGCATTACCATATAACGTGTAACGTTATGTAGCATTACGTTATAGCGTATAACGTTATATACTGTTACCATATAACGTATAACGTTATGTAGCATTACCATATAGTGTATAACGTTATGTAGCATTACCTTATAGCGTATAACGTTATCTACTGTTACGTTATAACGTATAACGTTATGTAGCATTACCATATAGTGTATAACGTTATGTAGCATTACCTTATAGCGTATAACGTTATCTACTGTTACGTTATAATGTATAACGTTATATACTGTTACGTTATAACGTATAACGTTATGTAGCATTACCTTATATAGTATAAAGTTTTGTAGCATTACGTTATAACGTGTAACGTTATTTACTATTACCTTATAACGTATAACGTTATGTAGCATTACCATATAACGTATAACGTCATGTAGCATTACGTTGTAACGTATAACGTTATATACTATTACCTTATAATGTTTAACGTTATGTAGCATTACGTTATAACGTATAACGTTATTTACTATTACCTTATAACGTATAACGTTATGTAGCATTACCTTATATCGTATAACGTTATATACTATTACCTTATAACGTTTAACGTTATGTAGCATTACCAAATAACGTATAACGTTATTTACTATTACTTTATAACGTATAACGTTATGTAGCATTACCATATAACGTATAAGGTTATGTAGCATTACCACATAACGTATAACGTTATATACTGTTACCATATAACGTATAACGTTATGTAGCACTACGTTATAGCGTATAACGTTATATACTGTTACCATATAACGTATAACGTTATGTAGCAATACCATATAACGTATAACGTTATGTAGCATTACGTTATAACGTATAACGTTATTTACTATTACCTTATAACGTATAACGTTATGTAGCATTACGTTATAACGTATAACGTTATGTAGCATTACGTTATAACGTATAACGTTATGTAGCATTACGTTATAACGTAGAAAGTTATATACTATTACCTTATAACGTATAACGTCATGTAGCATTACGTTATAGCGTATAACGTTATATACTGTTACCATATAACGTATAACGTTATGTAGCATTACGTTATAACGTATAACGTTATGTAGCTTTACTTTATAACGTATAGCGTTATATACTGTTACCATATAACGTATAACGTTATGTAGCGTTACCATATAATGTATAACGTTATGTAGCATTACCTTATAACGTATAACGTTATATACTGTTACCATATAACGTATAACGTTATGTAGTATTACCATATAGTGTATAACGTTATGTAGCATTACCTTATAGCGTATAACGTTATCTACTGTTACGTTATAACGTATGACGTTATATACTGTTACGTTATAACGTATAACGTTATGTAGCATTACCATATATCGTATAACGCTATGTAGCATTACGTTATAACGTATAACGTTACATACTGTTACCATATAACGTATAACGTTATGTAGCATTACCTTATATCGTATAACGTTATATACTATTACCTTATAACGTTTAACGTTATGTAGCATTACGTTATAACGTATAACGTTATTTATTAGTACCTTATAACGTATAACGTTATGTAGCATTACGTTATAACGTATAACGTTGTATACTGTTACGTTATAACGTATAACGTTATGTAGCATTACCATATAACGTATAACGTCATGTAGCATTACGTTGTAACGTATAACGTTATATACTATTACCTTATAATGTTTAACGTTATGTAGCATTACGTTATTACGTATAACGTTATTTACTATTACCTTATAACGTATAACGTTATGTAGCATTACCTTATATCGTATAACGTTATATACTATTACCTTATAACGTTTAACGTTATGTAGCATTACCAAACAACGTATAACGTTATTTACTATTACTTTATAACGTATAACGTTATGTAGCATTACCATATAACGTATAACGTTATGTAGCATTACGTTATAACGTATAACGTTATGTAGCTTTACGTTATAACGTATAACGTTATATACTGTTACCATATAACGTATATCGTTATGTAGCGTTACCATATAATGTATAACGTTATGTGGCTTTACCTTATAACGTATAACGTTATATACTATTACCTTATAACGTTTAACGTTATGTAGCATTACGTTATAACGTATAACATTATTTATTATTACCTTATATCGTATAACGTTATGTAGCATTACGTTATAACGTATAACGTTGTATACTGTTACGTTATAACGTATAACGTTATGTAGCATTACCATATAACGTATAACGTCATGTAGCATTACGTTGTAACGTATAACGTTCTATACTATTACCTTATAACGTATAACGTCATGTAGCATTACGTTGTAACGTATAACGTTCTATACTATTACCTTATAACGTTTAACGTTATGTAGCATTACGTTATAACGTATAACGTTATATACTGTTACGTTATAGCGTATAACGTTATGTAGCATTACCATATAACGTATAACGTCATGTAGCATTACGTTGTAACGCATAACGTTATATACTACTACCTTGTGACGTATAACGTTATCTAGCATTACCTTATAACGTATAACGTTATATACTGTTACGTTATAACGTATAACGTTATGTAGCATTACCTTATAATGTATAACGTTATGTAGCATTACGTTATAACGTATAACGTTATATACTGTTACCATACAACGTATAACGTTATGTAGCATTACCATATAACGTATAACGTTATGTAGCATTACCATATAACGTATAACGTTATGTAGCATTACCATATAACGTATAAGATTATGTAGCATTAGCACATAACGTATAACGTTATATACTGTTACCATATAACGTATAACGTTATGTAGCATTACAATATAATGTATAACGTTATGTAGCATTACCTTATAGCGTATAACGTTATCTACTGTTACGTTATAACGTATAACGTTATATACTGTTACGTTATAACGTATAACGTTATGTAGCACTACCATATAACGTATAACGCTATGTAGCATTACGTTATAACGTATAACGTTACATACTGTTACCATATAACGTATAACGTTATGTAGCATTACCTTATAGCGTATAACGTTATCTACTGTTACGTTATAACGTATAACGTTATATACTATTACCTTATAACGTTTAACGTTATGTAGCATTACGTTATATCGTATAACGTTATGTAGCATTACGTTATAACGTGTAACGTTGTATACTGTTACGTTATAACGTATAACGTTATGTAGCATTACCATATAACGTATAACGTCATGTAGCATTACGTTGTAACGTATAACGTTATATACTATTACCTTATAATGTTTAACGTTATGTAGCATTACGTTATAACGTATAACGTTATTTACTATTACCTTATAACGTATAACGTTATGTAGCATTACCTTATATCGTATAACGTTATATACTATTACCTTATAACGTTTAACGTTATGTAGCATTACCATATAACGTATAACGTTATTTACTATTACTTTATAACGTATAACGTTATGTAGCATTACGTTATAACGTATAACGTTATATACTGTTACGTTATAACGTATAACGTTATGTAGCATTACGTTATAACGTGTAACGTTGTATACTGTTACGTTATAACGTATAACGTTATGTAGCATTACCATATAACGTATAACGTCATGTAGCATTACGTTGTAACGTATAACGTTATATACTATTACCTTATAATGTTTAACGTTATGTAGCATTACGTTATAACGTATAACGTTATTTACTATTACCTTATAACGTATAACGTTATGTAGCATTACCTTATATCGTATAACGTTATATACTATTACCTTATAACGTTTAACGTTATGTAGCATTACCATATAACGTATAACGTTATTTACTATTACTTTATAACGTATAACGTTATGTAGCATTACGTTATAACGTATAACGTTATATACTGTTACGTTATAACGTATAACGTTATGTAGCATGACCACATAACGTATAACGTTATGTAGCATTACGTTATAACGTAGAAAGTTATATACTATTACCTTATAACGTATAACGTCATGTAGCATTACGTTATAACGTATAACGTTATGTAGCGTTACCATATAATGTATAACGTTATGTAGCATTTCCTTATAACGTATAACGTTATATACTGTTACGTTATAACGTATAACGTTATGTAGCATTACCATATAACGTATAACGTTATGTAGCATTACATTATAGCGTATAACGTTATATACTGTTCCCATATGACGTATAACATTATGTAGCATTACGTTATAACGTATAACGCTATTTACTATTACCTTATAACGTATAACGTTATGTAGCATTACGTTATAACGTATAACGTTATATGCTGTTACGTTATAACGTATAACGTTATATACTGTTACGTTATAACGTATAACGTTATGTAGCATTACCATGTAACGTATAACGCTATATAGCATTACGTTATAACGTATAACGTTACATACTGTTACCATATAACGTATAACGTTATGTAGCATTACCTTATATCGTATAACGTTATATACTATTACCTTATAACGTTTAACGTTATGTAGCATTACGTTATAACGTATAACGTTATTTATTATTACCTTATAACGTATAACGTTATGTAGCATTACATTATAGCGTATAACGTTATATACTGTTCCCATATGACGTATAACATTATGTAGCATTACGTTATAACGTATAACGCTATTTACTATTACCTTATAACGTATAACGTTATGTAGCATTACGTTATAACGTATAACGTTATATGCTGTTACGTTATAACGTATAACGTTATATACTGTTACGTTATAACGTATAACGTTATGTAGCATTACCATGTAACGTATAACGCTATATAGCATTACGTTATAACGTATAACGTTCTATACTATTACCTTATAACGTTTAACATTATGTAGCATTACGTTATAACGTATAACGTTATATACTGTTACGTTATAACGTATAACGTTATGTAGCATTACCATATAACGTATAACGTCATGTAGCATTACGTTGTAACGCATAACGTTATATACTACTACCTTATAACGTATAACGTTTTGTAGCAGTACGTTATAACGTATAACGTTATATACTGTTACCATATAACGTATAACGTTATGTAGCATTACCATATAACGTATAACGTTATGTAGCATTACCATATAACGTATAACGTTATGTAGCATTACCATATAACGTATAAGGTTATGTAGCATTAGCACATAACGTATAACGTTATGTAGCATTACATTATAGCGTATAACGTTATATACTGTTCCCATATGACGTATAACATTATGTAGCATTACGTTATAACGTATAACGTTATTTACTATTACCTTATAACGTATAACGTTATGTAGCATTACCTTATATCGTATAACGTTATATACTATTACCTTATAACGTTTAACGTTATGTAGCATTACCATATAACGTATAACGTTATTTACTATTACTTTATAACGTATAACGTTATGTAGCATTACGTTATAACGTATAACGTTATATACTGTTACGTTATAACGTATAACGTTATGTAGCATGACCACATAACGTATAACGTTATGTAGCATTACGTTATAACGTAGAAAGTTATATACTATTACCTTATAACGTATAACGTCATGTAGCATTACGTTATAACGTATAACGTTATGTAGCGTTACCATATAATGTATAACGTTATGTAGCATTTCCTTATAACGTATAACGTTATATACTGTTACGTTATAACGTATAACGTTATGTAGCATTACCATATAACGTATAACGTTATGTAGCATTACATTATAGCGTATAACGTTATATACTGTTCCCATATGACGTATAACATTATGTAGCATTACGTTATAACGTATAACGCTATTTACTATTACCTTATAACGTATAACGTTATGTAGCATTACGTTATAACGTATAACGTTATATGCTGTTACGTTATAACGTATAACGTTATATACTGTTACGTTATAACGTATAACGTTATGTAGCATTACCATGTAACGTATAACGCTATATAGCATTACGTTATAACGTATAACGTTACATACTGTTACCATATAACGTATAACGTTATGTAGCATTACCTTATATCGTATAACGTTATATACTATTACCTTATAACGTTTAACGTTATGTAGCATTACGTTATAACGTATAACGTTATTTATTATTACCTTATAACGTATAACGTTATGTAGCATTACGTTATAACGTATAACGTTGTATACTGTTACGTTATAATGTATAACGTTATGTAGCATTACCATATAACGTATAACGTCATGTAGCATTACGTTGTAACGTATAACGTTCTATACTATTACCTTATAACGTTTAACATTATGTAGCATTACGTTATAACGTATAACGTTATATACTGTTACGTTATAACGTATAACGTTATGTAGCATTACCATATAACGTATAACGTCATGTAGCATTACGTTGTAACGCATAACGTTATATACTACTACCTTATAACGTATAACGTTTTGTAGCAGTACGTTATAACGTATAACGTTATATACTGTTACCATATAACGTATAACGTTATGTAGCATTACCATATAACGTATAACGTTATGTAGCATTACCATATAACGTATAACGTTATGTAGCATTACCATATAACGTATAAGGTTATGTAGCATTAGCACATAACGTATAACGTTATGTAGCATTACATTATAGCGTATAACGTTATATACTGTTCCCATATGACGTATAACATTATGTAGCATTACGTTATAACGTATAACGCTATTTACTATTACCTTATAACGTATAACGTTATGTAGCATTACGTTATAACGTATAACGTTATATACTGTTACGTTATAACGTATAACGTTATATACTGTTACGTTATAACGTATAACGTTATGTAGCATTACCATGTAACGTATAACGCTATATAGCATTACGTTATAACGTATAACGTTACATACTGTTACCATATAACGTATAACGTTATGTAGCATTACCTTATATCGTATAACGTTATATACTATTACCTTATAACGTTTAACGTTATGTAGCATTACGTTATAACGTATAACGTTATTTATTATTACCTTATAACGTATAACGTTATGTAGCATTACGTTATAACGTATAACGTTGTATACTGTTACGTTATAATGTATAACGTTATGTAGCATTACCATATAACGTATAACGTCATGTAGCATTACGTTGTAACGTATAACGTTCTATACTATTACCTTATAACGTTTAACATTATGTAGCATTACGTTATAACGTATATCGTTATATACTGTTACGTTATAACGTATAACGTTATGTAGCATTACCATATAACGTATAACGTCATGTAGCATTACGTTGTAACGCATAACGTTATATACTACTACCTTATAACGTATAACGTTTTGTAGCAGTACGTTATAACGTATAACGTTATATACTGTTACCATATAACGTATAACGTTATGTAGCATTACCATATAACGTATAACGTTATGTAGCATTACCATATAACGTATAACGTTATGTAGCATTACCATATAACGTATAAGGTTATGTAGCATTAGCACATAACGTATAACGTTATATACTGTTACCATATAACGTATAACGTTATGTAGCATTACCATATAATGTATAACGTTATGTAGCATTACCTTATAGCGTATAACGTTATCTACTGTTACGTTATAACGTATAACGTTATATACTGTTACGTTATAACGTATAACGTTATGTAGCATTACCTTATATCGCATAACGTTATATACTATTACCTTATAACGTTTAACGTTATGTAGCATTACGTTATAACGTATATCGTTACGTAGCATTACCATATAACGTATAACGTTATGTAGCATTACCTTATAATGTATAACGTTATGTAGCATTACGTTATAGCGTATAACTTTATATACTGTTACCATATAACGTATAACGTTATGTAGCATTACCATATAACGTATAACGTTATGTAGCATTACCATATAACGTATAAGGTTATGTAGCATTACCACATAACGTATAACGTTATATACTGTTACCATATAACGTATAACGTTATGTAGCATTACCATATAACGTATATCGTTATGTAGCATTACCATATAATGTATAACGTTATGTACCATTACCTTATAGCGTATAACGTTATCTACTGTTACGTTATAACGTATAACGTTATATACTGTTACGTTATAACGTATAACGTTATGTAGCATTACCATATAACGTCTAACGCTATGTAGCATTACGTTATAACGTATAACGTTGTATACTGTTACGTTATAACGTATAACGTTACGTAGCATTACCATATAACGTATAACGTTACGTAGCATTACCATATAACGTATAACGTTATGTAGCATTACCTTATAATGTATAACGTTATGTAGCATTACGTTATAGCGTATAACGTTATATACTGTTACCATATAACGTATAACGTTATGTAGCATTACCACATAACGTATAACGTTATGTAGCATTACCTCATAATGTATAACGTTATGTAGCATTATCTTAGAGTGTATAACGTTATGTAGCATTACGTTATAGCGTATAACGTTATATACTGTTACCATATAACGTATAACGTTATGTAGCATTACCATATAATGTATAACGTTATGTAGCATTACCATATAACGTATAACGTCATGTAGCATTACGTTGTAACGCATAACGTTATATACTACTACCTTATAACGTATAACGTTTTGTAGCATTACGTTATAACGTATAACGTTATATACTGTTACCATATAACGTATAACGTTATGTAGCATTACCATATAACGTATAACGTTATGTAGCATTACCATATAGCGTATAACGTTATGTAGCATTACCATATAACGTATAAGGTTATGTAGCATTAGCACATAACGTATAACGTTATATACTGTTACCATATAACGTACAACGTTATGTAGCATTACCATATAATGTATAACGTTATGTAGCATTACCTTATAGCGTATAACGTTATCTACTGTTACGTTATAACGTATAACGTTATATACTGTTACGTTATAACGTATAACGTTATGTAGCATTACCATATAACGTATAACGCTATGTAGCATTACGTTATAACGTATAACGTTGTATACTGTTACGTTATAACGTATAACGTTACGTAGCATTACCATATAACGTATAACGTTATGTAGCATTACCTTATAATGTATAACGTTATGTAGCATTACGTTATAGCGTATAACGTTATATACTGTTACCATATAACGTATAACGTTATGTAGCATTACCACATAACGTATAACGTTATATACTGTTACGTTATAACGTATAACGTTATGTAGCATTACCATATAACGTATAACGCTATGTAGCATTACGTTATAACGTATAACGTTGTATACTGTTACGTTATAATGTATAACGTTACGTAGCATTACCATATAACGTATAACGTTACGTAGCATTACCATATAACGTATAACGTTATGTAGCATTACCTTATAATGTATAACGTTATGTAGCATTACGTTATAGCGTATAACGTTATATACTGTTACCATTTAACTTATAACGTTATGTAGCATTACCATATAACGTATAACGTTATGTAGCATTACCTTATAATGTATAACGTTATGTAGCATTACGTTATAGCGGATAACGTTATATACTGTTACCATATAACGTATAACGTTATGTAGCATTACCATATAACGTATAACGTTATGTAGCATTACCATATAACGTATAACGTTATGTAGCATTACCTTATAATGTATAACGTTATGTAGCATTACGTTATAGCGTATAACGTTATATACTGTTACCATATAACGTATAACGTTATGTAGCATTACCATATAATGTATAACGTTATGTAGCATTACCTTATAGCGTATAACGTTATCTACTGTTATGTTATAACGTATAACGTTACGTAGCATTACCATATAACGTATAACGTTACGTAGCATTACCATATAACGTATAACGTTATGTAGCATTACCATATAATGTATAACGTTATGTAGCATTACCTTATAACGTATAACGTTATGTAGCATTACGTTATAGCTTATAACGTTATATAGTGTTACCATATAACGTATAACGTTATGTAGCATTACCATATAACGTATAACGTTATGTAGCATTACCATATAACGTATAACGTTATGTAGCATTACCTTATAATGTATAACGTTATGTAGCATTACGTTATAGCGTATAACGTTACATACTGTTACCATATAACGTATAACGTTATGTAGCATTACCATATAATGTATAACGTTATGTAGCATTACCTTATAGCGTATAACGTTATCTACTGTTATGTTATAACGTATAACGTTATGTAGCATTACCATATAACGTATAACGTTATGTAGCATTACGTTATAGCGTATAACGTTATATACTGTTAGCATATAACGTATAACGTTATGTAGCATTACCATATAACGTATAACGTTATGTAGCATTACGTTATAACGTATAACGTTATGTAGCATTACGTTATAACGTATAACGTTATATACTGTTAACATATAACGTATAACGTTATGTAGCATTACCATATAATGTATAACGTTATGTAGCATTACCATATAACGTATAACGTTATGTAGCATTTCGTTATAACGTATAACGTTATATACTGTTACCATATAACGTATAACGTTGTGTAGCATTACCATATAATGTATAACGTTATGTAGCATTACCTTATAACGTATAACGTTATGTAGCATTACCATATAACGTATAACGTTATGTAGCATTACGTTATAACGTATAACGTTATATACTGTTACCATATAACGTATAACGTTATGTAGCTTTACCATATAATGTATAACGTTATGTAGCATTACCTTATAACGTATAACGTTATGTAGCATTACCATATAACGTATAACGCTATGTAGCATTACCTTATAACGTATAACGTTATATAGCATTACCATATAACGTATAACGTTATGTAGCATTACGTTATAACGTATAACGTTATATACTGTTACCATATAACGTATAACGTTATGTAGCATTACCATATAATGTATAACGTTATGTAGCATTACCTTATAACGTATAACGTTATGTAGCATTATCATATAACGTATAACGTTATGTAGCATTACGTTATAACGTATAACGATATATACTGTTACCGTATAACGTATAACGTTATGTAGCATTACCTTATATAGTATAAAGTTATGTAGCATTACGTTATAACGTGTAACGTTATTTACTATTACCTTATAACGTATAACGTTATGTAGCATTACGTTATAACGTATAACGTTATATACTGTTACCATATAAGGTATAACGTTATGTAGCATTACGATATAATGTATAACGTTATGTACCATTACCATATAACGTATAACGTTATGTAGCATTACGTTATAACGTATAACGTTATGTAGCATTACCATATAATGTATAACGTTATGTAGCATTACCATATAACGTGTAACGTTATGTAGCATTACGTTATAGCGTATAACGTTATATACTGTTACCATATGACGTATAACGTTATGTAGCATTACCATATAACGTATAACGTTATGTAGCGTTACCTTATATAGTATAAAGTTATGTAGCGTTACCTTATAGCGTATAACGTTATCTACTGTTACGTTATAACGTATAACGTTATGTAGCATTACCATATAACGTATAACGTTATGTAGCATTACGTTATAGCGTATAACGTTATATACTGTTACCATATAACGTATAACGTTATGTAGCAATACCATATAACGTATAACGTTATGTAGCATTACCACATAACGTATAACATTATATACTGTTACCATATAACGTATAACGTTATGTAGCATTACCATATAGTGTATAACGTTATGTAGCATTACCTTATAGCGTATAACGTTATCTACTGTTACGTTATAACGTATAACGTTATGTAGCATTACCATATAGTGTATAACGTTATGTAGCATTACCTTATAGCGTATAACGTTATCTACTGTTACGTTATAACGTATAACGTTATATACTGTTACGTTATAACGTATAACGTTATGTAGCATTACCATATAACGTATAACGCTATGTAGCATTACGTTATAACGTATAACGTTATGTAGCATTACCATATAACGTATAACGTCATGTAGCATTACGTTGTAACGTATAACGTTATATACTATTACCTTATAATGTTTAACGTTATGTAGCATTACGTTATAACGTATAACGTTATGTAGCATTACCATATAATGTATAACGTTATGTAGCATTACCATATAACATGTAACGTTATGTAGCATTACGTTATAGCGTATAACGTTATATACTGTTACCATATAACGTATAACGTTATGTAGCATTACCATATAACGTATAACGTTATGTAGCATTACCTTATATAGTATAATGTTATGTAGCATTACCTTATAGCGTATAACGTTATCTACTGTTACGTTATAACGTATAACGTTATGTAGCATTACCATATAACGTATAACGTTATGTAGCATTACGTTATAGCGTATAACGTTATATACTGTTACCATATAACGTATAACGTTATGTAGCAATACCATATAACGTATAACGTTACGTAGCATTACGTTATAGCGTATAACGTTATTTACTATTACCTTATAACGTATAACGTTATGTAGCATTACGTTATAACGTATAACGTTATGTAACATTACGTTATAACGTAGAAAGTTATATACTATTACCTTATAACGTATAACGTCATGTAGCATTACGTTATAACGTATAACGTTATATACTGTTACCATATAACGTATAACGTTATGTAGCATTACGTTATAACATGTAACGTTATGTAGCATTACGTTATAGCGTATAACGTTATATACTGTTACCATATAACGTATAACGTTATGTAGCATTACCATATAATGTATAACGTTATGTAGCATTACCTTATATAGTATAATGTTATGTAGCATTACCTTATAGCGTATAACGTTATCTACTGTTACGTTATAACGTATAACGTTATGTAGCATTACCATATAACGTATAACGTTATGTAGCATTACGTTATAGCGTATAACGTTATATACTGTTACCATATAACGTATAACGTTATGTAGCAATACCATATAACGTATAACGTTATGTAGCATTACGTTATAGCGTATAACGTTATTTACTATTACCTTATAACGTATAACGTTATGTAGCATTACGTTATAACGTATAACGTTATGTAACATTACGTTATAACGTAGAAAGTTATATACTATTACCTTATAACGTATAACGTCATGTAGCATTACGTTATAACGTATAACGTTATATACTGTTACCATATAACGTATAACGTTATGTAGCATTACGTTATAACGTATAACGTTATGTAGCTTTACGTTATAACGTATAACGTTATATACTGTTTCCATATAACGTATAACGTTATGTAGCGTTACCATATAATGTATAACGTTATGTAGCATTACCTTATAACGTATAACGTTATATACTGTTACCATATAACGTATAACGTTATGTAGCATTACCAGATAGTGTATAACGTTATGTAGCATTACCTTATAGCGTATAACGTTATCTACTGTTACGTTATAACGTATAACGTTATATACTGTTACGTTATAACGTATAACGTTATGTAGCATTACCATATAACGTATAACGCTATGTAGCATTACGTTATAACGTATAACGTTACATACTGTTACCATATAACGTATAACGTTATGTAGTATTACCTTATACCGTATAACGTTATATACTATTACCTTATAACGTTTAACGTTATGTAGCATTACGTTATAGCGTATAACGTTATTTACTATTACCTTATAACGTATAACGTTATGTAGCATTACGTTATAACGTATAACGTTATGTAACATTACGTTATAACGTAGAAAGTTATATACTATTACCTTATAACGTATAACGTCATGTAGCATTACGTTATAACGTATAACGTTATATACTGTTACCATATAACGTATAACGTTATGTAGCATTACGTTATAACGTATAACGTTATGTAGCTTTACGTTATAACGTATAACGTTGTATACTGTTACGTTATAACGTATAACGTTATGTAGCATTACCATATAACGTATAACGTCATGTAGCATTACGTTGTGACGTATAACGTTATATACTATTACCTTATAATGTTTAACGTTATGTAGCATTACGTTATAACGTATAACGTTATTTACTATTACCTTATAACGTATAACGTTATGTAGCATTACCTTATATCGTATAACGTTATATACTATTACTTTATAACGTATAACGTTATGTAGCATTACCATATAACGTATAAGGTTATGTAGCATTACCACATAACGTATAACGTTATATATTGTTACCATATAACGTATAACGTTATGTAGCATTACCTTATATCGTATAACGTTATATACTATTACCTTATAACGTTTAACGTTATC
Source organism: Bombus sonorus (assembly GCA_029958995.1). Classification (NCBI taxonomy): domain Eukaryota; kingdom Metazoa; phylum Arthropoda; class Insecta; order Hymenoptera; family Apidae; genus Bombus; species Bombus sonorus. Next base: position 488,272 of record JARWAU010000056.1, on the reverse strand, counting down.
TACTGTTACGTTATAACGTATAACGTTATATACTGTTACGTTATAACGTATAACGTTATGTAGCATTACCATATAACGTATAACGCTATGTAGCATTACGTTATAACGTATAACGATACATACTGTTACGTTATAACGTATAACGTTATGTAGCATTACCATATAACGTATAACGTCATGTAGCATTACGTTGTAACGTATAACGTTATATACTATTACCTTATAATGTTTAACGTTATGTAGCATTACGTTATAACGTATAACGTTATTTACTATTACCTTATAACGTATAACGTTATGTAGCATTACCTTATATCGTATAACGTTATATACTATTACCTTATAACGTTTAACGTTATGTAGCATTACCAAATAACGTATAACGTTATTTACTATTACTTTATAACGTATAACGTTATGTAGCATTACCATATAACGTATAAGGTTATGTAGCATTACCACATAACGCATAACGTTATATACTGTTACCATATAACGTATAACGTTATGTAGCATTGCCATATAGTGTATAACGTTATGTAGCATTACCTTATAGCGTATAACGTTATCTACTGTTACGTTATAACGTATAACGTTATGTAGCATTACCATATAACGTATAACGTTATGTAGCATTACGTTATAGCGTATATCGTTATATACTGTTACCATATAACGTATAACGTTATGTAGCATTACCATATAACGTATAACGTTATGTAGCATTACGTTATAACGTATAACGTTATGTAGCTTTACGTTAGAACGTATAACGTTATATACTGTTACCATATAACGTATAACGTTATGTAGCGTTACCATATAATGTATAACGTTATGTAGCTTTACCTTATAACGTATAACGTTATATACTATTACCTTATAACGTTTAACGTTATGTAGCATTACGTTATAACGTATAACATTATTTATTATTACCTTATAACGTATAACGTTATGTAGCATTACGTTATAACGTATAACGTTGTATACTGTTACGTTATAACGTATAACGTTATGTAGCATTACCATATAACGTATAACGTCATGTAGCATTACGTTGTAACGTATAACGTTATATACTATTACCTTATAATGTTTAACGTTATGTAGCATTACGTTATAACGTATAACGTTATTTACTATTGCCTTATAACGTATAACGTTATGTAGCATTACCTTATATCGTATAACGTTATATACTATTACCTTATAACGTTTAACGTTATGTAGCATTACCAAATAACGTATAACGTTATTTACTATTACTTTATAACGTATAACGTTATGTAGCATTACCATATAACGTATAAGGTTATGTAGCATTACCACATAACGTATAACGTTATATACTGTTACGTTATAACGTATAACGTTATGTAGCATTACCATATAACGTATAACGTTATGTATCATTACGTTATAGCGTATATCGTTATATACTGTTACCATATAACGTATAACGTTATGTAGCATTACCATATATCGTATAACGTTATGTAGCATTACGTTATAACGTATAACGTTATGTAGCTTTACGTTATAACGTATAACGTTATATACTGTTACGTTATAACGTATAACGTTATGTAGCATTACCTTATAATGTATAACGTTATGTAGCATTACGTTATAACGTATAACGTTATATACCGTTACCATACAACGTATAACGTTATATACCGTTACCATACAACGTATAACGTTATGTAGCATTACCATATAACGTATAACGTTATGTAGCATTACCATATAACGTATAAGGTTATGTAGCATTAGCACATAACGTATAACGTTATATACTGTTACGTTATAACGTATAACGTTATGTAGCATTACCATATAACGTATAACGCTATGTAGCATTACGTTATAACGTATAACGTTACATACTGTTACCATATAACGTATAACGTTATGTAGCATTACCTTATAGCGTATAACGTTATCTACTGTTACGTTATAACGTATAACGTTATATACTATTACCTTATAATGTTTAACGTTATGTAGCACTACGTTATAACGTATAACGTTATTTACTATTACCTTATAACGTATAACGTTATGTAGCATTACCTTATATCGTATAACGTTATATACTATTACCTTATAACGTTTAACGTTATGTGGCATTACCATATAACGTATAACGTTATTTACTATTACTTTATAACGTATAACGTTATGTAGCATTACGTTATAACGTATAACGTTATATACTGTTACGTTATAACGTATAACGTTATGTAGCATTACCACATAACGTATAACGTTATGTAGCATTACGTTATAACGTAGAAAGTTATATACTATTACCTTATAACGTATAACGTCATGTAGCATTACGTTATAACGTATAACGTTATGTAGCGTTACCATATAATGTATAACGTTATGTAGCTTTACCTTATAACGTATAACGTTATATACTATTACCTTATAACGTTTAACGTTATGTAGCATTACGTTATAACGTATAACATTATTTATTATTACCTTATATCGTATAACGTTATGTAGCATTACCTTATATCGTATAACGTTATATACTATTACCTTATAACGTTTAACGTTATGTAGCATTACCAAATAACGTATAACGTTATTTACTATTACTTTATAACGTATAACGTTATGTAGCATTACCATATAACGTATAAGGTTATGTAGCATTACCACATAACGTATAACGTTATATACTGTTACCATATAACGTATAACGTTATGTAGCATTGCCATATAGTGTATAACGTTATGTAGCATTACCTTATAGCGTATAACGTTATCTACTGTTACGTTATAACGTATAACGTTATGTAGCATTACCATATAACGTATAACGTTATGTAGCATTACGTTATAGCGTATATCGTTATATACTGTTACCATATAACGTATAACGTTATGTAGCATTACCATATAACGTATAACGTTATGTAGCATTACGTTATAACGTATAACGTTATGTAGCTTTACGTTATAACGTATAACGTTATATACTGTTACCATATAACGTATAACGTTATGTAGCGTTACCATATAATGTATAACGTTATGTAGCTTTACCCTATAACGTATAACGTTATATACTATTACCTTATAACGTTTAACGTTATGTAGCATTACGTTATAACGTATAACATTATTTATTATTACCTTATAACGTATAACGTTATGTAGCATTACGTTATAACGTATAACGTTGTATACTGTTACGTTATAACGTATAACGTTATGTAGCATTACCATATAACGTATAACGTCATGTAGCATTACGTTGTAACGTATAACGTTATATACTATTACCTTATAATGTTTAACGTTATGTAGCATTACGTTATAACGTATAACGTTATTTACTATTGCCTTATAACGTATAACGTTATGTAGCATTACCTTATATCGTATAACGTTATATACTATTACCTTATAACGTTTAACGTTATGTAGCATTACCAAATAACGTATAACGTTATTTACTATTACTTTATAACGTATAACGTTATGTAGCATTACCATATAACGTATAAGGTTATGTAGCATTACCACATAACGTATAACGTTATATACTGTTACGTTATAACGTATAACGTTATGTAGCATTACCATATAACGTATAACGTTATGTATCATTACGTTATAGCGTATATCGTTATATACTGTTACCATATAACGTATAACGTTATGTAGCATTACCATATAACGTATAACGTTATGTAGCATTACGTTATAACGTATAACGTTATGTAGCATTACCATATAACGTATAAGGTTATGTAGCATTAGCACATAACGTATAACGTTATATACTGTTACCATATAACGTATAACGTTATGTAGCATTACCATATAATGTATAACGTTATGTAGCATTACCTTATAGCGTATAACGTTATCTACTGTTACGTTATAACGTATAACGTTATATACTGTTACCATATAACGTATAACGTTATGTAGCATTACCATATAACGTATAACGTTATGTAGCATTACCATATAACGTATAACGTTATGTAGCATTACCATATAACGTATAACGTTATGTAGCATTACGTTATAGTGTATAACGTTATATACTGTTACCATATAACGTATAACGTTATGTAGCATTACGTTGTAACGTATAACGTTATTTACTATTACCTTATAACGTATAACGTTATGTAGCATTACGTTATAACGTATAACGTTATATACTGTTACGTTATAACGTATAACGTTATATACTGTTACGTTATAACGTATAACGTTATATACTGTTACGTTATAACGTATAACGTTATGTAGCATTACCATATAACGTATAACGCTATGTAGCATTACGTTATAACGTATAACGTTACATACTGTTACCATGTAACGTATAACGTTATGTTGCATTACCTTATATCGTTTAACGTTATATACTATTACCTTATAACGTTTAACGATATGTAGCATTACGTTATAACGTATAACGTCATGTAGCATTACGTTGTAACGTATAACGTTCTATACTATTACCTTATAACGTTTAACGTTATGTAGCATTACGTTATATCGTATAACGTTATTTACAATTACCTTATAACGTATAACGTTACGTAGCATTACGTTATAACGTATAACGTTATATACTGTTACGTTATAACGTATAACGTTATGTAGCATTACGCTATAACGTAGAAAGTTATATACTATTACCTTATAACGTATAACGTCATGTAGCATTACGTTATAACGTATAACGTTATATACTGTTACCATATAGCGTATAACGTTATGTAGTATTACGTTATAACGTATAACGTTATGTAGCATTACGTTATAACGTATAACGTTATATACTGTTACCATATAACGTATAACGTTATATACTGTTACGTTATAACGTATAACGTTATGTAGCATTACCATATAACGTATAACGTCATGTAGCATTACGTTGTAACGTATAACGTTACATACTTCTACCTTATAACGTATAACGTTATCTAGCATTACCATATAACGTATAACGTTATGTAGCATTACGTTATAACGTAGAAAGTTATATACTATTACCTTATAACGTATAACGTCATGTAGCATTACGTTATAACGTATAACGTTATATACTGTTACCATATAACGTATAACGTTATGTAGCATTACCATATAACGTATAACGTTATGTAGCATTACGTTATAACGTATAACGTTATGTAGCTTTACGTTATAACGTATAACGTTATATACTGTTACGTTATAACGTATAACGTTATGTAGCATTACCTTATAATGTATAACGTTATGTAGCATTACGTTATAACGTATAACGTTATATACTGTTACCATACAACGTATAACGTTATGTAGCATTACCATATAACGTATAACGTTATGTAGCATTACCATATAACGTATAAGGTTATGTAGCATTAGCACATAACGTATAACGTTATATACTGTTACCATATAACGTATAACGTTATGTAGCATTACCATATAATGTATAACGTTATGTAGCATTACCTTATAGCGTATAACGTTATCTACTGTTACGTTATAACGTATAACGTTATATACTGTTACGTTATAACGTATAACGTTATGTAGCATTACCATATAACGTATAACGCTATGTAGCATTACGTTATAACGTATAACGTTACATACTGTTACCATATAACGTATAACGTTATGTAGCATTACCTTATAGCGTATAACGTTATCTACTGTTACGTTATAACGTATAACGTTATATACTATTACCTTATAATGTTTAACGTTATGTAGCACTACGTTATAACGTATAACGTTATTTACTATTACCTTATAACGTATAACGTTATGTAGCATTACCTTATATCGTATAACGTTATATACTATTACCTTATAACGTTTAACGTTATGTAGCATTACCATATAACGTATAACGTTATTTACTATTACTTTATAACGTATAACGTTATATAGCATTACGTTATAACGTATAACGTTATATACTGTTACGTTATAACGTATAACGTTATGTAGCATTACCACATAACGTATAACGTTATGTAGCATTACGTTATAACGTAGAAAGTTATATACTATTACCTTATAACGTATAACGTCATGTAGCATTACGTTATAACGTATAACGTTATGTAGCGTTACCATATAATGTATAACGTTATGTAGCTTTACCTTATAACGTATAACGTTATATACTATTACCTTATAACGTTTAACGTTATGTAGCATTACGTTATAACGTATAACATTATTTATTATTACCTTATATCGTATAACGTTATGTAGCATTACGTTATAACGTATAACGTTGTATACTGTTACGTTATAACGTATAACGTTATGTAGCATTACCATATAACGTATAACGTCATGTAGCATTACGTTGTTACGTATGACGTTCTATACTATTACCTTATAACGTATAACGTCATGTAGCATTACGTTGTAACGTATAACGTTCTATACTATTACCTTATAACGTTTATCGTTATGTAGCATTACGTTATAACGTATAACGTTATATACTGTTACGTTATAACGTATAACGTTATGTAGCATTACCATATAACGTATAACGTCATGTAGCATTACGTTGTAACGCATAACGTTATATACTGTTACGTTATAACGTATAACGTTATGTAGCATTACCATATAACGTATAACGTTATGTAGCATTACGTTATAGCGTATAACGTTATATACTGTTACCATACAACGTATAACGTTATGTAGCATTACGTTGTAACGTATAACGTTATTTACTATTACCTTATAACGTATAACGTTATGTAGCATTACGTTATAACGTATAACGTTATATACTGTTACGTTATAACGTATAACGTTATATACTGTTACGTTATAACGTATAACGTTATGTAGCATTACCATATAACGTATAACGCTATGTAGCATTACGTTATAACGTATAACGTTACATACTGTTACCATGTAACGTATAACGTTATGTAGCATTACCTTATATCGTATAACGTTATATACTATTACCTTATAACGTTTAACGATACGTAGCATTACGTTATAACGTATAACGTTATTTATTATTACCTTATAACGTATAACGTTATGTAGCATTACGTTATAACGTATAACGTTGTATACTGTTACGTTATAACGTATAACGTTGTATACTGTTACGTTATAACGTATAACGTTATGTAGCATTACCATATAACGTATAACGTCATGTAGCATTACGTTGTAACGTATAACGTTCTATACTATTACCTTATAACGTATAACGTCATGTAGCATTACGTTATAACGTATAACGTCATGTAGCATTACGTTGTAACGTATAACGTTCTATACTATTACCTTATAACGTTTAACGTTATGTAGCATTACGTTATATCGTATAACGTTATTTACAATTACCTTATAACGTATAACGTTACGTAGCATTACGTTATAACGTATAACATTGTTTATTATTACCTTATAACGTATAACGTTATGTAGCATTACGTTATAACGTATAACGTTGTATACTGTTACGTTATAACGTATAACGTTATGTAGCATTACCATATAACGTATAACGTCATGTAGCATTACGTTGTAACGTATAACGTTATATACTATTACCTTATAATGTTTAACGTTATGTAGCATTACGTTATAACGTATAACGTTATTTACTATTGCCTTATAACGTATAACGTTATGTAGCATTACCTTATATCGTATAACGTTATATACTATTACCTTATAACGTTTAACGTTATGTAGCATTACCAAATAACGTATAACGTTATTTACTATTACTTTATAACGTATAACGTTATGTAGCATTACCATATAACGTATAAGGTTATGTAGCATTACCACATAACGTATAACGTTATATACTGTTACGTTATAACGTATAACGTTATGTAGCATTACCTTATATCGTATAACGTTATATACTATTACCTTATAACGTTTAACGTTATGTAGCATTACCATATAACGTATAACGTTATTTACTATTACTTTATAACGTATAACGTTATGTAGCATTACGTTATAACGTATAACGTTATATACTGTTACGTTATAACGTATAACGTTATGTAGCATTACCACATAACGTATAACGTTATGTAGCATTACGTTATAACGTATAACGTTATGTAGCGTTACCATATAATGTATAACGTTATGTAGCTTTACCTTATAACGTATAACGTTATATACTATTACCTTATAACGTTTAACGTTATGTAGCATTACGTTATAACGTATAACATTATTTATTATTACCTTATATCGTATAACGTTATGTAGCATTACCTTATATCGTATAACGTTATATACTATTACCTTATAACGTTTAACGTTATGTAGCATTACCAAATAACGTATAACGTTATTTACTATTACTTTATAACGTATAACGTTATGTAGCATTACCATATAACGTATAAGGTTATGTAGCATTACCACATAACGTATAACGTTATATACTGTTACCATATAACGTATAACGTTATGTAGCATTGCCATATAGTGTATAACGTTATGTAGCATTACCTTATAGCGTATAACGTTATCTACTGTTACGTTATAACGTATAACGTTATGTAGCATTACCATATAACGTATAACGTTATGTAGCATTACGTTATAGCGTATATCGTTATATACTGTTACCATATAACGTATAACGTTATGTAGCATTACCATATAACGTATAACGTCATGTAGCATTACGTTGTAACGTATAACGTTATATACTATTACCTTATAATGTTTAACGTTATGTAGCATTACGTTATAACGTATAACGTTATTTACTATTGCCTTATAACGTATAACGTTATGTAGCATTACCTTATGTCGTATAACGTTATATACTATTACCTTATAACGTTTAACGTTATGTAGCATTACCAAATAACGTATAACGTTATTTACTATTACTTTATAACGTATAACGTTATGTAGCATTACGTTATAACGTATAACGTTATATACTGTTACGTTATAACGTATAACGTTATGTAGCATTACCACATAACGTATAACGTTATGTAGCATTACGTTATAACGTATAACGTCATGTAGCATTACGTTGTAACGTATAACGTTCTATACTATTACCTTATAACGTTTAACGTTATGTAGCATTACGTTATATCGTATAACGTTATTTACAATTACCTTATAACGTATAACGTTACGTAGCATTACGTTATAACGTATAACATTATTTATTATTACCTTATAACGTATAACGTTATGTAGCATTACGTTATAACGTATAACGTTGTATACTGTTACGTTATAACGTATAACGTTATGTAGCATTACCATATAACGTATAACGTCATGTAGCATTACGTTGTAACGTATAACGTTATATACTATTACCTTATAATGTTTAACGTTATGTAGCATTACGTTATAACGTATAACGTTATTTACTATTGCCTTATAACGTATAACGTTATGTAGCATTACCTTATATCGTATAACGTTATATACTATTACCTTATAACGTTTAACGTTATGTAGCATTACCAAATAACGTATAACGTTATTTACTATTACTTTATAACGTATAACGTTATGTAGCATTACCATATAACGTATAAGGTTATGTAGCATTACCACATAACGTATAACGTTATATACTGTTACGTTATAACGTATAACGTTATGTAGCATTACCTTATATCGTATAACGTTATATACTATTACCTTATAACGTTTAACGTTATGTAGCATTACCATATAACGTATAACGTTATTTACTATTACTTTATAACGTATAACGTTATGTAGCATTACGTTATAACGTATAACGTTATATACTGTTACGTTATAACGTATAACGTTATGTAGCATTACCACATAACGTATAACGTTATGTAGCATTACGTTATAACGTATAACGTTATGTAGCGTTACCATATAATGTATAACGTTATGTAGCTTTACCTTATAACGTATAACGTTATATACTATTACCTTATAACGTTTAACGTTATGTAGCATTACGTTATAACGTATAACATTATTTATTATTACCTTATATCGTATAACGTTATGTAGCATTACCTTATATCGTATAACGTTATATACTATTACCTTATAACGTTTAACGTTATGTAGCATTACCAAATAACGTATAACGTTATTTACTATTACTTTATAACGTATAACGTTATGTAGCATTACCATATAACGTATAAGGTTATGTAGCATTACCACATAACGTATAACGTTATATACTGTTACCATATAACGTATAACGTTATGTAGCATTGCCATATAGTGTATAACGTTATGTAGCATTACCTTATAGCGTATAACGTTATCTACTGTTACGTTATAACGTATAACGTTATGTAGCATTACCATATAACGTATAACGTTATGTAGCATTACGTTATAGCGTATATCGTTATATACTGTTACCATATAACGTATAACGTTATGTAGCATTACCATATAACGTATAACGTTATGTAGCATTACGTTATAACGTATAACGTTATGTAGCTTTACGTTATAACGTATAACGTTATATACTGTTACCATATAACGTATAACGTTATGTAGCGTTACCATATAATGTATAACGTTATGTAGCTTTACCCTATAACGTATAACGTTATATACTATTACCTTATAACGTTTAACGTTATGTAGCATTACGTTATAACGTATAACATTATTTATTATTACCTTATAACGTATAACGTTATGTAGCATTACGTTATAACGTATAACGTTGTATACTGTTACGTTATAACGTATAACGTTATGTAGCATTACCATATAACGTATAACGTCATGTAGCATTACGTTGTAACGTATAACGTTATATACTATTACCTTATAATGTTTAACGTTATGTAGCATTACGTTATAACGTATAACGTTATTTACTATTGCCTTATAACGTATAACGTTATGTAGCATTACCTTATATCGTATAACGTTATATACTATTACCTTATAACGTTTAACGTTATGTAGCATTACCAAATAACGTATAACGTTATTTACTATTACTTTATAACGTATAACGTTATGTAGCATTACCATATAACGTATAAGGTTATGTAGCATTACCACATAACGTATAACGTTATATACTGTTACGTTATAACGTATAACGTTATGTAGCATTACCATATAACGTATAACGTTATGTATCATTACGTTATAGCGTATATCGTTATATACTGTTACCATATAACGTATAACGTTATGTAGCATTACCATATAACGTATAACGTTATGTAGCATTACGTTATAACGTATAACGTTATGTAGCTTTACGTTATAACGTATAACGTTATATACTGTTACGTTATAACGTATAACGTTATGTAGCATTACCTTATAATGTATAACGTTATGTAGCGTTACGTTATAACGTATAACGTTATATACCGTTACCATACAACGTATAACGTTATGTAGCATTACCATATAACGTATAACGTTATGTAGCATTACCATATAACGTATAAGGTTATGTAGCATTAGCACATAACGTATAACGTTATATACTGTTACCATATAACGTATAACGTTATGTAGCATTACCATATAATGTATAACGTTATGTAGCATTACCTTATAGCGTATAACGTTATCTACTGTTACGTTATAACGTATAACGTTATATACTGTTACGTTATAACGTATAACGTTATGTAGCATTACCATATAACGTATAACGCTATGTAGCATTACGTTATAACGTATAACGTTACATACTGTTACCATATAACGTATAACGTTATGTAGCATTACCTTATAGCGTATAACGTTATCTACTGTTACGTTATAACGTATAACGTTATATACTATTACCTTATAATGTTTAACGTTATGTAGCACTACGTTATAACGTATAACGTTATATACTGTTACGTTATAACGTATAACGTTATGTAGCATTACCATATAACGTATAACGTCATGTAGCATTACGTTGTTACGTATAACGTTCTATACTATTACCTTATAACGTATAACGTCATGTAGCATTACGTTGTAACGTATAACGTTATATACCGTTACCATACAACGTATAACGTTATGTAGCATTACCATATAACGTATAACGTTATGTAGCATTACCATATAACGTATAAGGTTATGTAGCATTAGCACATAACGTATAACGTTATATACTGTTACCATATAACGTATAACGTTATGTAGCATTACCATATAATGTATAACGTTATGTAGCATTACCTTATAGCGTATAACGTTATCTACTGTTACGTTATAACGTATAACGTTATATACTATTACCTTATAACGTATAACGTCATGTAGCATTACGTTATAACGTATAACGTTATGTAGCGTTACCATATAATGTATAACGTTATGTAGCTTTACCTTATAACGTATAACGTTATATACTATTACCTTATAACGTTTAACGTTATGTAGCATTACGTTATAACGTATAACATTATTTATTATTACCTTATATCGTATAACGTTATGTAGCATTACGTTATAACGTATAACGTTGTATACTGTTACGTTATAACGTATAACGTTATGTAGCATTACCATATAACGTATAACGTCATGTAGCATTACGTTGTTACGTATAACGTTCTATACTATTACCTTATAACGTATAACGTCATGTAGCATTACGTTGTAACGTATAACGTTCTATACTATTACCTTATAACGTTTAACGTTATGTAGCATTACGTTATAACGTATAACGTTATATACTGTTACGTTATAACGTATAACGTTATGTAGCATTACCATATAACGTATAACGTCATGTAGCATTACGTTGTAACGCATAACGTTATATACTGTTACGTTATAACGTATAACGTTATGTAGCATTACCATATAACGTATAACGTTATGTAGCATTACGTTATAGCGTATAACGTTATATACTATTACCTTATAACGTTTAACGATACGTAGCATTACGTTATAACGTATAACGTTATTTATTATTACCTTATAACGTATAACGTTATGTAGCATTACGTTATAACGTATAACGTTGTATACTTTTACGTTATGACGTATAACGTTGTATACTGTTACGTTATAACGTATAACGTTATGTAGCATTACCATATAACGTATAACGTCATGTAGCATTACGTTGTAACGTATAACGTTCTATACTATTACCTTATAACGTATAACGTCATGTAGCATTACGTTGTAACGTATAACGTTCTATACTATTACCTGATAACGTTTAACGTTATGTAGCATTACGTTATAACGTATAACGTTATATACTGTTACGTTATAACGTATAACGTTATGTAGCATTACCATATAACGTATAACGTCATGTAGCATTACGTTGTAACGCATAACGTTATATACTACTACCTTATAACGTATAACGTTATCTAGCATTACCTTATAACGTATAACGTTATATACTGTTACGTTATAACGTATAAAGTTATGTAGCATTACCTTATAATGTATAACGTTTTGTAGCATTACGTTATAACGTATAACGTTATATACTGTTACCATATAACGTATAACGTTATGTAGCATTACCATATAACGTATAACGTTATGTAGCATTACCATATAACGTATAACGTTATGTAGCAATACCATATAACGTATAAGGTTATGTAGCATTAGCACATAACGTATAACGTTATATACTGTTACCATATAACGTATAACGTTATGTAGCATTACCATATAATGTATAACGTTATGTAGCATTACCTTATAGCGTATAACGTTGTCTACTGTTACGTTATAACGTATAACGTTATATACTGTTACCATATAACGTATAACGTTATGTAGCATTACCATATAACGTATAACGTTATGTAGCATTACCATATAACGTATAACGTTATGTAGCATTACCATATAACGTATAACGTTATGTAGCATTACGTTATAGTGTATAACGTTATATACTGTTACCATATAACGTATAACGTTATATACTGTTACGTTATAACGTATAACGTTATATACTGTTACGTTATAACGTATAACGTTATATACTGTTACGTTATAACGTATAACGTTATGTAGCATTACCATATAACGTATAACGCTATGTAGCATTACGTTATAACGTATAACGTTACATACTGTTACCATGTAACGTATAACGTTATGTAGCATTACCTTATATCGTTTAACGTTATATACTATTACCTTATAACGTTTAACGATATGTAGCATTACGTTATAACGTATAACGTCATGTAGCATTACGTTGTAACGTATAACGTTCTATACTATTACCATATAACGTTTAACGTTATGTAGCATTACGTTATATCGTATAACGTTATTTACAATCACCTTATAACGTATAACGTTACGTAGCATTACGTTATAACGTATAACGTTATATACTGTTACGTTATAACGTATAACGTTATGTAGCATTACGCTATAACGTAGAAAGTTATATACTATTACCTTATAACGTATAACGTCATGTAGCATTACGTTATAACGTATAACGTTATATACTGTTACCATATAACGTATAACGTTATGTAGTATTACGTTATAACGTATAACGTTATGTAGCATTACGTTATAACGTATAACGTTATATACTGTTACCATATAACGTATAACGTTATATACTGTTACGTTATAACGTATAACGTTATGTAGCATTACCATATAACGTATAACGTCATGTAGCATTACGTTGTAACGTATAACGTTACATACTTCTACCTTATAACGTATAACGTTATCTAGCATTACCATATAACGTATAACGTTATGTAGCATTACGTTATAACGTAGAAAGTTATATACTATTACCTTATAACGTATAACGTCATGTAGCATTACGTTATAACGTATAACGTTATATACTGTTACCATATAACGTATAACGTTATGTAGCATTACCATATAACGTATAACGTTATGTAGCATTACGTTATAACGTATAACGTTATGTAGCTTTACGTTATAACGTATAACGTTATATACTGTTACGTTATAACGTATAACGTTATGTAGCATTACCTTATAATGTATAACGTTATGTAGCATTACGTTATAACGTATAACGTTATATACTGTTACCATACAACGTATAACGTTATGTAGCATTACCATATAACGTATAACGTTATGTAGCATTACCATATAACGTATAAGGTTATGTAGCATTAGCACATAACGTATAACGTTATATACTGTTACCATATAACGTATAACGTTATGTAGCATTACCATATAATGTATAACGTTATGTAGCATTACCTTATAGCGTATAACGTTATCTACTGTTACGTTATAACGTATAACGTTATATACTGTTACGTTATAACGTATAACGTTATGTAGCATTACCATATAACGTATAACGCTATGTAGCATTACGTTATAACGTATAACGTTACATACTGTTACCATATAACGTATAACGTTATGTAGCATTACCTTATAGCGTATAACGTTATCTACTGTTACGTTATAACGTATAACGTTATATACTATTACCTTATAATGTTTAACGTTATGTAGCACTACGTTATAACGTATAACGTTATTTACTATTACCTTATAACGTATAACGTTATGTAGCATTACCTTATATCGTATAACGTTATATACTATTACCTTATAACGTTTAACGTTATGTAGCATTACCATATAACGTATAACGTTATTTACTATTACTTTATAACGTATAACGTTATGTAGCATTACGTTATAACGTATAACGTTATATACTGTTACGTTATAACGTATAACGTTATGTAGCATTACCACATAACGTATAACGTTATGTAGCATTACGTTATAACGTAGAAAGTTATATACTATTACCTTATAACGTATAACGTCATGTAGCATTACGTTATAACGTATAACGTTATGTAGCGTTACCATATAATGTATAACGTTATGTAGCTTTACCTTATAACGTATAACGTTATATACTATTACCTTATAACGTTTAACGTTATGTAGCATTACGTTATAACGTATAACATTATTTATTATTACCTTATATCGTATAACGTTATGTAGCATTACGTTATAACGTATAACGTTGTATACTGTTACGTTATAACGTATAACGTTATGTAGCATTACCATATAACGTATAACGTCATGTAGCATTACGTTGTTACGTATGACGTTCTATACTATTACCTTATAACGTATAACGTCATGTAGCATTACGTTGTAACGTATAACGTTCTATACTATTACCTTATAACGTTTATCGTTATGTAGCATTACGTTATAACGTATAACGTTATATACTGTTACGTTATAACGTATAACGTTATGTAGCATTACCATATAACGTATAACGTCATGTAGCATTACGTTGTAACGCATAACGTTATATACTCTTACGTTATAACGTATAACGTTATGTAGCATTACCATATAACGTATAACGTTATGTAGCATTACGTTATAGCGTATAACGTTATATACTGTTACCATACAACGTATAACGTTATGTAGCATTACGTTGTAACGTATAACGTTATTTACTATTACCTTATAACGTATAACGTTATGTAGCATTACGTTATAACGTATAACGTTATATACTGTTACGTTATAACGTATAACGTTATATACTGTTACGTTATAACGTATAACGTTATGTAGCATTACCATATAACGTATAACGCTATGTAGCATTACGTTATAACGTATAACGTTACATACTGTTACCATGTAACGTATAACGTTATGTAGCATTACCTTATATCGTATAACGTTATATACTATTACCTTATAACGTTTAACGATACGTAGCATTACGTTATAACGTATAACGTTATTTATTATTACCTTATAACGTATAACGTTATGTAGCATTACGTTATAACGTATAACGTTGTATACTGTTACGTTATAACGTATAACGTTGTATACTGTTACGTTATAACGTATAACGTTATGTAGCATTACCATATAACGTATAACGTCATGTAGCATTACGTTGTAACGTATAACGTTCTATACTATTACCTTATAACGTATAACGTCATGTAGCATTACGTTATAACGTATAACGTCATGTAGCATTACGTTGTAACGTATAACGTTCTATACTATTACCTTATAACGTTTAACGTTATGTAGCATTACGTTATATCGTATAACGTTATTTACAATTACCTTATAACGTATAACGTTACGTAGCATTACGTTATAACGTATAACGTTATATACTGTTACGTTATAACGTATAACGTTATGTAGCATTACGCTATAACGTAGAAAGTTATATACTATTACCTTATAACGTATAACGTCATGTAGCATTACGTTATAACGTATAACGTTATATACTGTTACCATATAACGTATAACGTTATGTAGTATTACGTTATAACGTATAACGTTATGTAGCATTACGTTATAACGTATAACGTTATATACTGTTACCATATAACGTATAACGTTATATACTGTTACGTTATAACGTATAACGTTATGTAGCATTACCATATAACGTATAACGTCATGTAGCATTACGTTGTAACGTATAACGTTACATACTTCTACCTTATAACGTATAACGTTATCTAGCATTACCATATAACGTATAACGTTATGTAGCATTACGTTATAACGTAGAAAGTTATATACTATTACCTTATAACGTATAACGTCATGTAGCATTACGTTATAACGTATAACGTTATATACTGTTACCATATAACGTATAACGTTATGTAGTATTACGTTATAACGTATAACGTTATGTAGCATTACGTTATAACGTATAACGTTATATACTGTTACCATATAACGTATAAAGTTATCTACTGTTACGTTATAACGTATAACGTTATATACTATTACCTTATAATGTTTAACGTTATGTAGCACTACGTTATAACGTATAACGTTATTTACTATTACCTTATAACGTATAACGTTATGTAGCATTACCTTATATCGTATAACGTTATATACTATTACCTTATAACGTTTAACGTTATGTAGCATTACCATATAACGTATAACGTTATTTACCATTACTTTATAACGTATAACGTTATTTACTATTACCTTATAACGTATAACGTTATGTAGCATTACGTTATAACGTATAACGTTATATACTGTTACGTTATAACGTATAACGTTATATACTGTTACGTTATAACGTATAACGTTATGTAGCATTACCATATAACGTATAACGCTATGTAGCATTACGTTATAACGTATAACGTTACATACTGTTACCATGTAACGTATAACGTTATGTAGCATTACCTTATATCGTATAACGTTATATACTATTACCTTATAACGTTTAACGATACGTAGGATTACGTTATAACGTATAACGTTATTTATTATTACCTTATAACGTATAACGTTATGTAGCATTACGTTATAACGTATAACGTTGTATACTGTTACGTTATAACGTATAACGTTGTATACTGTTACGTTATAACGTATAACGTTATGTAGCATTACCATATAACGTATAACGTCATGTAGCATTACGTTGTAACGTATAACGTTCTATACTATTACCTTATAACGTATAACGTCATGTAGCATTACGTTGTAACGTATAACGTTCTATACTATTACCTGATAACGTTTAACGTTATGTAGCATTACGTTATAACGTATAACGTTATATACTGTTACGTTATAACGTATAACGTTATGTAGCATTACCATATAACGTATAACGTCATGTAGCATTACGTTGTAACGCATAACGTTATATACTACTACCTTATAACGTATAACGTTATCTAGCATTACCTTATAACGTATAACGTTATATACTGTTACGTTATAACGTATAACGTTATGTAGCATTACCTTATAATGTATAACGTTTTGTAGCATTACGTTATAACGTATAACGTTATATACTGTTACCATATAACGTATAACGTTATGAAGCATTACCATATAACGTATAACGTTATGTAGCATTACCATATAACGTATAACGTTATGTAGCATTACCATATAACGTATAAGGTTATGTAGCATTAGCACATAACGTATAACGTTATATACTGTTACCATATAACGTATAACGTTATGTAGCATTACCATATAATGTATAACGTTATGTAGCATTACCTTATAGCGTATAACGTTATCTACTGTTACGTTATAACGTATAACGTTATATACTGTTACCATATAACGTATAACGTTATGTAGCATTACCATATAACGTATAACGTTATGTAGCATTACCTTATATCGTAGAACGTTATATACTGTTACCATATAACGTATAACGTTATGTAGCATTACCATATAACGTATAACGTTATGTAGCATTACGTTATAACGTATAACGTTATGTAGCTTTACGTTATAACGTATAACGTTATATACTGTTACGTTATAACGTATAACGTTATGTAGCATTACCTTATAATGTATAACGTTATGTAGCATTACGTTATAACGTATAACGTTATATACTGTTACCATACAACGTATAACGTTATGTAGCATTACCATATAACGTATAACGTTATGTAGCATTACCATATAACGTATAAGGTTATGTAGCATTAGCACATAACGTATAACGTTATATACTGTTACCATATAACGTATAACGTTATGTAGCATTACCATATAATGTATAACGTTATGTAGCATTACCTTATAGCGTATAACGTTATCTACTGTTACGTTATAACGTATAACGTTATATACTGTTACGTTATAACGTATAACGTTATGTAGCATTACCATATAACGTATAACGCTATGTAGCATTACGTTATAACGTATAACGTTACATACTGTTACCATATAACGTATAACGTTATGTAGCATTACCTTATAGCGTATAAAGTTATCTACTGTTACGTTATAACGTATAACGTTATATACTATTACCTTATAATGTTTAACGTTATGTAGCACTACGTTATAACGTATAACGTTATTTACTATTACCTTATAACGTATAACGTTATGTAGCATTACCTTATATCGTATAACGTTATATACTATTACCTTATAACGTTTAACGTTATGTAGCATTACCATATAACGTATAACGTTATTTACCATTACTTTATAACGTATAACGTTATTTACTATTACCTTATAACGTATAACGTTATGTAGCATTACGTTATAACGTATAACGTTATATACTGTTACGTTATAACGTATAACGTTATATACTGTTACGTTATAACGTATAACGTTATGTAGCATTACCATATAACGTATAACGCTATGTAGCATTACGTTATAACGTATAACGTTACATACTGTTACCATGTAACGTATAACGTTATGTAGCATTACCTTATATCGTATAACGTTATATACTATTACCTTATAACGTTTAACGATACGTAGGATTACGTTATAACGTATAACGTTATTTATTATTACCTTATAACGTATAACGTTATGTAGCATTACGTTATAACGTATAACGTTGTATACTGTTACGTTATAACGTATAACGTTGTATACTGTTACGTTATAACGTATAACGTTATGTAGCATTACCATATAACGTATAACGTCATGTAGCATTACGTTGTAACGTATAACGTTCTATACTATTACCTTATAACGTATAACGTCATGTAGCATTACGTTGTAACGTATAACGTTCTATACTATTACCTGATAACGTTTAACGTTATGTAGCATTACGTTATAACGTATAACGTTATATACTGTTACGTTATAACGTATAACGTTATGTAGCATTACCATATAACGTATAACGTCATGTAGCATTACGTTGTAACGCATAACGTTATATACTACTACCTTATAACGTATAACGTTATCTAGCATTACCTTATAACGTATAACGTTATATACTGTTACGTTATAACGTATAACGCTATGTAGCATTACCTTATAATGTATAACGTTTTGTAGCATTACGTTATAACGTATAACGTTATATACTGTTACCATATAACGTATAACGTTATGAAGCATTACCATATAACGTATAACGTTATGTAGCATTACCATATAACGTATAACGTTATGTAGCATTACCATATAACGTATAAGGTTATGTAGCATTAGCACATAACGTATAACGTTATATACTGTTACCATATAACGTATAACGTTATGTAGCATTACCATATAATGTATAACGTTATGTAGCATTACCTTATAGCGTATAACGTTATCTACTGTTACGTTATAACGTATAACGTTATATACTGTTACCATATAACGTATAACGTTATGTAGCATTACCATATAACGTATAACGTTATGTAGCATTACCATATAACGTATAACGTTATGTAGCATTACCATATAACGTATAACGTTATGTAGCATTACGTTATAGTGTATAACGTTATATACTGTTACCATATAACGTATAACGTTATGTAGCATTACGTTGTAACGTATAACGTTATTTACTATTACCTTATAACGTATAACGTTATGTAGCATTACGTTATAACGTATAACGTTATATACTGTTACGTTATAACGTATAACGTTATATACTGTTACGTTATAACGTATAACGTTATATACTGTTACGTTATAACGTATAACGTTGTATACTGTTACGTTATAACGTATAACGTTATGTAGCATTACCATATAACGTATAACGTCATGTAGCATTACGTTGTAACGTATAACGTTCTATACTATTACCTTATAACGTATAACGTCATGTAGCATTACGTTGTAACGTATAACGTTCTATACTATTACCTTATAACGTTTAACGTTATGTAGCATTACGTTATATCGTATAACGTTATTTACAATTACCTTATAACGTATAACGTTACGTAGCATTACGTTCTAACGTATAACGTTATATACTGTTACCATATAACGTATAACGTTATGTAGTATTACGTTATAACGTATAACGTTATGTAGCATTACGTTATAACGTATAACGTTATATACTGTTACCATATAACGTATAACGTTATATACTGTTACGTTATAACGTATAACGTTATGTAGCATTACCATATAACGTATAACGTCATGTAGCATTACGTTGTAACGTATAACGTTACATACTACTACCTTATAACGTATAACGTTATCTAGCATTACCATATAACGTATAACGTTATGTAGCATTACGTTATAACGTAGAAAGTTATATACTATTACCTTATAACGTATAACGTCATGTAGCATTACGTTATAACGTATAACGTTATATACTGTTACCATATAACGTATAACGTTATGTAGTATTACGTTATAACGTATAACGTTATGTAGCATTACCTTATATCGTAGAACGTTATATACTATTACCTTATAACGTATAACGTCATGTAGCATTACGTTATAACGTATAACGTTATATACTGTTACCATATAACGTATAACGTTATGTAGCATTACGTTATAACGTATAACGTTATATACTGTTACCATATAACGTATAACGTTATGTAGCATTACGTTATAACGTATAACGTTACATACTGTTGCCATATAACGTATAACGTCATGTAGCATTACCTTATAGCGTATAACGTTATCTACTGTTACGTTATAACGTATAACGTTATATACTGTTACGTTATAACGTATAACGTTATATACTGTTACGTTATAACGTATAACGTTATGTAGCATTACCATATAACGTATAACGCTATGTAGCATTACGTTATAACGTATAACGTTACATACTGTTGCCATATAACGTATAACGTTATGTAGCATTACGTTGTAACGTATAACGTTATTTACTATTACCTTATAACGTATAACGTTATGTAGCATTACGTTATAACGTATAACGTTATATACTGTTACGTTATAACGTATAACGTTATATACTGTTACGTTATAACGTATAACGTTATATACTGTTACGTTATAACGTATAACGTTATATACTGTTACGTTATAACGTATAACGTTATGTAGCATTACCATATAACGTATAACGCTATGTAGCATTACGTTATAACGTATAACGTTACATACTGTTACCATGTAACGTATAACGTTATGTAGCATTACCTTATATCGTATAACGTTATATACTATTACCTTATAACGTTTAACGATATATAGCATTACGTTATAACGTATAACGTCATGTAGCATTACGTTGTAACGTATAACGTTCTATACTATTACCTTATAACGTTTAACGTTATGTAGCATTACGTTATATCGTATAACGTTATTTACAATTACCTTATAACGTATAACGTTACGTAGCATTACGTTATAACGTATAACGTTATATACTGTTACCATATAACGTATAACGTTATGTAGTATTACGTTATAACGTATAACGTTATGTAGCATTACGTTATAACGTATAACGTTATATACTGTTACCATATAACGTATAACGTTATATACTGTTACGTTATAACGTATAACGTTATGTAGCATTACCATATAACGTATAACGTCATGTAGCATTACGTTGTAACGTATAACGTTACATACTACTACCTTATAACGGATAACGTTATCTAGCATTACCATATAACGTATAACGTTATGTAGCATTACGTTATAACGTAGAAAGTTATATACTATTACCTTATAACGTATAACGTCATGTAGCATTACGTTATAACGTATAACGTTATATACTGTTACCATATAACGTATAACGTTATGTAGTATTACGTTATAACGTATAACGTTATGTAGCATTACCTTATATCGTAGAACGTTATATACTATTACCTTATAACGTATAACGTCATGTAGCATTACGTTATAACGTATAACGTTATATACTGTTACCATATAACGTATAACGTTATGTAGCATTACGTTATAACGTATAACGTTATATACTGTTACCTTATAACGTATAACGTTATGTAGCATTACGTTATAACGTATAACGTTACATACTGTTGCCATATAACGTATAACGTCATGTAGCATTACCTTATAGCGTATAACGTTATCTACTGTTACGTTATAACGTATAACGTTATATACTGTTATGTTATAACGTATAACGTTATGTAGCATTACCATATAGCGTATAACGCTATGTAGCATTACGTTATAACGTATAACGTTACATACTGTTACCATATAACGTATAACGTTATGTAGCATTACCTTATATCGTATAACGTTATATACTATTACCTTATAACGTTTAACGTTATGTAGCATTACGTTATAACGTATAACGTAATTTATTATTACCTTATAACGTATAACGTTATGTAGTATTACGTTATAACGTATAACGTTGTATACTGTTACGTTATAACGTATAACGTTATGTAGCATTACCATATAACGTATAACGTCATGTAGCATTACGTTGTAACGTATAACGTTATATACTATTACCTTATGTTTAACGTTATGTAGCATTACGCTATAACGTATAACGTTATTTACTGTTACCTTATAACGTATAACGTTATGTAGCATTGCGTTATAACGTATAACGTTATGTGGCTTTACGTTATAACGTATAACGTTATATACTGTTACGTTATAACGTATAACGTTATGTAGCATTACCTTATAATGTATAACGTTATGTAGCATTACGTTATAACGTATAACGTTATATACTGTTACCATACAACGTATAACGTTATGTAGCATTACCATATAACGTATAACGTTATGTAGCATTACCATATAACGTATAAGGTTATGTAGCATTAGCACATAACGTATAACGTTATATACTGTTACCATATAACGTATAACGTTATGTAGCATTACCATATAATGTATAACGTTATGTAGCATTACCTTATAGCGTATAACGTTATCTACTGTTACGTTATAACGTATAACGTTATATACTGTTACGTTATAACGTACAACGTTATTTACTATTACCTTATAACGTATAACGTTATGTAGCATTACCTTATATCGTATAACGTTATATACTATTACCTTATTACGTTTAACGTTATGTAGCATTACCATATAACGTATAACGTTATTTACTATTACTTTATAACGTATAACGTTATGTAGCATTACGTTATAACGGATAACGTTATATACTGTTACGTTATAACGTATAACGTTATGTAGCATTACCACATAACGTATAACGTTATGTAGCATTACGTTATAACGTAGAAAGTTATATACTATTACCTTATAACGTATAACGTCATGTAGCATTACGTTATAACGTATAACGTTATGTAGCGTTACCATATAATGTATAACGTTATGTAGCTTTACCTTATAACGTATAACGTTATATACTATTACCTTATAACGTATAACGTTATGTAGCATTGCGTTATAACGTATAACGTTATATACTGTTACCATATAACGTATAACGTTATGTAGCATTACCATATAATGTATAACGTTATGTAGCATTGCGTTATAACGTATAACGTTATGTGGCTTTACGTTATAACGTATAACGTTATATACTGTTACGTTATAACGTATAACGTTATGTAGCATTACCTTATAATGTATAACGTTATGTAGCATTACGTTATAACGTATAACGTTATTTACTGTTACCTTATAACGTATAACGTTATGTAGCATTGCGTTATAACGTATAACGTTATATACTGTTACGTTATAACGTATAGCGTTATATACTGTTACGTTATAACGTATAACGTTATGTAGCATTACCATATAACGTATAACGCTATGTAGCATTACGTTATAACGTATAACGTTACATACTGTTACCATGTAACGTATAACGTTATGTAGCATTACCTTATATCGTATAACGTTATATACTATTACCTTATAACGTTTAACGATATGTAGCATTACGTTATAACGTATAACGTCATGTAGCATTACGTTGTAACGTATAACGTTCTATACTATTACCTTATAACGTTTAACGTTATGTAGCATTACGTTATATCGTATAACGTTATTTACAATTACCTTATAACGTATAACGTTACGTAGCATTACGTTATAACGTATAACGTTATATACTGTTACCATATAACGTATAACGTTATGTAGTATTACGTTATAACGTATAACGTTATGTAGCATTACGTTATAACGTATAACGTTATATACTGTTACCATATAACGTATAACGTTATATACTGTTACGTTATAACGTATAACGTTATGTAGCATTACCATATAACGTATAACGTCATGTAGCATTACGTTGTAACGTATAACGTTACATACTACTACCTTATAACGTATAACGTTATCTAGCATTACCATATAACGTATAACGTTATGTAGCATTACGTTATAACGTAGAAAGTTATATACTATTACCTTATAACGTATAACGTCATGTAGCATTACGTTATAACGTATAACGTTATATACTGTTACCATATAACGTATAACGTTATGTAGTATTACGTTATAACGTATAACGTTATGTAGCATTACCTTATATCGTAGAACGTTATATACTATTACCTTATAACGTATAACGTCATGTAGCATTACGTTATAACGTATAACGTTATATACTGTTACCATATAACGTATAACGTTATGTAGCATTACGTTATAACGTATAACGTTATATACTGTTACCATATAACGTATAACGTTATGTAGCATTACGTTATAACGTATAACGTTACATACTGTTGCCATATAACGTATAACGTCATGTAGCATTACCTTATAGCGTATAACGTTATCTACTGTTACGTTATAACGTATAACGTTATATACTGTTATGTTATAACGTATAACGTTATGTAGCATTACCATATAGCGTATAACGCTATGTAGCATTACGTTATAACGTATAACGTTACATACTGTTACCATATAACGTATAACGTTATGTAGCATTACCTTATATCGTATAACGTTATATACTATTACCTTATAACGTTTAACGTTATGTAGCATTACGTTATAACGTATAACGTAATTTATTATTACCTTATAACGTATAACGTTATGTAGTATTACGTTATAACGTATAACGTTGTATACTGTTACGTTATAACGTATAACGTTATGTAGCATTACCATATAACGTATAACGTCATGTAGCATTACGTTGTAACGTATAACGTTATATACTATTACCTTATGTTTAACGTTATGTAGCATTACGCTATAACGTATAACGTTATTTACTGTTACCTTATAACGTATAACGTTATGTAGCATTGCGTTATAACGTATAACGTTATGTGGCTTTACGTTATAACGTATAACGTTATATACTGTTACGTTATAACGTATAACGTTATGTAGCATTACCTTATAATGTATAACGTTATGTAGCATTACGTTATAACGTATAACGTTATATACTGTTACCATACAACGTATAACGTTATGTAGCATTACCATATAACGTATAACGTTATGTAGCATTACCATATAACGTATAAGGTTATGTAGCATTAGCACATAACGTATAACGTTATATACTGTTACCATATAACGTATAACGTTATGTAGCATTACCATATAATGTATAACGTTATGTAGCATTACCTTATAGCGTATAACGTTATCTACTGTTACGTTATAACGTATAACGTTATATACTGTTACGTTATAACGTATAACGTTATGTAGCATTACCATATAACGTATAACGCTATGTAACATTACGTTATAACGTATAACGTTACATACTGTTACCATATAACGTATAACGTTATGTAGCATTACCTTATAGCGTATAACGTTATCTACTGTTACGTTATAACGTATAACGTTATATACTATTACCTTATAATGTTTAACGTTATGTAGCACTACGTTATAACGTATAACGTTATTTACTATTACCTTATAACGTATAACGTTATGTAGCATTACCTTATATCGTATAACGTTATATACTATTACCTTATAACGTTTAACGTTATGTAGCATTACCATATAACGTATAACGTTATTTACTATTACTTTATAACGTATAACGTTATGTAGCATTACGTTATAACGTATAACGTTATATACTGTTACGTTATAACGTATAACGTTATGTAGCATTACCACATAACGTATAACGTTATGTAGCATTACGTTATAACGTAGAAAGTTATATACTATTACCTTATAACGTATAACGTCATGTAGCATTACGTTATAACGTATAACGTTATGTAGCGTTACCATATAATGTATAACGTTATGTAGCTTTACCTTATAACGTATAACGTTATATACTATTACCTTATAACGTTTAACGTTATGTAGCATTACGTTATAACGTATAACATTATTTATTATTACCTTATATCGTATAACGTTATGTAGCATTACGTTATAACGTATAACGTTGTATACTGTTACGTTATAACGTATAACGTTATGTAGCATTACCATATAACGTATAACGTCATGTAGCATTACGTTGTTACGTATAACGTTCTATACTATTACCTTATAACGTATAACGTCATGTAGCATTACGTTGTAACGTATAACGTTCTATACTATTACCTTATAACGTTTAACGTTATGTAGCATTACGTTATAACGTATAACGTTATGTAGCATTACCATATAACGTATAACGTCATGTAGCATTACGTTGTAACGCATAACGTTATATACTGTTACGTTATAACGTATAACGTTATGTAGCATTACCATATAACGTATAACGTTATGTAGCATTACGTTATAGCGTATAACGTTATATACTGTTACCATACAACGTATAACGTTATGTAGCATTACGTTGTAACGTATAACGTTATTTACTATTACCTTATAACGTATAACGTTATGTAGCATTACGTTATAACGTATAACGTTATATACTGTTACGTTATAACGTATAACGTTATATACTGTTACGTTATAACGTATAACGTTATGTAGCATTACCATATAACGTATAACGCTATGTAGCATTACGTTATAACGTATAACGTTACATACTGTTACCATGTAACGTATAACGTTATGTAGCATTACCTTATATCGTATAACGTTATATACTATTACCTTATAACGTTTAACGATACGTAGCATTACGTTATAACGTATAACGTTATTTATTATTACCTTATAACGTATAACGCTATGTAGCATTACGTTATAACGTATAACGTTGTATACTGTTACGTTATAACGTATAACGTTGTATACTGTTACGTTATAACGTATAACGTTATGTAGCATTACCATATAACGTATAACGTCATGTAGCATTACGTTGTAACGTATAACGTTCTATACTATTACCTTATAACGTATAACGTCATGTAGCATTACGTTGTAACGTATAACGTTCTATACTATTACCTGATAACGTTTAACGTTATGTAGCATTACGTTATAACGTATAACGTTATATACTGTTACGTTATAACGTATAACGTTATGTAGCATTACCATATAACGTATAACGTCATGTAGCATTACGTTGTAACGCATAACGTTATATACTACTACCTTATAACGTATAACGTTATCTAGCATTACCTTATAACGTATAACGTTATATACTGTTACGTTATAACGTATAACGTTATGTAGCATTACCTTATAATGTATAACGTTTTGTAGCATTACGTTATAACGTATAACGTTATATACTGTTACCATATAACGTATAACGTTATGTAGCATTACCATATAACGTATAACGTTATGTAGCATTACCATATAACGTATAACGTTATGTAGCATTACCATATAACGTATAAGGTTATGTAGCATTAGCACATAACGTATAACGTTATATACTGTTACCATATAACGTATAACGTTATGTAGCATTACCATATAATGTATAACGTTATGTAGCATTACCTTATAGCGTATAACGTTATCTACTGTTACGTTATAACGTATAACGTTATATACTGTTACCATATAACGTATAACGTTATGTAGCATTACCATATAACGTATAACGTTATGTAGCATTACCATATAACGTATAACGTTATGTAGCATTACCATATAACGTATAACGTTATGTAGCATTACGTTATAGTGTATAACGTTATATACTGTTACCATATAACGTATAACGTTATGTAGCATTACGTTGTAACGTATAACGTTATTTACTATTACCTTATAACGCATAACGTTATGTAGCATTACGTTATAACGTATAACGTTATATACTGTTACGTTATAACGTATAACGTTATATACTGTTACGTTATAACGTATAACGTTATATACTGTTACGTTATAACGTATAACGTTATATACTGTTACGTTATAACGTATAACGTTATATACTGTTACGTTATAACGTATAACGTTATGTAGCATTACCATATAACGTATAACGCTATGTAGCATTACGTTATAACGTATAACGTTACATACTGTTACCATGTAACGTATAACGTTATGTAGCATTACTTTATATCGTATAACGTTATATACTATTACCTTATAACGTTTAACGATATGTAGCATTACGTTATAACGTATAACGTCATGTAGCATTACGTTGTAACGTATAACGTTCTATACTATTACCTTATAACGTTTAACGTTATGTAGCATTACGTTATATCGTATAACGTTATTTACAATTACCTTATAACGTATAACGTTACGTAGCATTACGTTATAACGTATAACGTTATATACTGTTACGTTATAACGTATAACGTTATGTAGCATTACGCTATAACGTAGAAAGTTATATACTATTACCTTATAACGTATAACGTCATGTAGCATTACGTTATAACGTATAACGTTATATACTGTTACCATATAACGTATAACGTTATGTAGTATTACGTTATAACGTATAACGTTATGTAGCATTACGTTATAACGTATAACGTTATATACTGTTACCATATAACGTATAACGTTATATACTGTTACGTTATAACGTATAACGTTATGTAGCATTACCATATAACGTATAACGTCATGTAGCATTACGTTGTAACGTATAACGTTACATACTACTACCTTATAACGTATAACGTTATCTAGCATTACCATATAACGTATAACGTTATGTAGCATTACGTTATAACGTAGAAAGTTATATACTATTACCTTATAACGTATAACGTCATGTAGCATTACGTTATAACGTATAACGTTATATACTGTTACCATATAACGTATAACGTTATGTAGTATTACGTTATAACGTATAACGTTATGTAGCATTACCTTATATCGTAGAACGTTATATACTATTACCTTATAACGTATAACGTCATGTAGCATTACGTTATAACGTATAACGTTATATACTGTTACCATATAACGTATAACGTTATGTAGCATTACGTTATAACGTAGAAAGTTATATACTATTACCTTATAACGTATAACGTTATGTAGCATTACGTTATAACGTATAACGTTACATACTGTTGCCATATAACGTATAACGTCATGTAGCATTACCTTATAGCGTATAACGTTATCTACTGTTACGTTATAACGTATAACGTTATATACTGTTACCATATAACGTATAACGTTATGTAGTATTACGTTATAACGTATAACGTTATGTAGCATTACCTTATATCGTAGAACGTTATATACTATTACCTTATAACGTATAACGTCATGTAGCATTA
Source organism: Bombus sonorus (assembly GCA_029958995.1). Classification (NCBI taxonomy): domain Eukaryota; kingdom Metazoa; phylum Arthropoda; class Insecta; order Hymenoptera; family Apidae; genus Bombus; species Bombus sonorus. The sequence goes on along the minus strand of JARWAU010000056.1, from coordinate 456,800 downwards.
CGTTATAACGTATAACGTTATATACTGTTACCATATAACGTATAACGTTATGTAGCATTACGTTATAACGTATAACGTTATATACTGTTACCATATAACGTATAACGTTATGTAGCATTACCTTATATCGTAGAACGTTATATACTATTACCTTATAACGTATAACGTCATGTAGCATTACGTTATAACGTATAACGTTATATACTGTTACCATATAACGTATAACGTTATGTAGCATTACGTTATAACGTATAACGTTACATACTGTTGCCATATAACGTATAACGTCATGTAGCATTACCTTATAGCGTATAACGTTATCTACTGTTACGTTATAACGTATAACGTTATATACTGTTACCTTATAACGTATAACGTTATGTAGCATTACGTTATAACGTATAACGTTGTATACTGTTACGTTATAACGTATAACGTTATGTAGCATTACCATATAACGTATAACGTCATGTAGCATTACGTTGTAACGTATAACGTTATATACTATTACCTTATGTTTAACGTTATGTAGCATTACGCTATAACGTATAACGTTATTTACTATTACCTTATAACGTATAACGTTATGTAGCATTACCTTATATCGTATAACGTTATATACTATTACCTTATAACGTTTAACGTTATGTAGCATTACGTTATATCGTATAACGTTATTTACAATTACCTTATAACGTATAACGTTACGTAGCATTACGTTATAACGTATAACGTTATATACTGTTACGTTATAACGTATAACGTTATGTAGCATTACGCTATAACGTAGAAAGTTATATACTATTACCTTATAACGTATAACGTCATGTAGCATTACGTTATAACGTATAACGTTATATACTGTTACCATATAACGTATAACGTTATGTAGTATTACGTTATAACGTATAACGTTATGTAGCATTACGTTATAACGTATAACGTTATATACTGTTACCATATAACGTATAACGTTATATACTGTTACGTTATAACGTATAACGTTATGTAGCATTACCATATAACGTATAACGTCATGTAGCATTACGTTGTAACGTATAACGTTACATACTACTACCTTATAACGTATAACGTTATCTAGCATTACCATATAACGTATAACGTTATGTAGCATTACGTTATAACGTAGAAAGTTATATACTATTACCTTATAACGTATAACGTCATGTAGCATTACGTTATAACGTATAACGTTATATACTGTTACCATATAACGTATAACGTTATGTAGTATTACGTTATAACGTATAACGTTATGTAGCATTACCTTATATCGTAGAACGTTATATACTATTACCTTATAACGTATAACGTCATGTAGCATTACGTTATAACGTATAACGTTATATACTGTTACCATATAACGTATAACGTTATGTAGCATTACGTTATAACGTAGAAAGTTATATACTATTACCTTATAACGTATAACGTTATGTAGCATTACGTTATAACGTATAACGTTACATACTGTTGCCATATAACGTATAACGTCATGTAGCATTACCTTATAGCGTATAACGTTATCTACTGTTACGTTATAACGTATAACGTTATATACTGTTACCATATAACGTATAACGTTATGTAGTATTACGTTATAACGTATAACGTTATGTAGCATTACCTTATATCGTAGAACGTTATATACTATTACCTTATAACGTATAACGTCATGTAGCATTACGTTATAACGTATAACGTTATATACTGTTACCATATAACGTATAACGTTATGTAGCATTACGTTATAACGTATAACGTTATATACTGTTACCATATAACGTATAACGTTATGTAGCATTACCTTATATCGTAGAACGTTATATACTATTACCTTATAACGTATAACGTCATGTAGCATTACGTTATAACGTATAACGTTATATACTGTTACCATATAACGTATAACGTTATGTAGCATTACGTTATAACGTATAACGTTACATACTGTTGCCATATAACGTATAACGTCATGTAGCATTACCTTATAGCGTATAACGTTATCTACTGTTACGTTATAACGTATAACGTTATATACTGTTACCTTATAACGTATAACGTTATGTAGCATTACGTTATAACGTATAACGTTGTATACTGTTACGTTATAACGTATAACGTTATGTAGCATTACCATATAACGTATAACGTCATGTAGCATTACGTTGTAACGTATAACGTTATATACTATTACCTTATGTTTAACGTTATGTAGCATTACGCTATAACGTATAACGTTATTTACTATTACCTTATAACGTATAACGTTATGTAGCATTACCTTATATCGTATAACGTTATATACTATTACCTTATAACGTTTAACGATATGTAGCATTACTTTATATCGTATAACGTTATATACTATTACCTTATAACGTTTAACGATACGTAGCATTACGTTATAACGTATAACGTTATTTATTATTACCTTATAACGTATAACGTTATGTAGCATTACGTTATAACGTATAACGTTGTATACTGTTACGTTATAACGTATAACGTTGTATACTGTTACGTTATAACGTATAACGTTATGTAGCACTACCATATAACGTATAACGTCATGTAGCATTACGTTGTAACGCATAACGTTATATACTACTACCTTATAACGTATAACGTTATCTAGCATTACCTTATAACGTATAACGTTATATACTGTTACCATATAACGTATAACGTTATATACTGTTACGTTATAACGTATAACGTTATGTAGCATTACCATATAACGTATAACGTCATGTAGCATTACGTTGTAACGTATAACGTTACATACTACTACCTTATAACGTATAACGTTATCTAGCATTACCATATAACGTATAACGTTATGTAGCATTACGTTATAACGTAGAAAGTTATATACTATTACCTTATAACGTATAACGTCATGTAGCATTACGTTATAACGTATAACGTTATATACTGTTACCATATAACGTATAACGTTATGTAGTATTACGTTATAACGTATAACGTTATGTAGCATTACCTTATATCGTAGAACGTTATATACTATTACCTTATAACGTATAACGTCATGTAGCATTACGTTATAACGTATAACGTTATATACTGTTACCATATAACGTATAACGTTATGTAGCATTACGTTATAACGTAGAAAGTTATATACTATTACCTTATAACGTATAACGTTATGTAGCATTACGTTATAACGTATAACGTTACATACTGTTGCCATATAACGTATAACGTCATGTAGCATTACCTTATAGCGTATAACGTTATCTACTGTTACGTTATAACGTATAACGTTATATACTGTTACCATATAACGTATAACGTTATGTAGTATTACGTTATAACGTATAACGTTATGTAGCATTACCTTATATCGTAGAACGTTATATACTATTACCTTATAACGTATAACGTCATGTAGCATTACGTTATAACGTATAACGTTATATACTGTTACCATATAACGTATAACGTTATGTAGCATTACGTTATAACGTATAACGTTATATACTGTTACCATATAACGTATAACGTTATGTAGCATTACCTTATATCGTAGAACGTTATATACTATTACCTTATAACGTATAACGTCATGTAGCATTACGTTATAACGTATAACGTTATATACTGTTACCATATAACGTATAACGTTATGTAGCATTACGTTATAACGTATAACGTTACATACTGTTGCCATATAACGTATAACGTCATGTAGCATTACCTTATAGCGTATAACGTTATCTACTGTTACGTTATAACGTATAACGTTATATACTGTTACCTTATAACGTATAACGTTATGTAGCATTACGTTATAACGTATAACGTTGTATACTGTTACGTTATAACGTATAACGTTATGTAGCATTACCATATAACGTATAACGTCATGTAGCATTACGTTGTAACGTATAACGTTATATACTATTACCTTATGTTTAACGTTATGTAGCATTACGCTATAACGTATAACGTTATTTACTATTACCTTATAACGTATAACGTTATGTAGCATTACCTTATATCGTATAACGTTATATACTATTACCTTATAACGTTTAACGATATGTAGCATTACTTTATATCGTATAACGTTATATACTATTACCTTATAACGTTTAACGATACGTAGCATTACGTTATAACGTATAACGTTATTTATTATTACCTTATAACGTATAACGTTATGTAGCATTACGTTATAACGTATAACGTTGTATACTGTTACGTTATAACGTATAACGTTGTATACTGTTACGTTATAACGTATAACGTTATGTAGCACTACCATATAACGTATAACGTCATGTAGCATTACGTTGTAACGCATAACGTTATATACTACTACCTTATAACGTATAACGTTATCTAGCATTACCTTATAACGTATAACGTTATATACTGTTACGTTATAACGTATAACGTTATGTAGCATTACCTTATAATGTATAACGTTTTGTAGCATTACGTTATAACGTATAACGTTATATACTGTTACCATATAACGTATAACGTTATGTAGCATTACCATATAACGTATAACGTTATGTAGCATTACCATATAACGTATAACGTTATGTAGCATTACCATATAACGTATAAGGTTATGTAGCATTAGCACATAACGTATAACGTTATATACTCTTACCATATAACGTATAACGTTATGTAGCATTACCATATAATGTATAACGTTATGTAGCATTACCTTATAGCGTATAACGTTATCTACTGTTACGTTATAACGTATAACGTTATATACTGTTACCATATAACGTATAACGTTATGTAGCATTACCGTATAACGTTATGTAGCATTACCATATAACGTATAACGTTATGTAGCATTACCATATAACGTATAACGTTATGTAGCATTACGTTATAGTGTATAACGTTATATACTGTTACCATATAACGTATAACGTTATGTAGCATTACGTTGTAACGTATAACGTTATTTACTATTACCTTATAACGCATAACTTTATGTAGCATTACGTTATAACGTATAACGTTATATACTGTTACGTTATAACGTATAACGTTATATACTGTTACGTTATAACGTATAACGTTATATACTGTTACGTTATAACGTATAACGTTATGTAGCATTACCATATAACGTATAACGCTATGTAGCATTACGTTATAACGTATAACGTTACATACTGTTACCATGTAACGTATAACGTTATGTAGCATTACCTTATATCGTATAACGTTATATACTATAACCTTATAACGTTTAACGATATGTAGCATTACGTTATAACGTATAACGTCATGTAGCATTACGTTGTAACGTATAACGTTCTATACTATTACCTTATAACGTTTAACGTTATGTAGCATTACGTTATATCGTATAACGTTATTTACAATTACCTTATAACGTATAACGTTACGTAGCATTACGTTATAACGTATAACGTTATATACTGTTACGTTATAACGTATAACGTTATGTAGCATTACGCTATAACGTAGAAAGTTATATACTATTACCTTATAACGTATAAAGTCATGTAGCATTACGTTATAACGTATAACGTTATATACTGTTACCATATAACGTATAACGTTATGTAGTATTACGTTATAACGTATAACGTTATGTAGCATTACGTTATAACGTATAACGTTATATACTGTTACCATATAACGTATAACGTTATATACTGTTACGTTATAACGTATAACGTTATGTAGCATTACCATATAACGTATGACGTCATGTAGCATTACGTTGTAACGTATAACGTTACATACTACTACCTTATAACGTATAACGTTATCTAGCATTACCATATAACGTATAACGTTATGTAGCATTACGTTATAACGTAGAAAGTTATATACTATTACCTTATAACGTATAACGTCATGTAGCATTACGTTATAACGTATAACGTTATATACTGTTACCATATAACGTATAACGTTATGTAGTATTACGTTATAACGTATAACGTTATGTAGCATTACCTTATATCGTAGAACGTTATATACTATTACCTTATAACGTATAACGTCATGTAGCATTACGTTATAACGTATAACGTTATATACTGTTACCATATAACGTATAACGTTATGTAGCATTACGTTATAACGTAGAAAGTTATATACTATTACCTTATAACGTATAACGTTATGTAGCATTACGTTATAACGTATAACGTTACATACTGTTACCATATAACGTATAACGTTATATACTGTTACGTTATAACGTATAACGTTATGTAGCATTACCATATAACGTATGACGTCATGTAGCATTACGTTGTAACGTATAACGTTACATACTACTACCTTATAACGTATAACGTTATCTAGCATTACCATATAACGTATAACGTTATGTAGCATTACGTTATAACGTAGAAAGTTATATACTATTACCTTATAACGTATAACGTCATGTAGCATTACGTTATAACGTATAACGTTATATACTGTTACCATATAACGTATAACGTTATGTAGTATTACGTTATAACGTATAACGTTATGTAGCATTACCTTATATCGTAGAACGTTATATACTATTACCTTATAACGTATAACGTCATGTAGCATTACCTTATAGCGTATAACGTTATCTACTGTTACGTTATAACGTATAACGTTATATACTGTTACCATATAACGTATAACGTTATGTAGTATTACGCTATAACGTATAACGTTATGTAGCATTACCTCATATCGTAGAACGTTATATACTATTACCTTATAACGTATAACGTCATGTAGCATTACGTTATAACGTATAACGTTATATACTGTTACCATATAACGTATAACGTTATGTAGCATTACGTTATAACGTATAACGTTATATACTGTTACCATATAACGTATAACGTTATGTAGCATTACCTTATATCGTAGAACGTTATATACTATTACCTTATAACGTATAACGTCATGTAGCATTACGTTATAACGTATAACGTTATATACTGTTACCATATAACGTATAACGTTATGTAGCATTACGTTATAACGTATAACGTTACATACTGTTGCCATATAACGTATAACGTCATGTAGCATTACCTTATAGCGTATAACGTTATCTACTGTTACGTTATAACGTATAACGTTATATACTGTTACCTTATAACGTATAACGTTATGTAGCATTACGTTATAACGTATAACGTTGTATACTGTTACGTTATAACGTATAACGTTATGTAGCATTACCATATAACGTATAACGTCATGTAGCATTACGTTGTAACGTATAACGTTATATACTATTACCTTATGTTTAACGTTATGTAGCATTTCGCTATAACGTATAACGTTATTTACTATTACCTTATAACGTATAACGTTATGTAGCATTACCTTATATCGTATAACGTTATATACTATTACCTTATAACGTTTAACGATATGTAGCATTACTTTATATCGTATAACGTTATATACTATTACCTTATAACGTTTAACGATACGTAGCATTACGTTATAACGTATAACGTTATTTATTATTACCTTATAACGTATAACGTTATGTAGCATTACGTTATAACGTATAACGTTGTATACTGTTACGTTATAACGTATAACGTTGTATACTGTTACGTTATAACGTGTAACGTTATGTAGCATTACCATATAACGTATAACGTCATGTAGCATTACGTTGTAACGCATAACGTTATATACTACTACCTTATAACGTATAACGTTATCTAGCATTACCTTATAACGTATAACGTTATATACTGTTACGTTATAACGTATAACGTTATGTAGCATTACCTTATAATGTATAACGTTTTGTAGCATTACGTTATAACGTATAACGTTATATACTGTTACCATATAACGTATAACGTTATGTAGCATTACCATATAACGTATAACGTTATGTAGCATTACCATATAACGTATAACGTTATGTAGCATTACCATATAACGTATAAGGTTATGTAGCATTAGCACATAACGTATAACGTTATATACTGTTACCATATAACGTATAACGTTATGTAGCAATACCATATAATGTATAACGTTATGTAGCATTACCTTATAGCGTATAACGTTATCTACTGTTACGTTATAACGTATAACGTTATATACTGTTACCATATAACGTATAACGTTATGTAGCATTACCATATAACGTATAACGTTATGTAGCATTACCATATAACGTATAACGTTATGTATCATTACCATATAACGTATAACGTTATGTAGCATTACGTTATAGTGTATAACGTTATATACTGTTACCATATGACGTATAACGTTATGTAGCATTACGTTGTAACGTATAACGTTATTTACTATTACCTTATAACGTATAACGTTATGTAGCATTACGTTATAACGTATAACGTTATATACTGTTACGTTATAATGTATAACGTTATATACTGTTACGTTATAACGTATAACGTTATATACTGTTACGTTATAACGTATAACGTTATGTAGCATTACCATATAACGTATAACGCTATGTAGCATTACGTTATAACTTATAACGTTACATACTGTTACCATGTAACGTATAACGTTATGTAGCATTACCTTATATCGTATAACGTTATATACCATTACCTTATAACGTTTAACGATATGTAGCGTTACGTTATAACGTATAACGTTATATACTGTTACGTTATAACGTATAACGTTATGTAGCATTACGCTATAACGTAGAAAGTTATATACTATTACCTTATAACGTATAACGTCATGTAGCATTACGTTATAACGTATAACGTTATATACTGTTACCATATAACGTATAACGTTATGTAGTATTACGATATAACGTATAACGTTATGTAGCATTACGTTATAACGTATAACGTTATATACTGTTACCATATAACGTATAACGTTATATACTGTTACGTTATAACGTATAACGTTATGTAGCATTACCATATAACGTATAACGTCATGTAGCATTACGTTGTAACGTATAACGTTACATACTACTACCTTATAACGTATAACGTTATCTAGCATTACCATATAACGTATAACGTTATGTAGCATTACGTTATAACGTAGAAAGTTATATACTACTACCTTATAACGTATAACGTCATGTAGCATTACGTTATAACGTATAACGTTATATACTGTTACCATATAACGTATAACGTTATGTAGTATTACGTTATAACGTATAACGTTATGTAGCATTACCTTATATCGTAGAACGTTATATACTATTACCTTATAACGTATAACGTCATGTAGCATTACGTTATAACGTATAACGTTATATACTGTTACCATATAACGTATAACGTTATGTAGCATTACGTTATAACGTAGAAAGTTATATACTATTACCTTATAACGTATAACGTTATGTAGCATTACGTTATAACGTATAACGTTACATACTGTTGCCATATAACGTATAACGTCATGTAGCATTACCGTATAGCGTATAACGTTATCTACTGTTACGTTATAACGTATAACGTTATATACTGTTACCATATAACGTATAACGTTATGTAGTATTACGTTATAACGTATAACGTTATGTAGCATTACCTTATATCGTAGAACGTTATATACTATTACCTTATAACGTATAACGTCATGTAGCATTACGTTATAACGTATAACGTTATATACTGTTACCATATAACGTATAACGTTATGTAGCATTACGTTATAACGTATAACGTTATATACTGTTACCATATAACGTATAACGTTATGTAGCATTACCTTATATCGTAGAACGTTATATACTATTACCTTATAACGTATAACGTCATGTAGCATTACGTTATAACGTATAACGTTATATACTGTTACCATATAACGTATAACGTTATGTAGCATTACGTTATAACGTATAACGTTACATACTGTTGCCATATAACGTATAACGTCATGTAGCATTACCTTATAGCGTATAACGTTATCTACTGTTACGTTATAACGTATAACGTTATATACTGTTACCTTATAACGTATAACGTTATGTAGCATTACGTTATAACGTATAACGTTGTATACTGTTACGTTATAACGTATAACGTTATGTAGCATTACCATATAACGTATAACGTCATGTAGCATTACGTTGTAACGTATAACGTTATATACTATTACCTTATGTTTAACGATATGTAGCATTACGCTATAACGTATAACGTTATTTACTATTACCTTATAACGTATAACGTTATGTAGCATTACCTTATATCGTATAACGTTATATACTATTACCTTATAACGTTTAACGATATGTAGCATTACGTTATAACGTATAACGTTATTTATTATTACCTTATAACGTATAACTTTATGTAGCATTACGTTATAACGTATAACGTTCTATACTGTTACGTTATAACGTATAACGTTATGTAGCATTACCATATAACGTATAACGTCATGTAGCATTACTTTGTAACGTATAACGTTCTATACTATTACCTTATGACGTTTAACGTTATGTAGCATTACGTTATAACGTATAACGTTATTTACAATTACCTTATAACGTATAACGTTATGTAGCATTACGTTATAACGTATAACGTTATATAGTGTTACGTTATAACGTATAACGTCATGTAGCATTACGTTGTAACGTATAACGTTACATACTACTACCTTATAACGTATAACGTTATGTAGCATTACGTTATAACGTATAACGTTATATACTGTTACGTTATAGCGTATAACGTTATGTAGCATTACGTTATAACGTATAACGTTATATACTGTTACGTTATAACGTAAAACGTTATGTAGCATTACCATATAACGTATAACGTCATGTAGCATTATCATATAACGTATAACGTTATGTAGCATTACCATATAACGTATAACGTTATTTACTATTACCTTATAACGTATAACGTTATGTAGCATTACGTTATAACGTATAACGTTATATACTGTTACGTTATAGCGTATAACGTTATGTAGCATTACGTTATAACGTATAACGTTATATACTGTTACGTTATAACGTAAAACGTTATGTAGCATTACCATATAACGTATAACGTCATGTAGCATTATCATATAACGTATAACGTTATGTAGCATTACCATATAACGTATAACGTTATTTACTATTACCTTATAACGTATAACGTTATGTAGCATTACGTTATAACGTATAACGTTATATTCTGTTACCATATAACGAATAACGATATGTAGCATTACCATATAATGAATAACGTTATGTACCATTACCATATAACGTATAACATTATGTAGCATTACGTTATAACGTATAACGTTATATACTGTTACCATACAACGTATAACGTTATGTAGCATTACCATATAATGTATAACGTTATGTAGCATTACCTTATAACGTATAACGTTATACACTGTTACGTTATAACGTATAACGTTATGTAGCATTACCATATAACGTATAACGTTATGTAGCATTACGTTATAGCGTATAACGTTATATACTGTTACCATATAACGTATAACGTTATGTAGCATTACCATATAACGTATAACGCTATGTAGCATTACCATATAACGTATAACGTTATGTAGCATTAGCATATAACGTACAAGGTTATGTAGCATTAGCACATAACGTATAACGTTATATACTGTTACCATATAACGTATAACGTTATGTAGCATTACCATATAATGTATAACGTTATGTAGCATTACCTTATAGCGTATAACGTTATCTACTGTTACGTTATAACGTATAACGTTATATACTGTTACGTTATAACGTATAACGTTATGTAGCATTACCATATAGCGTATAACGCTATGTAGCATTACGTTATAACGTATAACGTTACATACTGTTACCATATAACGTATAACGTTATGTAGCATTACCTTATATCGTATAACGTTATATACTATTACCTTATAATGTATAACGTTTTGTAGCATTACGTTATAACGTATAACGTTATATACTGTTACCATATAACGTAGAACGTTATGTAGCATTACCATATAACGTATAACGTTATGTAGCATTACCATATAACGTATAACGTTATGTAGCATTACCATATAACGTATAAGGTTATGTAGCATTAGCACATAACGTATAACGTTATATACTGTTACCATATAACGTATAACGTTATGTAGCATTACGTTGTAACGTATAACGTTATTTACTATTACCTTATAACGTATAACGTTATGTAGCATTACGTTATAACGTATAACGTTATATACTGTTACGTTATAACGTATAACGTTATATACTGTTACGTTATAGCGTATAACGTTATGTAGCATTACCATATAACGTATAACGCTATGTAGCATTACGTTATAGCGTATAACGTTATATACTGTTACCATATAACGTATAACGTTATGTAGCATTACCATATAACGTATAACGTTATGTAGCATTACCATATAACGTATAAGGTTATGTAGCATTACCACATAACGTATAACGTTATATACTGTTACCATATAACGTATAACGATATGTAGCATTACCATATAGTGTATAACGTTATGTAGCATTACCTTATAGCGTATAACGTTATCTACTGTTACGTTATAACGTATAACGTTATGTAGCATTACCTTATAACGTTTAACGATATGTAGCATTACGTTATAACGTATAACGTTATTTATTATTACCTTATAACGTATAACTTTATGTAGCATTACGTTATAACGTATAACGTTGTATACTGTTACGTTATAACGTATAACGTTATGTAGCATTACCGTATAACGTATAACGTCATGTAGCATTACGTTGTAACGTATAACGTTCTATACTATTACCTTATAACGTATAACGTTATGTAGCATTACCTTTTATCGTATAACGTTATATACTATTACCTTATAACGTTTAACGTTATGTAGCATTACGTTATAACGTATAACGTTATTTATTATTACCTTATAACGTATAACGTTATGTAGCATTACGTTATAACGTATAACGTTGTATACTGTTACGTTATAACGTATAACGTTATGTAGCATTACCATATAACGTATAACGTCATGTAGCATTACGTTGTAACGTATAACGCTATATAGCATTACGTTATAACGTATAACGTTACATACTGTTACCATATAACGTATAACGTTATGTAGCATTACCTTATATCGTATAACCTTATATACTATTACCTTATAACGATTAACGTTATGTAGCATTACGATATAACGTATAACGCTATTTATTATTACCTTATAACGTATAACGTTATGTAGCATTACGTTATATCGTATAACGTTGTATACTGTTACGTTATAACGTATAACGTTGTATACTGTTACGTTATAACGTATAACGTTATGTAGCATTACGTTATAACGTATAACGTTGTATACTGTTACGTTATAACGTGTAACGTTATGTAGCATTACCATATAACGTATAACGTCATGTAGCATTACGTTGTAACGTATAACGTTCTATACTATTACCTTATAACGTATAACGTCATGTAGCATTACGTTGTAACTTACAACGTTCTATACTATTACCTTATAACGTTTAACGTTATGTAGCATTACGTTATAACGTATAACGTTATATACTGTTACGTTATAACGTATAACGTTATGTAGCATTACCATATAACGTATAACGTCATGTAGCGTTACGTTGTAACGCATAACGTTATATACTACTACCTTATAACGTATAACGTTATCTAGCATTACCTTATAACGTATAACGTTATATACTGTTACGTTATAACGTATAACGTTATGTAGCATTACCTTATAATGTATAACGTTTTGTAGCATTACGTTATAACGTATAACGTTATATACTGTTACCATATAACGTATAACGTTATGTAGCATTACGTTGTAACGTATAACGTTATGTAGCATTACGTTATAACGTATAACGTTATATACTGTTACCATATAACGTATAACGTTATGTAGCATTACCATATAATGTATAACGTTATGTAGCATAACCTTATAACGTATAACGTTATGTAGCATAACCATATAACGTATAACGTTATGTAGCATTACCATATAACGTATAACGTTATGTAGCAATACCATATAACGTATAAGGTTATGTAGCATTACCATATAACGTATAACGTTATTTACTATTACCTTATAACGTATAACGTTATCCAGCATTACGTTATAACGAATAACGTTATATACTGTTACCATATAACGTATAACGTTATGTAGCATTACCATATAATGTATAACGTTATGTAGCATAACCATATAACGTATAACGTTATGTAGCATAACCATATAACGTATAACGTTATGTAGCATTACCATATAACGTATAACGTTATGTAGCAATACCATATAACGTATAAGGTTATGTAGCATTACCATATAACGTATAACGTTATTTACTATTACCTTATAACGTATAACGTTATCTAGCATTACGTTATAACGTATAACGTTATATACTGTTACCATGTAACGTATAACGTTATGTAGCATTAACATATAATGTATAACGTTATGTACCATTACCATATAACGTATAACGTTATGTAGCATTACGTTATAACGTATAACGTTGTATACTGTTACGTTATAACGTATAACGTTATGTAGCATTACCATATAACGTATAACGTCATGTAGCATTACGTTGTAACGTATAACGTTCTATACTATTACCTTATAACGTATAACGTCATGTAGCATTACGTTGTAACTTACAACGTTCTATACTATTACCTTATAACGTTTAACGTTATGTAGCATTACGTTATAACGTATAACGTTATATACTGTTACGTTATAACGTATAACGTTATGTAGCATTACCATATAACGTATAACGTCATGTAGCGTTACGTTGTAACGCATAACGTTATATACTACTATCTTATAACGTATAACGTTATCTAGCATTACCTTATAACGTATAACGTTATATACTGTTACGTTATAACGTATAACGTTATGTAGCATTACCTTATAATGTATAACGTTTTGTAGCATTACGTTATAACGTATAACGTTATATACTGTTACCATATAACGTATAACGTTATGTAGCATTACGTTGTAACGTATAACGTTATGTAGCATTACGTTATAACGTATAACGTTATATACTGTTACCATATAACGTATAACGTTATGTAGCATTACCATATAATGTATAACGTTATGTAGCATAACCTTATAACGTATAACGTTATGTAGCATAACCATATATAACGTATAACGTTATGTAGCATTACCATATAACGTATAACGTTATGTAGCAATACCATATAACGTATAAGGTTATGTAGCATTACCATATAACGTATAACGTTATTTACTATTACCTTATAACGTATAACGTTATCCAGCATTACGTTATAACGAATAACGTTATATACTGTTACCATATAACGTATAACGTTATGTAGCATTACCATATAATGTATAACGTTATGTAGCATAACCATATAACGTATAACGTTATGTAGCATTACCATATAACGTATAACGTTATGTAGCAATACCATATAACGTATAAGGTTATGTAGCATTACCATATAACGTATAACGTTATTTACTATTACCTTATAACGTATAACGTTATCTAGCATTACGTTATAACGTATAACGTTATATACTGTTACCATATAACGTATAACGTTATGTAGCATTAACATATAATGTATAACGTTATGTACCATTACCATATAACGTATAACATTATGTAGCATTACCTTATAACGTATAACGTTGTATACTGTTACGTTATAACGTATAACGTTATGTAGCATTACCATATAACGTATAACGTCATGTAGCATTACGTTGTAACGTATAACGTTCTATACTATTACCTTATAACGTATAACGTCATGTAGCATTACGTTGTAACGTATAACGTTCTATACTATTACCTTATAACGTTTAACGTTATGTAGCATTACGTTATAACGTATAACGTTATATACTGTTACGTTATAACGTATAACGTTATGTAGCATTACCTTATAACGTATAACGTTATATACTGTTACCATATAACGTATAACGTTATGTAGCATTACCATATAACGTATAACGCTATGTAGCATTACCATATAACGTATAACGTTATGTAGCATTACCATATAACGTATAAGGTTATGTAGCATTAGCACATAACGTATAACGTTATATACTGTTACCATATAACGTATAACGTTATGTAGCATTACCATATAACGTATAACGCTATGTAGCATTACCATATAACGTATAACGTTATGTAGCATTACCATATAACGTATAAGGTTATGTAGCATTACCATATAACGTATAACGCTATGTAGCATTACCATATAACGTATAACGTTATGTAGCATTACCATATAACGTATAACGTCATGTAGCATTACGTTATAACGTATAACGTTACATACTGTTACCATATAACGTATAACGTTATGTAGCATTATCTTATATCGTATAACGTTATATACTATTACCTTATAACGTTTAACGTTATGTAGCATTAAGTTATAACGTATAACGTTATTTATTATTACCTTATAACGTACAACGTTATGTAGCATTACGTTATAACGTATAACGTTGTATACTGTTACGTTATAACGTATAACGTTATCTACTATTACCTTATAACGTATAACGTTATGTAGCATTACCTTATATCGTATAACGTTGTATACTATTACCTTATAACGTTTAACGTTGTGTAGCATTACCATATAACGTATAACGTCATTTACTATTACTTTATAACGTATAACGTTCTGTAGCATTACGTTATAATGTATAACGTTATATACTGTTACGTTATAACGTATAACGTTATATACTGTTACGTTATAACGTATAACGTTATGTAGCATTACCATATAACGTATAACGTCATGTAGCATTACGTTGTAACATATAACGTTACATACTATTACCTTATAACGTATAACGTTATCTAGCATTACCATATAACGTATAACGTTATGTAGCATTACGTTATAACGTAGAAAGTTATATACTATTACCTTATAACGTATAACGTCATGTAGCATTACGTTATAACGTATAACGTTATCTACTGTTACCATATAACGTATAACGTTATGTAGCATTACCATATAATGTATAACGTTATGTAGCATAACCTTATAACGTATAACGTTATGTAGCATAACCATATAACGTATAACGTTATGTAGCATTACCATATAACGTATAACGTTATGTAGCAATACCATATAACGTATAAGGTTATGTAGCATTACCATATAACGTATAACGTTATTTACTATTACCTTATAACGTATAACGTTATCCAGCATTACGTTATAACGAATAACGTTATATACTGTTACCATATAACGTATAACGTTATGTAGCATTACCATATAATGTATAACGTTATGTAGCATAACCATATAACGTATAACGTTATGTAGCATAACCATATAACGTATAACGTTATGTAGCATTACCATATAACGTATAACGTTATGTAGCAATACCATATAACGTATAAGGTTATGTAGCATTACCATATAACGTATAACGTTATTTACTATTACCTTGTAACGTATAACGTTATCTAGCATTACGTTATAACGTATAACGTTACATACTGTTACCATATAACGTATAACGTTATGTAGCGTTAACATATAATGTATAACGTTATGTACCATTACCATATAACGTATAACATTATGTAGCATTACCTTATAACGTATAACGTTGTATACTGTTACGTTATAACGTATAACGTTATGTAGCATTACCATATAACGTATAACGTCATGTAGCATTACGTTGTAACGTATAACGTTCTATACTATTACCTTATAACGTATAACGTCATGTAGCATTACGTTGTAACGTATAACGTTCTATACTATTACCTTATAACGTTTAACGTTATGTAGCATTACGTTATAACGTATAACGTTATATACTGTTACGTTATAACGTATAACGTTATGTAGCATTACCTTATAACGTATAACGTTATATACTGTTACCATATAACGTATAACGTTATGTAGCATTACCATATAACGTATAACGCTATGTAGCATTACCATATAACGTATAACGTTATGTAGCATTACCATATAACGTATAAGGTTATGTAGCATTAGCACATAACGTATAACGTTATATACTGTTACCATATAACGTATAACGTTATGTAGCATTACCATATAACGTATAACGCTATGTAGCATTACCATATAACGTATAACGTTATGTAGCATTACTATATAACGTATAAGGTTATGTAGCATTAGCACATAACGTATAACGTTATCTACTGTTACGTTATAACGTATAACGTTATATACTGTTACGTTATAACGTATAACGTTATGTAGCATTACCATATAACGTATAACGTCATGTAGCATTACGTTATAACGTATAACGTTACATACTGTTACCATATAACGTATAACGTTATGTAGCATTACCTTATATCGTATAACGTTATATACTATTACCTTATAACGTTTAACGTTATGTAGCATTAAGTTATAACGTATAACGTTATTTATTATTACCTTATAACGTACAACGTTATGTAGCATTACGTTATAACGTATAACGTTGTATACTGTTACGTTATAACGTATAACGTTATCTACTATTACCTTATAACGTATAACGTTATGTAGCATTACCTTATATCGTATAACGTTGTATACTATTACCTTATAACGTTTAACGTTCTGTAGCATTACCATATAACGTATAACGTCATTTACTATTACTTTATAACGTATAACGTTCTGTAGCATTACGTTATAATGTATAACGTTATATACTGTTACGTTATAACGTATAACGTTATATACTGTTACGTTATAACGTATAACGTTATGTAGCATTACCATATAACGTATAACGTCATGTAGCATTACGTTGTAACATATAACGTTACATACTATTACCTTATAACGTATAACGTTATCTAGCATTACCATATAACGTATAACGTTATGTAGCATTACGTTATAACGTAGAAAGTTATATACTATTACCTTATAACGTATAACGTCATGTAGCATTACGTTATAACGTATAACGTTATCTACTGTTACCATATAACGTATAACGTTATGTAGCATTACGTTATAACGTATAACGTTATGTAGCTTTACGTTATAATGTATAACGATATATACTGTTACCATATAACGTATAACGTTATGTAGCATTACCATATAACGTATAACGCTATATAGCATTACGTTATAAGGTATAATGTTACATACTGTTACCATATAACGTATAACGTTATGTAGCATAACCATATAACGTATAACGTTATGTAGCATAACCATATAACGTATAACGTTATGTAGCATTACCATATAACGTATAACGTTATGTAGCAATACCATATAACGTATAAGGTTATGTAGCATTACCATATAACGTATAACGGTATTTACTATTACCTTATAACGTATAACGTTATCTAGCATTACGTTATAACGTATAACGTTATATACTGTTACCATATAACGTATAACGTTATGTAGCATTACCATATAATGTATAACGTTATGTAGCATAACCATATAACGTATAACGTTATGTAGCATAACCATATAACGTATAACGTTATGTAGCATAACCATATAACGTATAACGTTATGTAGCATTACCCTATAACGTATAACGTTATGTAGCAATACCATATAACGTATAAGGTTATGTAGCATTACCATATAACGTATAACGTTATTTACTATTACCTTATAACGTATAACGTTATCTAGCATTACGTTATAACGTATAACGTTATATACTGTTACCACATAACGTATAACGTTATGTAGCATTACCATATAATGTATAACGTTATGTACCATTACCATATAACGTATAACATTATGTAGCATTACCTTATAACGTATAACGTTGTATACTGTTACGTTATAACGTATAACGTTATGTAGCATTACCATATAACGTATAACGTCATGTAGCATTACGTTGTAACGTATAACGTTCTATACTATTACCTTATAACGTTTAACGTTATGTAGCATTACGTTATAACGTATAACGTTATTTATTATTACCTTATAACGTATAACGTTATGTAGCATTACGTTATAACGTATAACGTTGTATACTGTTACGTTATAACGTATAACGTTGTATACTATTACCTTATAACGTTTATCGTTATGTAGCATTACCATATAACGTATAACGTCATTTACTATTACTTTATAACGTATAACGTTATGTAGCATTACGTTATAATGTATAACGTTATATACTGTTACGTTATAACGTATAACGTTATATACTGTTACGTTATAACGTATAACGTTATGTAGCACTACCATATAACGTATAACGTCATGTAGCATTACGTTGTAACGTATAACGTTACATACTACTACCTTATAACGTATAACGCTATCTAGCATTACCATATAACGTATAACGTTATGTAGCATTACGTTATAACGTAGAAAGTTATATACTATTACTTTATAACGTATAACGTCATGTACCATTACGTTATAACGTATAACGTTATCTACTGTTACCATATAACGTATAACGTTATGTAGCATTACGTTATAACGTATAACGTTATGTAGCATTACCTTATAACGTATAACGTTATATACTGTTACGTTATAACGTATAACGTTATGTAGCATTACCATATAACGTATAACGCTATATAGCATTACGTTATAACGTATAACGTTACATACTGTTACCATATAACGTATAACGTTATGTAGCATTACCTTATATCGTATAACCTTATATACTATTACCTTATAACGTTTAACGTTATGTAGCATTACGATATAACGTATAACGCTATTTATTATTACCTTATAACGTATAACGTTATGTAGCATTACGTTATATCGTATAACGTTGTATACTGTTACGTTATAACGTATAACGTTATGTAGCATTACGTTATAACGTATAACGTTGTATACTGTTACGTTATAACGTATAACGTTATGTAGCATTATCATATAACGTATAACGTCATGTAGCATTACGTTGTAACGTATAACATTCTATACTATTACCTTATAACGTATAACGTCATGTAGCATTACGTTGTAACTTATAACGTTCTATACTATTACCTTATAACGTTTAACGTTATGTAGCATTACGTTATAACGTATAACGTTATATACTGTTACGTTATAACGTATAACGTTATGTAGCATTACCATATAACGTATAACGTCATGTAGCATTACGTTGTAACGCATAACGTTATATACTACTACCTTATAACGTATAACGTTATCTAGCATTACCTTATAACGTATAACGTTATATACTGTTACGTTATAACGTATAACGTTATGTAGCATTACCTTATAATGTATAACGTTTTGTAGCATTACGTTATAACGTATAACGTTATATACTGTTACCATATAACGTATAACGTTATGTAGCATTACCATATAACGTATAACGTTATGTAGCATTACCATATAACGTATAACGTTATGTAGCATTACCATATAACGTATAAGGTTATGTAGCATTAGCACATAACGTATAACGTTATATACTGTTACCATATAACGTATAACGTTATGTAGCATTACGTTGTAACGTATAACGTTATTTATTATTACCTTATAACGTATAACGTTATGCAGCATTACGTTATAACGTATAACGTTGTATACTGTTACGTTATAACGTATAACGTTATCTTCTATTACCTTATAACGTATAACGTTATGTAGCATTACCTTATATCGTATAACGTTGTATACTATTACCTTATAACGTTTAACGTTATGTAGCATTACCATATAACGTATAACGTCATTTACTATTACTTTATAACGTATAACGTTATGTAGCATTACGTTATAATGTATAACGTTATATACTGTTACGTTATAACGTATAACGTTATATACTGTTACGTTATAACGTATAACGTTATGTAGCATTACCATATAACGTATAACGTCATGTAGCATTACGTTGTAACGTACAACGTTACATACTACTACCTTATAACGTATAACGTTATCTAGCATTACCATATAACGTATAACGTTATGTAGCATTACGTTATAACGTAGAAAGTTATATACTATTACTTTATTATTTATAACGTCATGTAGCATTACGTTATAACGTATAACGTTATCTACTGTTACCATATAACGTATAACGTTATGTAGCATTACGTTATAACGTATAACGTTATGTAGCTTTACGTTATAACGTATAACGATATATACTCTTACCATATAACGTATAACGTTATGTAGCGTTACCATATAATGTATAACGTTATGTAGCATTACCTTATAACGTATAACGTTATATACTGTTACGTTATAACGTATAACGTTATATACTGTTACGTTATAACGTATAACGTTATGTAGCATTACCATATAACGTATAACGCTATATAGCATTACGTTATAACGTATAACGTTACATACTGTTACCATATAACGTATAACGTTATGTAGGATTACCTTATATCGTATAACGTTATATACTATTACCTTATAACGTTTAACGTTATGTAGCATTACGTTATAACGTATAACGCTATTTATTATTACCTTATAACGTATAACGTTATGTAGCATTACGTTATATCGTATAACGTTGTATACTGTTACGTTATAACGTATAACGTTATCTAGCATTACCTTATAACGTATAACGTTATATACTGTTACGTTATAACGTATAACGTTATGTAGCATTACCTTATAATGTATAACGTTTAGTAGCATTACGTTATAACGTATAACGTTATATACTGTTACCATATAACGTATAACGTTATGTAGCATTACCATATAACGTATAACGTTATGTAGCATTACCATATAACGTATAACGTTATGTAGCATTACCATATAACGTATAAGGTTATGTAGCATTAGCACATAACGTATAACGTTAT
Source organism: Bombus sonorus (assembly GCA_029958995.1). Classification (NCBI taxonomy): domain Eukaryota; kingdom Metazoa; phylum Arthropoda; class Insecta; order Hymenoptera; family Apidae; genus Bombus; species Bombus sonorus. The sequence goes on along the minus strand of JARWAU010000056.1, from coordinate 433,849 downwards.
ATACTGTTACCATATAACGTATAACGTTATGTAGCATTACCTTATATCGTATAACCTTATATACTATTACCTTATAACGTTTAACGTTATGTAGCATTACGATATAACGTATAACGCTATTTATTATTACCTTATAACGTATAACGTTATGTAGCATTACGTTATATCGTATAACGTTGTATACTGTTACGTTATAACGTATAACGTTATGTAGCATTACGTTATAACGTATAACGTTGTATACTGTTACGTTATAACGTATAACGTTATGTAGCATTATCATATAACGTATAACGTCATGTAGCATTACGTTGTAACGTATAACATTCTATACTATTACCTTATAACGTATAACGTCATGTAGCATTACGTTGTAACTTATAACGTTCTATACTATTACCTTATAACGTTTAACGTTATGTAGCATTACGTTATAACGTATAACGTTATATACTGTTACGTTATAACGTATAACGTTATGTAGCATTACCATATAACGTATAACGTCATGTAGCATTACGTTGTAACGCATAACGTTATATACTACTACCTTATAACGTATAACGTTATCTAGCATTACCTTATAACGTATAACGTTATATACTGTTACGTTATAACGTATAACGTTATGTAGCATTACCTTATAATGTATAACGTTTTGTAGCATTACGTTATAACGTATAACGTTATATACTGTTACCATATAACGTATAACGTTATGTAGCATTACCATATAACGTATAACGTTATGTAGCATTACCATATAACGTATAACGTTATGTAGCATTACCATATAACGTATAAGGTTATGTAGCATTAGCACATAACGTATAACGTTATATACTGTTACCATATAACGTATAACGTTATGTAGCATTACGTTGTAACGTATAACGTTATTTATTATTACCTTATAACGTATAACGTTATGCAGCATTACGTTATAACGTATAACGTTGTATACTGTTACGTTATAACGTATAACGTTATCTTCTATTACCTTATAACGTATAACGTTATGTAGCATTACCTTATATCGTATAACGTTGTATACTATTACCTTATAACGTTTAACGTTATGTAGCATTACCATATAACGTATAACGTCATTTACTATTACTTTATAACGTATAACGTTATGTAGCATTACGTTATAATGTATAACGTTATATACTGTTACGTTATAACGTATAACGTTATATACTGTTACGTTATAACGTATAACGTTATGTAGCATTACCATATAACGTATAACGTCATGTAGCATTACGTTGTAACGTACAACGTTACATACTACTACCTTATAACGTATAACGTTATCTAGCATTACCATATAACGTATAACGTTATGTAGCATTACGTTATAACGTAGAAAGTTATATACTATTACTTTATTATTTATAACGTCATGTAGCATTACGTTATAACGTATAACGTTATCTACTGTTACCATATAACGTATAACGTTATGTAGCATTACGTTATAACGTATAACGTTATGTAGCTTTACGTTATAACGTATAACGATATATACTCTTACCATATAACGTATAACGTTATGTAGCGTTACCATATAATGTATAACGTTATGTAGCATTACCTTATAACGTATAACGTTATATACTGTTACGTTATAACGTATAACGTTATATACTGTTACGTTATAACGTATAACGTTATGTAGCATTACCATATAACGTATAACGCTATATAGCATTACGTTATAACGTATAACGTTACATACTGTTACCATATAACGTATAACGTTATGTAGGATTACCTTATATCGTATAACGTTATATACTATTACCTTATAACGTTTAACGTTATGTAGCATTACGTTATAACGTATAACGCTATTTATTATTACCTTATAACGTATAACGTTATGTAGCATTACGTTATATCGTATAACGTTGTATACTGTTACGTTATAACGTATAACGTTATCTAGCATTACCTTATAACGTATAACGTTATATACTGTTACGTTATAACGTATAACGTTATGTAGCATTACCTTATAATGTATAACGTTTAGTAGCATTACGTTATAACGTATAACGTTATATACTGTTACCATATAACGTATAACGTTATGTAGCATTACCATATAACGTATAACGTTATGTAGCATTAGCACATAACGTATAACGTTATATACTGTTACCATATAACGTATAACGTTATGTAGCATTACGTTGTAACGTATAACGTTATTTACTATTACCTTATAACGTATAACGTTATGTAGCATTACGTTATAACGTATAACGTTATATACTGTTACGTTATAACGTATAACGTTATATACTGTTACGTTATAACGTATAACGTTATGTAGCATTACCATATAACGTATAACGCTATGTAGCATTACGTTATAGCGTATAACGTTATATACTGTTACCATATAACGTATAACGTTATGTAGCATTACCATATAACGTATAACGTTATGTAGCATTACCATATAACGTATAAGGTTATGTGGCATTACCACATAACGTATAACGTTATATACTGTTACCATATAACGTATAACGATATGTAGCATTACCATATAGTGTATAACGTTATGTAGCATTACCTTATAGCGTATAACGTTATCTACTGTTACGTTATAACGTATAACGTTATGTAGCATTACCTTATAACGTTTAACGATATGTAGCATTACGTTATAACGTATAACGTTATTTATTATTACCTTATAACGTATAACGTTATGTAGCATTACGTTATAACGTATAACGTTGTATACTGTTACGTTATAACGTATAACGTTATGTAGCATTACCATATAACGTATAACGTCATGTAGCATTACGTTGTAACGTATAACGTTCTATACTATTACCTTATAACGTTTAACGTTATGTGGCATTACGTTATAACGTATAACGTTATTTACAATTACCTCATAACGTATAACGTTATGTAGCATTACGTTATAACGTATAACGTTATATACTGTTACGTTATAACGTATAACGTTATGTAGCATTACCATATAACGTATAACGTCATGTTGCATTACGTTGTAACGTATAACGTTACATACTACTACCTTATAACGTATAACGTTATCTAGCATTACCATATAACGTATAACGTTATTTACTATTACCTTATAACGTATAACGTTATGTAGCATTACCATATAACGTATAACCTTATGTAGCATTACCATATAACGTATAAGGTTATGTAGCATTACCACATAACGTATAACGTTATATACTGTTACCATATAACGTATAACGATATGTAGCATTACCATATAGTGTATAACGTTATGTAGCATTACCTTATAGCGTATAACGTTATCTACTGTTACGTTAGAACGTATAACGTTATGTAGCATTACCTTATAACGTTTAACGATATGTAGCATTACCATATAACGTATAACGTCATGTAGCATTATGTTGTAACGTATAACGTTCTATACAATTACCTTATAACGTTTAACGATATGTAGCATTACGTTATAACGTATAACGTTATTTATTATTACCATATAACGTATAACGTTATGTAGCATTACCTTATATCGTATAACGTTATATACTATTACCTTATAACGTATAACGTTATATACTGTTACGTTATAACGTATAACGTTATGTAGCATTACCATATAACGTATAAGGTTATGTAGCATTACCATATAACGTATAACGTTATTTACTATTACCTTATAACGTATAACGTTATGTAGCATTACGTTATAACGTATAACGTTATATACTGTTACGTTATAACGTTAACGTTATATACTGTTACGTTATAACGTATAACGTTATGTAGCATTACCATATAACGTATAACGCTATGAAGCATTACGTTATATCGTATAACGTTATATACTGTTACCATATAACGTATAACGTTATGTGGCATTACGTTATAACGTATAACGTTATTTACTATTACCTTATGACGTATAACATTATGTAGCATTACGTTATAACGTATAACGTTATATACTGTTACCATATAACGTATAACGTTATGTAGCATTACCATATATTGTATAACGTTATGTAGCATTACCTTATAACGTATAACGTTATATACTGTTACGTTATAACGTATAACGTTATGTAGCATTACCATATCACGTATAACGTTATGTAGCATTACGTTATAACGTATAACGTTACATACTGTTACCATATAACGTATAACGTTATGTAGCATTACCTTATATCGTATAACTATATATACTATTACCTTATAACGTATAACGTTATGTAGCATTACGTTATAACGTATAACGTTATGTAGCATTTCGTTATAACGTATAACGTTATGTAGCATTACGTTATAACGTATAACGTTATATACTGTTACCATATAACGTATAACGTTATGTAGCATTACCATATAATGTATAACGTTATTTACTATTACCTTATAACGTATAACGTTATGTAGCATTACCATATAACGTATAACCTTATGTAGCATTACCATATAACGTATAAGGTTATGTAGCATTACCACATAACGTATAACGTTATATACTGTTACCATATAACGTATAACGATATGTAGCATTACCATATAGTGTATAACGTTATGTAGCATTACCTTATAGCGTATAACGTTATCTACTGTTACGTTATAACGTATAACGTTATGTAGCATTACCTTATAACGTTTAACGATATGTAGCATTACGTTATAACGTATAACGTTATTTATTATTACCTTATAACGTATAACGTTATGTAGCATTACGTTATAACGTATAACGTTGTATACTGTTACGTTATAACGTATAACGTTATGTAGCATTACCATATAACGTATAACGTCATGTAGCATTACGTTGTAACGTATAACGTTCTATACTATTACCTTATAACGTTTAACGTTATGTGGCATTACGTTATAACGTATAACGTTATTTACAATTACCTCATAACGTATAACGTTATGTAGCATTACGTTATAACGTATAACGTTATATACTGTTACGTTATAACGTATAACGTTATGTAGCATTACCATATAACGTATAACGTCATGTTGCATTACGTTGTAACGTATAACGTTACATACTACTACCTTATAACGTATAACGTTATCTAGCATTACCATATAACGTATAACGTTATTTACTATTACCTTATAACGTATAACGTTATGTAGCATTACCATATAACGTATAACCTTATGTAGCATTACCATATAACGTATAAGGTTATGTAGCATTACCACATAACGTATAACGTTATATACTGTTACCATATAACGTATAACGATATGTAGCATTACCATATAGTGTATAACGTTATGTAGCATTACCTTATAGCGTATAACGTTATCTACTGTTACGTTAGAACGTATAACGTTATGTAGCATTACCTTATAACGTTTAACGATATGTAGCATTACCATATAACGTATAACGTCATGTAGCATTATGTTGTAACGTATAACGTTCTATACAATTACCTTATAACGTTTAACGATATGTAGCATTACGTTATAACGTATAACGTTATTTATTATTACCATATAACGTATAACGTTATGTAGCATTACCTTATATCGTATAACGTTATATACTATTACCTTATAACGTATAACGTTATATACTGTTACGTTATAACGTATAACGTTATGTAGCATTACCATATAACGTATAAGGTTATGTAGCATTACCATATAACGTATAACGTTATTTACTATTACCTTATAACGTATAACGTTATGTAGCATTACGTTATAACGTATAACGTTATATACTGTTACGTTATAACGTTAACGTTATATACTGTTACGTTATAACGTATAACGTTATGTAGCATTACCATATAACGTATAACGCTATGAAGCATTACGTTATATCGTATAACGTTATATACTGTTACCATATAACGTATAACGTTATGTGGCATTACGTTATAACGTATAACGTTATTTACTATTACCTTATGACGTATAACATTATGTAGCATTACGTTATAACGTATAACGTTATATACTGTTACCATATAACGTATAACGTTATGTAGCATTACCATATATTGTATAACGTTATGTAGCATTACCTTATAACGTATAACGTTATATACTGTTACGTTATAACGTATAACGTTATGTAGCATTACCATATCACGTATAACGTTATGTAGCATTACGTTATAACGTATAACGTTACATACTGTTACCATATAACGTATAACGTTATGTAGCATTACCTTATATCGTATAACTATATATACTATTACCTTATAACGTATAACGTTATGTAGCATTACGTTATAACGTATAACGTTATGTAGCATTTCGTTATAACGTATAACGTTATGTAGCATTACGTTATAACGTATAACGTTATATACTGTTACCATATAACGTATAACGTTATGTAGCATTACCATATAATGTATAACGTTATGTACCATTACCATATAACGTATAACATTATGTAGCATTACGTTATAACGTATAACGTTATATACTGTTACCATATAACGTATAACGTTATGTAGCATTACCATATAATGTATAACGTTATGTAGCATTACCTTATAACGTATAACGTTTTATACTGTTACGTTATAACGTATAACGTTATATACTGTTACCATATAACGTATAACGTTATGTAGCATTACCATATATCGTATAACGTTATATACTATTACCTTATAACGTATAACGTTATGTAGCATTACGTTATAACGTATAACGTTATGTAGCATTACGTCATAACGTATAACGTTATGTAGCATTACGTTATAACGTATAACGTTATATACTGTTACCATATAACGTATAACGTTATGTAGCATTACCATATAATGTATAACGTTATGTACCATTACCATAGAACGTATAACATTATGTAGCATTACGTTATAACGTATAACGTTACATACTGTTACCATATAACGTATAACGTTATGTAGCATTACGTTATAACGTATAACGTCATGTAGCATTACGTTGTAACGTATAACGTTATATACTATTACCTTATAACGTTTAACGTTATGTAGCATTACGTTATAGCGTATAACGTTATATACTGTTACCATATAACGTATAACGTCATGTAGCATTACCATATGACGTATAACGTTATGTAGCATTACGTTATAACGTATAACGTTATTCACTATTACCTTATAACGTATAACGTTATGTAGCATTACGTTATAACGTATAACGCTATATACTGTTACGTTATAACGTATAACGTTATGTAGCATTACCATATAACATATAACGCTATGTAGCATTACGTTATAACGTATAACGTTACATACTGTTACCATATAACGTATAACGTTATGTAGCATTACGTTATAACGTATAACGTCATGTAGCATTACGTTGTAACGTATAACGTTATATACTATTACCTTATAACGTTTAACGTTATGTAGCATTACCATATCACGTATAACGTTATGTAGCATTACGTTATAACGTATAACGTTACATACTGTTACCATATAACGTATAACGTTATGTAGCATTACGTTATAACGTATAACGTTATGTAGCATTACGTTCTAACGTATAACGTTATATACTGTTACCATATAACTTATAACGTTATGTAGCATTACCATATAATGTATAACGTTATGTACCATTACCATATAACGTATAACATTATGTAGCATTACGTTATAACGTATAACGTTACATACTGTTACCATATAACGTATAACGTTATGTAGCATTACGTTATAACGTATAACGTCATGCAGCATTACGTTGTAACGTATAACGTTATATACTATTACCTTATAACGTTTAACGTTATGTAGCATTACGTTATAACGTATAACGTTACATACTGTTACCATATAACGTATAACGTTATGTAGCATTACCATATAACGTATAACGTTATGTAGCATTACCATATAACGTATAAGGTTATGTAGCATTACCATATAACGTATAACGTTATTTACTATTACCTTATAACGTATAACGATATGTAGCATTACGTTATAACGTATAACGTTATATACTGTTACGTTATAACGTATAACGTTATATACTGTTACGTTATAACGTATAACGTTATGTAGCATTACCATATAACGTATAACGCTATGAAGCATTACGTTATATCGTATAACGTTATATACTGTTACCATATAACGTATAACGTTATGTGGCATTACGTTATAACGTATAACGTTATATACTGTTACCATATAACGTATAATGTTATGTAGCATTACCATATATTGTATAACGTTATGTAGCATTACCTTATAACGTATAACGTTATATACTGTTACGTTATAACGTATAACGTTATGTAGCATTACCATATCACGTATAACGTTATGTAGCATTACGTTATAACGTATAACGTTACATACTGTTACCATATAACGTATAGCGTTATGTAGCATTACCTTATATCGTATAACGTTATATACTATTACCTTATAACGTATAACGTTATGTAGCATTACGTTATAACGTATAACGTTATGTAGCATTACGTTATAACGTATAACGTTATGTAGCATTACGTTATAACGTATAACGTTATATACTGTTACCATATAACGTATAACGTTATGTAGCATTACCATATAATGTATAACGTTATGTACCATTACCATATAACGTATAACATTATGTAGCATTACGTTATAACGTATAACGTTATATACTGTTACCATATAACGTATAACGTTATGTAGCATTACCATATAATGTATAACGTTATGTAGCATTACCTTATAACGTATAACGTTTTATACTGTTACGTTATAACGTATAACGTTATGTAGCATTACCATATAACGTATAACGTTATGTAGCATTACCATACAACGTATAACGTTATGTAGCATTACGTTATAGCGTATAACGTTATATACTGTTACCATATAACGTATAACGTCATGTAGCATTACCATATGACGTATAACGTTATGTAGCATTACGTTATAACGTATAACGTTATTCACTATTACCTTATAACGTATAACGTTATGTAGCATTACGTTATAACGTATAACGTTATATACTGTTACGTTATAACGTATAACGTTATGTAGCATTACCATATAACATATAACGCTATGTAGCATTACGTTATAACGTATAACGTTACATACTGTTACCATATAACGTATAACGTTATGTAGCATTACGTTATAACGTATAACGTTATATACTGTTACCATATAACGTATAACGTTATGTAGCATTACGTTATAACGTATAGTGTTATTTACTATTATCTTATAACGGATAACGTTATTTACTATTACCTTATAACGTATAACGTTATGTAGCATTACGTTATAACGTATAACGTTATATACTGTTACGTTATAACGTATAACGTTATGTAGCATTACCATATAACATATAACGCTATGTAGCATTATGTTATAACGTATAACTTTACATACTGTTACCATATAACGTATATCGTTATGTAACAGTACCTTATATCGTATAACGTTATATACTATTACCTTATAACGTTTAACCTTATGTAGCATTACGTCATAACGTACAACGTTATTTATTATTACCTTATAACGTACAACATTATGTAGCATTTCGTTATAACGTATAACGTTGTATACTGTTACGTTATAACGTATAACGTTATGTAGCATTACCATATACCGTATAACGTCATATAGCATTACGTTGTAACGTATAACGTTACATACTATTACCTTATAACGTTTAACGTTATGTAGCATTACGTTATAACGTATAACGTTATTTACTATCACCTTATAATGTATAACGTTATGTAGCATTACGTTATAACGTATAACGTTATATACTGTTACCATATAACCTATAACGTTATGTAGCATTACCATATAACGTATAACGTTATTTACTATTACCTTATAACGTATAACGTTATGTAGCATTACCATATAACGTATAACGTCATTTACTATTACCTTATAACGTATAACGTTATGTAGCATTACGTTATATCGTATAACGTTATATACTGTTACCATATAACGTATAACGTTATGTAGCATTACCATATAATGTATAACGTTATGTAGCATTACCTTATAACGTATAACGTTATATACTGTTACGTTATAAGGTAACGTTATGTAGCATTACCATATAACGTATAACGTTATGTAGCATTACGTTATAGCGTATAACGTTATATACTGTTACCATATAACGTATAACGTTATGTAGCATTACCATATAACGTATAACGTTATGTAGCATTACCATATAATGTGTAACGTTATGTAGCATTACGTTATAGCGTATAACGTTGTATGCTGTTACGTTATAACGTATAACGTTATGTAGCATTACCATATAGAGTATAACGTCATGTAGCATTACGTTGTAACGTATAACGTTATGTACTATTACCTTATAATGTTTAACGTTATGTAGCATTACGTTATAACGTATAACGTTATATACTGTTACCATATAACGTATAACGTTATGTAGCATTACGTTATAACGTATAACGTTATATATTGTCACCATATAACGTATAACGTTATGTAGCATTATGTTATAACGTATAACGTTACATACTGTTACCATATAACGTATAACGTTATGTAGCATTACCATATAATGTATAACGTTATGTAGCATTACCTTATAACGTATAACGTTATATACTGTTACGTTATAAGGTAACGTTATGTAGCATTACCATATAACGTATAACGTTATGTAGCATTACGTTATAGCGTATAACGTTATATACTGTTACCATATAACGTACAACGTTATGTAGCATTACGTTATAACGTATAACGTTATATACTGTTACCATATAACGTATAACGTTATGTAGCATTACCATATAACGTATAACGTTATGTAGCATTACCTTATAACGTATAACGTTATTTACTATTACCTGATAACGTATAACGTCATGTAGCATTACGTTATAACGTATAACGTCATGTAGCATTACGTTATAACGTATAACGTCATGTAGCATTACGTTGTAACGTATAACGTTATATACTATTACCTTATAACGTTTAACGTTATGTAGCATTACGTTATAACGTATAACGTTATATACTGTTACGTTATAACGTATAACGTTATGTAGCATTACCATATAACGTATAACGCTATGAAGCATTACGTTATATCGTATAACGTTATATACTGTTACCATATAACGTATAACGTTATGTAGCATTACCTTATATCGTATAACGTTATATACTATTACCTTATAACGTATAACGTTATGTAGCATTACGTTATAACGTATAACGTTATGTAGCATTACGTTATAACGTATAACGTTATGTAGCATTACGTTATAACGTATAACGTTATGTAGCATTACCATATAACGTATAACGCTATGAAGCATTACGTTATATCGTATAACGTTATATACTGTTACCATATAACGTATAACGTTATGTAGCATTACCATATATTGTATAACGTTATGTAGCATTAGCTTATAACGTATAACGTTATATACTGTTACGTTATAACGTATAACGCTATGTAGCATTACCATATCACGTATAACGTTATGTAGCATTACGTTATAACGTATAACGTTACATACTGTTACCATATAACGTATAACGTTATGTAGCATTACCTTATATCGTATAACGTTATATACTATTACCTTATAACGTATAACGTTATGTAGCATTACGTTATAACGTATAACGTTATGTAGCATTACGTTATAACGTATAACGTTATGTAGCATTACGTTATAACGTATAACGTCATATACTGTTACCATATAACGTATAACGCTATGTAGCATTACCATATAATGTATAACGTTATGTACCATTACCATATAACGTATATCATTATGTAGCATTACGTTATAACGTATAACGTTATATACTGTTACCATATAACGTATAACGTTATGTAGCATTACCATATAATGTATAACGTTATGTAGCATTACCTTATAACGTATAACGTTTTGTACTGTTACGTTATAACGTATAACGTTATGTAGCATTACCATATAACGTATAACGTTATGTAGTATTACCATACAACGTATAACGTTATGTAGCATTACGTTATAACGTATAACGTTATATACTGTTACGTTATAACGTATAACGTTATGTAGCATTACCATATAACATATAACGCTATGTAGCATTACGTTATAACGTATAACGTTACATACTGTTACCATATAACGCATAACGTTATGTAGCATTACGTTATAACGTATAACGTTATATACTGTTACCATATAACGTATAACGTTATGTAGCATTACGTTATAACGTATAGTGTTATTTACTATTACCTTATAACGTATAACGTTATTTACTATTACCTTATAACGTATAACGTTATGTAGCATTACGTTATAACGTATAACGTTATATACTGTTACGTTATAACGTATAACGTTATGTAGCATTACCATATAACATATATCGCTATGTAGCATTATGTTATAACGTATAACTTTACATACTGTTGCCATATAACGTATAACGTTATGTAGCGTTACCTTATATCGTATAACGTTATATACTATTACCTTATAACGTTTAACCTTATGTAGCATTACGTCATAACGTACAACGTTATTTATTATTACCTTATAACGTACAACGTTATGTAGCATTTCGTTATAACGTATAACGTTGTATACTGTTACGTTATAACGTATAACGTTATGTAGCATTACCATATAACGTATAACGTCATATAGCATTACGTTGTAACGTATAACGTTACATACTATTACCTTATAACGTTTAACGTTATGTAGCATTACGTTATAACGTATAACGTTATTTACTATCACCTTATAATGTATAACGTTATGTAGCATTACGTTATAACGTATAACGTTTTATACTGTTTCCATATAACGTATAACGTTATGTAGCATTACCATATAACGTATAACGTTATTTACTATTACCTTATAACGTATAACGTTATGTAGCATTACCATATAACGTATAACGTTATTTACTATTACCTTATAACGTATAACGTTATGTAGCATTACGTTATAGCGTATAACGTTATATACTGTTACCATATAACGTATAACGTTATGTAGCATTACCATATAACGTATTACGTTATGTAGCATTACCTTATAACGTATAACGTTATATACTGTTACGTTATAACATTTAACGTTATGTAGCATTACCATATAATGTATAACGTTATGTAGCATTACGTTATAGCGTATAACGTTATATACTGTTACCATATAACGTATAACGTTATGTAGCATTACCATATAGCGTATAGCGTTATGTAGCATTACGTTATAACGTATAACGTAATTTACTATTACCTTATAACGTATAACGTTATGTAGCATTACGTTATAACGTATAACGTTATATACTGTTACGTTATAACGTATAACGTTACATTCTGTTACGTTATAACGTATAACGTTATGAAGCATTACCATATAACGTTTAACGTTATGTAGCATTACGTTATAACGTATAACGTTATGTAGCATTACCTTATAACGTATAACGTTATACACTGTTACGTTATAACGTATAACGTTACATTCTGTTACGTTATAACGTATAACGTTATGAAGCATTACCATATAACGTATAACGTTATGTCGCATTACCATATAACGTATAACGTTATGTAGCATTACGTTATAACGTATAACGTTACATACTGTTACCATATAACGTATAACGTTATGTAGCATTACCATATAACGTATAACGTTATGTAGCATTACCATACAACGTATAACGTTATGTAGCATTACCTTATAACGTATAACGTTATACACTGTTACGTTATAACTTATAACGTTATGTAGCATTACCATATAACGTATAACGTTATGTAGCATTACGTTATAGCGTATAACGTTATATACTGTTACCATATAACGTATAACGTTATGTAGCATTACCATATAATGTATAACGTTATGCAGCATTACGTTATAACGTATAACGTTATTTACTATTGCCTTATAACGTATAACGTTATGTAGCATTACGTTCTAACGTATAACGTTATATACTGTTACGTTATAACGTATAACGTTATATACTGTTACGTTATAACGTATAACGTTATATACTGTTACGTTATAACGTACAACGTTATGAAGCATTACCATATAACGTATAACGCTATGTAGCATTACGTTATAACGTATAACGTTACATACTGTTACCATATAACGTATAACGTTATGTAGCATTACCTTATATCGTATAACGTTATATACTATTACCTTATAACGTTTAACGTTATGTAGCATTACGTTATAACGTATAACGTTATTTATTATTACCTTATAACGTATAACGTTATGTAGCATTACGTTATAACGTATAACGTTACATACTGTTACCATATAACGTATAACGTTATGTAGCATTACCTTATATCGTATAACGTTATGTACTATTACCTTATAACGTATAACGTTATGTAGTATTACGTTATAACGTATAACGTTATATACTGTTACGTTATAACGTATAACGTTATGTAGCATTACCATATAACGTATCACGTTATGTAGCATTACCATATAACGTATAACGTTATGTAGCATTACCATGTAATGTATAACGTTATGTAGCATTACCTTATAACGTATAACGTTTTATACTGTTACGTTATAACGTATAACGTTATGTAGCATTACCATATAACGTATCACGTTATGTAGCATTACCATATAACGTATAACGTTATGTAGCATTACGTTATAGCGTATAACGTTATATACTGTTACCTAATAACGTATAACGTCATGTAGCATTACCATATGACGTATAACGTTATGTAGCATTACGTTATAACGTATAACGTTATTCACTATTACCTTATAACGTATAACGTTATGTAGCATTACGTTATAACGTATAACGTTATATACTGTTACGTTATAACGTATAACGTTATGTAGCATTACCATATAACATATAACGCTATGTAGCATTACGTTATAACGTATAACGTTATATACTGTTACGTTATAACGTATAACGTTACATTCTGTTACGTTATAACGTATAACGTTATGAAGCATTACCATATAACGTTTAACGTTATGTAGCATTACGTTATAACGTATAACGTTATGTAGCATTACCTTATAACGTATAACGTTATACACTGTTACGTTATAACGTATAACGTTACATTCTGTTACGTTATAACGTATAACGTTATGAAGCATTACCATATAACGTATAACGTTATGTCGCATTACCATATAACGTATAACGTTATGTAGCATTACGTTATAACGTATAACGTTACATACTGTTACCATATAACGTATAACGTTATGTAGCATTACCATATAACGTATAACGTTATGTAGCATTACCATACAACGTATAACGTTATGTAGCATTACCTTATAACGTATAACGTTATACACTGTTACGTTATAACTTATAACGTTATGTAGCATTACCATATAACGTATAACGTTATGTAGCATTACGTTATAGCGTATAACGTTATATACTGTTACCATATAACGTATAACGTTATGTAGCATTACCATATAATGTATAACGTTATGCAGCATTACGTTATAACGTATAACGTTATTTACTATTGCCTTATAACGTATAACGTTATGTAGCATTACGTTCTAACGTATAACGTTATATACTGTTACGTTATAACGTATAACGTTATATACTGTTACGTTATAACGTATAACGTTATATACTGTTACGTTATAACGTACAACGTTATGAAGCATTACCATATAACGTATAACGCTATGTAGCATTACGTTATAACGTATAACGTTACATACTGTTACCATATAACGTATAACGTTATGTAGCATTACCTTATATCGTATAACGTTATATACTATTACCTTATAACGTTTAACGTTATGTAGCATTACGTTATAACGTATAACGTTATTTATTATTACCTTATAACGTATAACGTTATGTAGCATTACGTTATAACGTATAACGTTACATACTGTTACCATATAACGTATAACGTTATGTAGCATTACCTTATATCGTATAACGTTATGTACTATTACCTTATAACGTATAACGTTATGTAGTATTACGTTATAACGTATAACGTTATATACTGTTACGTTATAACGTATAACGTTATGTAGCATTACCATATAACGTATCACGTTATGTAGCATTACCATATAACGTATAACGTTATGTAGCATTACCATGTAATGTATAACGTTATGTAGCATTACCTTATAACGTATAACGTTTTATACTGTTACGTTATAACGTATAACGTTATGTAGCATTACCATATAACGTATCACGTTATGTAGCATTACCATATAACGTATAACGTTATGTAGCATTACGTTATAGCGTATAACGTTATATACTGTTACCTAATAACGTATAACGTCATGTAGCATTACCATATGACGTATAACGTTATGTAGCATTACGTTATAACGTATAACGTTATTCACTATTACCTTATAACGTATAACGTTATGTAGCATTACGTTATAACGTATAACGTTATATACTGTTACGTTATAACGTATAACGTTATGTAGCATTACCATATAACATATAACGCTATGTAGCATTACGTTATAACGTATAACGTTACATACTGTTACCATATAACGTATAACGTTATGTAGCATTACGTTATAACGTATAACGTTATATACTGTTACCATATAACGTATAACGTTATGTAGCATTACGTTATAACGTATAACGTTATATACTGTTACGTTATAACGTATAACGTTATGTAGCATTACCATATAACATATAACGCTATGTAGCATTACGTTATAACATATAACTTTACATACTGTTACCATATAACGTATAACGTTATGTAGCATTACGTTATAACGTATAACGTTATTTACTATTACCTTATAATGTATAACGTTATGTAGCATTACGTTAAACGTATAACGTTATATACTGTTACCATATAACGTATAACGTTATGTAGCATTACCATATAACGTATAACGTTATTTACTATTACCTTATAACGTATAACGTTATGTAGCATTACCATATAACGTATAACGTTATTTACTATTACCTTATAACGTATAACGTTATGTAGCATTACGTTATAACGTATAACGTTATATACTGTTACCATATAACGTATAACGTTATGTAGCATTACCATATAATGTATAACGTTATGTAGCATTACGTTATAACGTATAACGTTATATGCTGTTACGTTATAACGTATAACGTTACATACTGTTACGTTATAACGTATAACGTTATGAAGCATTACCATATAACGTTTAACGGTATGTAGCATTACGTTATAACGTATAACGTTATTTACTATTACCTTATAACGTATAACGTTATGTAGCATTACGTTATAACGTATAACGTTATATACTGTTACCATATAACGTATAACGTTATGTAGCATTACCATATAATGTATAACGTTATGTAGCATTACCTTATAACGTATAACGTTATATACTGTTACGTTATAACGTATAACGTTATGTAGCATTACCATATAACGTATAACGTTATGTAGCATTACGTTATAACGTATAACGTTATATACTGTTACGTTATAACGTATAACGTTACATACTGTTACGTTATAACGTATAACGTTATGAAGCATTACCATATAACGTTTAACGTTATGTAGCATTACGTTATAACGTATAACGTTATTTATTATTACCTTATAACGTATAACGTTATGAAGCATTACCATATAACGTTTAACGTTATGTAGCATTGCGTTATAACGTATAACGTTATATACTATTACCTTATAATGTTTAATGTTATGTAGCATTACGTTATAACGTATAACGTTATATACTGTTATCATATAACGTATAACGTTATGTAGCATTACGTTATAACGTATAACGTTATATATTGTCACCATATAACGTATAACGTTATGTAGCATTATGTTATAACGTATAACGTTACATACTGTTACCATATAACGTATAACGTTATGTAGCATTACCATATCACGTATAACGTTATGTAGCATTACCTTATAATGTATAACGTTATATAGCATTACGTTATAACGTATAACGTTATATACTGTTATCATATAACGTATAACGTTATGTAGCATTACGTTATAACGTATAACGTTATATATTGTCACCATATAACGTATAACGTTATGTAGCACTATGTTATAACGTATAACGTTACATACTGTTACCATATAACGTTTAACGTTATGCAGCATTACGTTTATAACGTATAACGTTATTTATTATTACCTTATAACGTATAACGTTATGAAGCATTACCATATAACGTTTAACGTTATGTAGCATTACGTTATAACGTATAACGTTATATACTGTTACCATATAACGTATAACGTTATGTAGCATTACGTTATAACGTATAACGTTATATACTGTTACCATATAACGTATAACGTTATGTAGCATTACCATATAACGTATAACGTTATGTAGCATTACCTTATAATGTATAACGTTATATAGCATTACGCTATAACGTACAACGTTATATACTGTTACCATATAACGTATAACGTTATGTAGCATTACCATATAACGTATAACGTTATGTAGCATTACCTTATAATGTATAACGTTATGTAGCATTACGTTATAACGTATAACGTTATATACTGTTACCATATAACGTATAACGTTATGTAGCATTACGTTATAACGTATAACGTTATATACTGTTACCATATAACGTATAACGTTATGTAGCATTACCATATAACGTATAACGTTATGTAGCATTACCTTATAATGTATAACGTTATATAGCATTACGCTATAACGTATAACGTTATATACTGTTACCATATAACGTATAACGTTATGTAGCATTAACATATAATGTATAACGTTATGTACCATTACCATATTACGTATAACATTATGTAGCATTACCTTATAACGTATAACGTTGTATACTGTTACGTTATAACGTATAACGTTATGTAGCATTACCATATAACGTATAACGTCATGTAGCATTACGTTGTAACGTATAACGTTCTATACTATTACCTTATAACGTATAACGTCATGTAGCATTACGTTGTAACGTATAACGTTCTATACTATTACCTTATAACGTTTAACGTTATGTAGCATTACGTTATAACGTATAACGTTATATACTGTTACCATATAACGTATAACGTTATGTAGCATTACCATATAACGTATAACGCTATGTAGCATAACCATATAACGTATAACGTTATGTAGCATTACCATATAACGTATAAGGTTATGTAGCATTAGCACATAACGTATAACGTTATATACTGTTACCATATAACGTATAACGTTATGTAGCATTACCATATAACGTATAACGCTATGTAGCATTACCATATAACGTATAACGTTATGTAGCATTACCATATAACGTATAAGGTTATGTAGCATTAGCACATAACGTATAACGTTATCTACTGTTACGTTATAACGTATAACGTTATATACTGTTACGTTATAACGTATAACGTTATGTAGCATTACCATATAACGTATAACGTCATGTAGCATTACGTTATAACGTATAACGTTACATACTGTTACCATATAACGTATAACGTTATGTAGCATTACCTTATATCGTATAACGTTATATACTATTACCTTATAACGTTTAACGTTATGTAGCATTAAGTTATAACGTATAACGTTATTTATTATTACCTTATAACGTACAACGTTATGTAGCATTACGTTATAACGTATAACGTTGTATACTGTTACGTTATAACGTATAACGTTATCTACTATTACCTTATAACGTATAACGTTATGTAGCATTACCTTATATCGTATAACGTTGTATACTATTACCTTATAACGTTTAACGTTATGTAGCGTTACCATATAACGTATAACGTCATTTACTATTACTTTATAACGTATAACGTTCTGTAGCATTACGCTATAATGTATAACGTTATATACTGTTACGTTATAACGTATAACGTTATATACTGTTACCATATAACGTATAACGTTATGTAGCATTACGTTATAACGTATAACGTTATATACTGTTACCATATAACGTATAACGTTATGTAGCATTACCATATAACGTATAACGTTATGTAGCATTACCTTATAATGTATAACGTTATATAGCATTACGCTATAACGTACAACGTTATATACTGTTACCATATAACGTATAACGTTATGTAGCATTACCATGTAATGTATAACGTTATGTAGCATTACCTTATAACGTATAACGTTTTATACTGTTACGTTATAACGTATAACGTTATGTAGCATTACCATATAACGTATCACGTTATGTAGCATTACCATATAACGTATAACGTTATGTAGCATTACGTTATAGCGTATAACGTTATATACTGTTACCTAATAACGTATAACGTCATGTAGCATTACCATATGACGTATAACGTTATGTAGCATTACGTTATAACGTATAACGTTATTCACTATTACCTTATAACGTATAACGTTATGTAGCATTACGTTATAACGTATAACGTTATATACTGTTACGTTATAACGTATAACGTTATGTAGCATTACCATATAACATATAACGCTATGTAGCATTACGTTATAACGTATAACGTTACATACTGTTACCATATAACGTATAACGTTATGTAGCATTACGTTATAACGTATAACGTTATATACTGTTACCATATAACGTATAACGTTATGTAGCATTACGTTATAACGTATAACGTTATATACTGTTACGTTATAACGTATAACGTTATGTAGCATTACCATATAACATATAACGCTATGTAGCATTACGTTATAACATATAACTTTACATACTGTTACCATATAACGTATAACGTTATGTAGCATTACGTTATAACGTATAACGTTATTTACTATTACCTTATAATGTATAACGTTATGTAGCATTACGTTAAACGTATAACGTTATATACTGTTACCATATAACGTATAACGTTATGTAGCATTACCATATAACGTATAACGTTATTTACTATTACCTTATAACGTATAACGTTATGTAGCATTACCATATAACGTATAACGTTATTTACTATTACCTTATAACGTATAACGTTATGTAGCATTACGTTATAACGTATAACGTTATATACTGTTACCATATAACGTATAACGTTATGTAGCATTACCATATAATGTATAACGTTATGTAGCATTACGTTATAACGTATAACGTTATATGCTGTTACGTTATAACGTATAACGTTACATACTGTTACGTTATAACGTATAACGTTATGAAGCATTACCATATAACGTTTAACGGTATGTAGCATTACGTTATAACGTATAACGTTATTTACTATTACCTTATAACGTATAACGTTATGTAGCATTACGTTATAACGTATAACGTTATATACTGTTACCATATAACGTATAACGTTATGTAGCATTACCATATAATGTATAACGTTATGTAGCATTACCTTATAACGTATAACGTTATATACTGTTACGTTATAACGTATAACGTTATGTAGCATTACCATATAACGTATAACGTTATGTAGCATTACGTTATAACGTATAACGTTATATACTGTTACGTTATAACGTATAACGTTACATACTGTTACGTTATAACGTATAACGTTATGAAGCATTACCATATAACGTTTAACGTTATGTAGCATTACGTTATAACGTATAACGTTATTTATTATTACCTTATAACGTATAACGTTATGAAGCATTACCATATAACGTTTAACGTTATGTAGCATTGCGTTATAACGTATAACGTTATATACTATTACCTTATAATGTTTAATGTTATGTAGCATTACGTTATAACGTATAACGTTATATACTGTTATCATATAACGTATAACGTTATGTAGCATTACGTTATAACGTATAACGTTATATATTGTCACCATATAACGTATAACGTTATGTAGCATTATGTTATAACGTATAACGTTACATACTGTTACCATATAACGTATAACGTTATGTAGCATTACCATATCACGTATAACGTTATGTAGCATTACCTTATAATGTATAACGTTATATAGCATTACGTTATAACGTATAACGTTATATACTGTTATCATATAACGTATAACGTTATGTAGCATTACGTTATAACGTATAACGTTATATATTGTCACCATATAACGTATAAAGTTATGTAGCACTATGTTATAACGTATAACGTTACATACTGTTACCATATAACGTTTAACGTTATGCAGCATTACGTTATAACGTATAACGTTATTTATTATTACCTTATAACGTATAACGTTATGAAGCATTACCATATAACGTTTAACGTTATGTAGCATTACGTTATAACGTATAACGTTATATACTGTTACCATATAACGTATAACGTTATGTAGCATTACGTTATAACGTATAACGTTATATACTGTTACCATATAACGTATAACGTTATGTAGCATTACCATATAACGTATAACGTTATGTAGCATTACCTTATAATGTATAACGTTATATAGCATTACGCTATAACGTACAACGTTATATACTGTTACCATATAACGTATAACGTTATGTAGCATTACCATATAACGTATAACGTTATGTAGCATTACCTTATAATGTATAACGTTATGTAGCATTACGTTATAACGTATAACGTTATATACTGTTACCATATAACGTATAACGTTATGTAGCATTACGTTATAACGTATAACGTTATATACTGTTACCATATAACGTATAACGTTATGTAGCATTACCATATAACGTATAACGTTATGTAGCATTACCTTATAATGTATAACGTTATATAGCATTACGCTATAACGTATAACGTTATATACTGTTACCATATAACGTATAACGTTATGTAGCATTAACATATAATGTATAACGTTATGTACCATTACCATATTACGTATAACATTATGTAGCATTACCTTATAACGTATAACGTTGTATACTGTTACGTTATAACGTATAACGTTATGTAGCATTACCATATAACGTATAACGTCATGTAGCATTACGTTGTAACGTATAACGTTCTATACTATTACCTTATAACGTATAACGTCATGTAGCATTACGTTGTAACGTATAACGTTCTATACTATTACCTTATAACGTTTAACGTTATGTAGCATTACGTTATAACGTATAACGTTATATACTGTTACCATATAACGTATAACGTTATGTAGCATTACCATATAACGTATAACGCTATGTAGCATTACCATATAACGTATAACGTTATGTAGCATTACCATATAACGTATAAGGTTATGTAGCATTAGCACATAACGTATAACGTTATATACTGTTACCATATAACGTATAACGTTATGTAGCATTACCATATAACGTATAACGCTATGTAGCATTACCATATAACGTATAACGTTATGTAGCATTACCATATAACGTATAAGGTTATGTAGCATTAGCACATAACGTATAACGTTATCTACTGTTACGTTATAACGTATAACGTTATATACTGTTACGTTATAACGTATAACGTTATGTAGCATTACCATATAACGTATAACGTCATGTAGCATTACGTTATAACGTATAACGTTACATACTGTTACCATATAACGTATAACGTTATGTAGCATTACCTTATATCGTATAACGTTATATACTATTACCTTATAACGTTTAACGTTATGTAGCATTAAGTTATAACGTATAACGTTATTTATTATTACCTTATAACGTACAACGTTATGTAGCATTACGTTATAACGTATAACGTTGTATACTGTTACGTTATAACGTATAACGTTATCTACTATTACCTTATAACGTATAACGTTATGTAGCATTACCTTATATCGTATAACGTTGTATACTATTACCTTATAACGTTTAACGTTATGTAGCGTTACCATATAACGTATAACGTCATTTACTATTACTTTATAACGTATAACGTTCTGTAGCATTACGCTATAATGTATAACGTTATATACTGTTACGTTATAACGTATAACGTTATATACTGTTACGTTATAACGTATAACGTTATGTAGCATTACCATATAACGTATAACGTCATGTAGCATTACGTTGTAACATATAACGTTACATACTATTACCTTATAACGTATAACGTTATCTAGCATTACCATATAACGTATAACGTTATGTAGCATTACCTTATAACGTATAACGTTATATACTGTTACGTTATAACGTATAACGTTATGTAGCATTACCATATAACGTATAACGTTATGTAGCATTACGTTATAACGTATAACGTTATATACTGTTACGTTATAACGTATAACGTTACATACTGTTACGTTATAACGTATAACGTTATGAAGCATTACCATATAACGTTTAACGTTATGTAGCATTACGTTATAACGTATAACGTTATTTATTATTACCTTATAACGTATAACGTTATGAAGCATTACCATATAACGTTTAACGCTATGTAGCATTGCGTTATAACGTATAACGTTATATACTATTACCTTATAATGTTTAATGTTATGTAGCATTACGTTATAACGTATAACGTTATATACTGTTATCATATAACGTATAACGTTATGTAGCATTACGTTATAACGTATAACGTTATATATTGTCACCATATAACATATAACGTTATGTAGCATTATGTTATAACGTATAACGTTACATACTGTTACCATATAACGTATAACGTTATGTAGCATTACCATATCACGTATAACGTTATGTAGCATTACCTTATAATGTATAACGTTATATAGCATTACGTTATAACGTATAACGTTATATACTGTTATCATATAACGTATAACGTTATGTAGCATTACGTTATAACGTATAACGTTATATATTGTCACCATATAACGTATAACGTTATGTAGCACTATGTTATAACGTATAACGTTACATACTGTTACCATATAACGTTTAACGTTATGTAGCATTACGTTATAACGTATAACGTTATGAAGCATTACCATATAACGTTTAACGTTATGTAGCATTACGTTATAACGTATAACGTTATATACTGTTACCATATAACGTATAACGTTATGTAGCATTACGTTATAACGTATAACGTTATGTAGCATTACCATATAACGTATAACGTCATGTAGCATTACGTTATAACGTATAACGTTACATACTGTTACCATATAACGTATAACGTTATGTAGCATTACCTTATATCGTATAACGTTATATACTATTACCTTATAACGTTTAACGTTATGTAGCATTAAGTTATAACGTATAACGTTATTTATTATTACCTTATAACGTACAACGTTATGTAGCATTACGTTATAACGTATAACGTTGTATACTGTTACGTTATAACGTATAACGTTATCTACTATTACCTTATAACGTATAACGTTATGTAGCATTACCTTATATCGTATAACGTTGTATACTATTACCTTATAACGTTTAACGTTATGTAGCATTACCATATAACGTATAACGTCATTTACTATTACTTTATAACGTATAACGTTCTGTAGCATTACGTTATAATGTATAACGTTATATACTGTTACGTTATACCGTATAACGTTATATACTGTTACGTTATAACGTATAACGTTATGTAGCATTACCATATAACGTATAACGTCATGTAGCATTACGTTGTAACATATAACGTTACATACTATTACCTTATAACGTATAACGTTATCTAGCATTACCATATAACGTATAACGTTATGTAGCATTACGTTATAACGTAGAAAGTTATATACTATTACCTTATAACGTATAACGTCATGTAGCATTACGTTATAACGTATAACGTTATCTACTGTTACCATATAACGTATAACGTTATGTAGCATTACGTTATAACGTATAACGTTATGTAGCTTTACGTTATAATGTATAACGATATATACTGTTACCATATAACGTATAACGTTATGTAGCATTACCATATAACGTATAACGCTATATAGCATTACGTTATAAGGTATAATGTTACATACTGTTACCATATAACGTATAACGTTATGTAGCATAACCATATAACGTATAACGTTATGTAGCATAACCATATAACGTATAACGTTATGTAGCATTACCATATAACGTATAACGTTATGTAGCAATACCATATAACGTATAAGGTTATGTAGCATTACCATATAACGTATAACGTTATTTACTATTACCTTATAACGTATAACGTTATCTAGCATTACGTTATAACGTATAACGTTATATACTGTTACCATATAACGTATAACGTTATGTAGCATTACCATATAATGTATAACGTTATGTAGCATAACCATATAACGTATAACGTTATGTAGCATAACCATATAACGTATAACGTTACGTAGCATAACCATATAACGTATAACGTTATGTAGCATTACCCTATAACGTATAACGTTATGTAGCAATACCATATAACGTATAAGGTTATGTAGCATTACCATATAACGTATAACGTTATTTACTATTACCTTATAACGTATAACGTTATCTAGCATTACGTTATAACGTATAACGTTATATACTGTTACCATATAACGTATAACGTTATGTAGCATTACCATATAATGTATAACGTTATGTACCATTACCATATAACGTATAACATTATGTAGCATTACCTTATAACGTATAACGTTGTATACTGTTACGTTATAACGTATAACGTTATGTAGCATTACCATATAACGTATAACGTCATGTAGCATTACGTTGTAACGTATAACGTTCTATACTATTACCTTATAACGTTTAACGTTATGTAGCATTACGTTATAACGTATAACGTTATTTATTATTACCTTATAACGTATAACGTTATGTAGCATTACGTTATAACGTATAACGTTGTATACTGTTACGTTATAACGTATAACGTTGTATACTATTACCTTATAACGTTTATCGTTATGTAGCATTACCATATAACGTATAACGTCATTTACTATTACTTTATAACGTATAACGTTATGTAGCATTACGTTATAATGTATAACGTTATATACTGTTACGTTATAACGTATAACGTTATATACTGTTACGTTATAACGTATAACGTTATGTAGCATTACCATATAACGTATAACGTCATGTAGCATTACGTTGTAACGTATAACGTTACATACTACTACCTTATAACGTATAACGCTATCTAGCATTACCATATAACGTATAACGTTATGTAGCATTACGTTATAACGTAGAAAGTTATATACTATTACTTTATAACGTATAACGTCATGTACCATTACGTTATAACGTATAACGTTATCTACTGTTACCATATAACGTATAACGTTATGTAGCATTACGTTATAACGTATAACGTTATGTAGCTTTACGTTATAACGTATAACGATATATACTGTTACCATATAACGTATAACGTTATGTAGCGTTACCATATAATGTATAACGTTATGTAGCATTACCTTATAACGTATAACGTTATATACTGTTACGTTATAACGTATAACGTTATGTAGCATTACCATATAACGTATAACGTCATGTAGCATTACGTTGTAACGTATAACATTCTATACTATTACCTTATAACGTATAACGTCATGTAGCATTACGTTGTAACTTATAACGTTCTATACTATTACCTTATAACGTTTAACGTTATGTAGCATTACGTTATAACGTATAACGTTATATACTGTTACGTTATAACGTATAACGTTATGTAGCATTACCATATAACGTATAACGTCATGTAGCATTACGTTGTAACGCATAACGTTATATACTACTACCTTATAACGTATAACGTTATCTAGCATTACCTTATAACGTATAACGTTATATACTGTTACGTTATAACGTATAACGTTATGTAGCATTACCTTATAATGTATAACGTTTTGTAGCATTACGTTATAACGTATAACGTTATATACTGTTACCATATAACGTATAACGTTATGTAGCATTACCATATAACGTATAACGTTATGTAGCATTACCATATAACGTATAACGTTATGTAGCATTACCATATAACGTATAAGGTTATGTAGCATTAGCACATAACGTATAACGTTATATACTGTTACCATATAACGTATAACGTTATGTAGCATTACGTTGTAACGTATAACGTTATTTATTATTACCTTATAACGTATAACGTTATGCAGCATTACGTTATAACGTATAACGTTGTATACTGTTACGTTATAACGTATAACGTTATCTACTATTACCTTATAACGTATAACGTTATGTAGCATTACCTTATATCGTATAACGTTGTATACTATTACCTTATAACGTTTAAAGTTATGTAGCATTACCATATAACGTATAACGTCATTTACTATTACTTTATAACGTATAACGTTATGTAGCATTACGTTATAATGTATAACGTTATATACTGTTACGTTATAACGTATAACGTTATATACTGTTACGTTATAACGTATAACGTTATGTAGCATTACCATATAACGTATAACGTCATGTAGCATTACGTTGTAACGTACAACGTTACATACTACTACCTTATAACGTATAACGTTATCTAGCATTACCATATAACGTATAACGTTATGTAGCATTACGTTATAACGTAGAAAGTTATATACTATTACTTTATTATTTATAACGTCATGTAGCATTACGTTATAACGTATAACGTTATCTACTGTTACCATATAACGTATAACGTTATGTAGCATTACGTTATAACGTATAACGTTATGTAGCTTTACGTTATAACGTATAACGATATATACTGTTACCATATAACGTATAACGTTATGTAGCGTTACCATATAATGTATAACGTTATGTAGCATTACCTTATAACGTATAACGTTATATACTGTTACGTTATAACGTATAACGTTATATACTGTTACGTTATAACGTATAACGTTATGTAGCATTACCATATAACGTATAACGCTATATAGCATTACGTTATAACGTATAACGTTACATACTGTTACCATATAACGTATAACGTTATGTAGCATTACCTTATATCGTATAACGTTATATACTATTACCTTATAACGTTTAACGTTATGTAGCATTACGTTATAACGTATAACGCTATTTATTATTACCTTATAACGTATAACGTTATGTAGCATTACGTTATTTCGTATAACGTTGTATACTGTTACGTTATAACGTATAACGTTATCTAGCATTACCTTATAACGTATAACGTTATATACTGTTACGTTATAACGTATAACGTTATGTGGCATTACCTTATAATGTATAACGTTTAGTAGCATTACGTTATAACGTATAACGTTATATACTGTTACCATATAACGTATAACGTTATGTAGCATTATCATATAACGTATAACGTTATGTAGCATTACCATATAACGTATAACGTTATGTAGCATTACCATATAACGTATAAGGTTATGTAGCATTAGCACATAACGTATAACGTTATATACTGTTACCATATAACGTATAACGTTATGTAGCATTACGTTGTAACGTATAACGTTATTTACTATTACCTTATAACGTATAACGTTATGTAGCATTACGTTATAGCGTATAACGTTATATACTGTTACCATATAACGTATAACGTTATGTAGCATTACCATATAACGTATAACGTTATGTAGCATTACCATATAACGTATAAGGTTATGTGGCATTACCACATAACGTATAACGTTATATACTGTTACCATATAACGTATAACGATATGTAGCATTACCATATAGTGTATAACGTTATGTAGCATTACCTTATAGCGTATAACGTTATCTACTGTTACGTTATAACGTATAACGTTATGTAGCATTACCTTATAACGTTTAACGATATGTAGCATTGCGTTATAACGTATAACGTTATTCATTATTACCTTATAACGTATAACGTTATGTATCATTACGTTATAACGTATAACGTTGTATACTGTTACGTTATAACGTATAACGTTATGTAGCATTACCATATAACGTATAACGTCATGTAGCATTACGTTGTAACGTATAACGTTCTATACTATTACCTAATAACGTTTAACGTTATGTAGCATTACGTTATAACGTATAACGTTATTTACAATTACCTCATAACGTATAACGTTATGTAGCATTACGTTATAACGTATAACGTTATATACTGTTACGTTATAACGTATAACGTTATGTAGTATTACCATATAACGTATAACGTCATGTTGCATTACGTTGTAACGTATAACGTTACATACTACTACCTTATAACGTATAACGTTATCTAGCATTACCATATAACGTATAACGTTATTTACTATTACCTTATAACGTATAACGTTATGTAGCATTACCATATAACGTATAACGTTATGTAGCATTAGCACATAACGTATAACGTTATATACTGTTACCATATAACGTATAACGTTATGTAGCATTACGTTGTAACGTATAACGTTATTTACTATTACCTTATAACGTATAACGTTATGTAGCATTACGTTATAACGTATAACGTTATATACTGTTACGTTATAACGTATAACGTTATATACTGTTACGTTATAACGTATAACGTTATATACTGTTACGTTATAACGTATAACGTTATGTAGCATTACCATATAACGTATAACGCTATGTAGCATTAGGTTATAGCGTATAACGTTATATACTGTTACCATATAACGTATAACGTTATGTAGCATTACCATATAACGTATAACGTTATGTAGCATTACCATATAACGTATAAGGTTATGTGGCATTACCACATAACGTATAACGTTATATACTGTTACCATATAACGTATAACGATATGTAGCATTACCATATAGTGTATAACGTTATGTAGCATTACCTTATAGCGTATAACGTTATCTACTGTTACGTTATAACGTATAACGTTATGTAGCATTACCTTAAAACGTTTAACGATATGTAGCATTACGTTATAACGTATAACGTTATTTATTATTACCTTATAACGTATAACGTTATGTAGCATTACGTTATAACGTATAACGTTGTATACTGTTACGTTATAACGTATAACGTTATGTAGCATTACCATATAACGTATAACGTCATGTAGCATTACGTTGTAACGTATAACGTTCTATACTATTACCTTATAACGTTTAACGTTATGTAGCATTACCTTATAGCGTATAACGTTATCTACTGTTACGTTATAACGTATAACGTTATGTAGCATTACCTTATAACGTTTAACGATATGTAGCATTACCATATAACGTATAACGTCATGTAGCATTACGTTGTAACGTATAACGTTCTATACAATTACCTTATAACGTTTAACGATATGTAGCATTACGTTATAACGTATAACGTTATTTATTATTACCTTATAACGTATAACGTTATGTAGCATTACGTTATAACGTATAACGTTGTATACTGTTACGTTATAACGTATAACGTTATGTAGCATTACCATATAACGTATAACGTCATGTAGCATTACGTTGTAACGTATAACGTTCTATACAATTACCTTATAACGTTTAACGTTATGTAGCATTACGTTATAACGTATAACGTTATATACTGTTACGTTATAACGTATAACGTTATATACTGTTACGTTATAACGTATAACGTTATGTAGCATTACCATATAACGTATAACGTCATGTAGCATTACGTTGTAACGTATAACGTTCTATACAATTACCTTATAACGTTTAACGTTATGTAGCATTACGTTATAACGTATAACGTTATATACTGTTACGTTATAACGTATAACGTTATATACTGTTACGTTATAACGTATAACGTTATGTAGCATTACCATATAACGTATAACGTCATGTAGCATTACGTTGTAACGTATAACGTTACATACTACTACCTTATAACGTATAACGTTATCTAGCATTACCATATAAGGTATAACGTTATTTACTATTACCTTATAACGTATAACGTTATGTAGCATTACGTTATAACGTATAACGTTATTTACTATTACCTTATAACGTATAACGTTATGTATCATTACGTTATAACGTATAACGTTATATACTGTACGTTATAACGTATAACCTTATGTAGCATTACCATATAACGTATAACGTCATGTAGCATTACGTTGTAACGTATAACGTTACATACTACTACCTTATAACGTATAACGTTGTCTAGCATTACCATATAAGGTATAACGTTATTTACTATTACCTTATATCGTATAACGTTATATACTATTACCTTATGACGCTTAACGTTATGTAGCATTACGTTATAACGTATAACGTTATTTATTAATACCTTATAACGTATAACGTTATGTAGCATTACGTTATAACGTATAACGTTGTATACTGTTACGTTATAACGTATAACGTTATGTAGCATTACCATATAACGTATAACGTCATGTAGCATTACGTTATAACGTATAACGTTATATACTGTTACCATATAATGTATAACGTTATGTAGCATTACCTTATATCGTATAACGTTATTTACTATTACCTTATAACGTATAACGTTATGTAGCATTACGTTATAAAGTATAACGTTATATACTGTTACCATATAACGTATAACGTTATGTAGCATTACCATATAACGTATAACGTCATGTAGCATTACGTTGTAACGTATAACGTTACATACTACTACCTTATAACGTATAACGTTATCTAGCATTACCATATAATGTATAACGTTATTTACTATTACCTTATAACGTATAACGTTATGTAGCATTACGTTATAACGTATAACGTTATATTCTGTTACCATATAACGAATAACGATATGTAGCATTACCATATAATGTATAACGTTATGTACCATTACCATATAACGTATAACGTCATGTAGCATTACCTTGTAACGTATAACGTTACATACTACTACCTTATAACGTATAACGTTATCTAGCATTACCATATAATGTATAACGTTATTTACTATTACCTTATAACGTATAACGTTATGTAGCATTACGTTATAACGTATAACGTTATATTCTGTTACCATATAACGAATAACGATATGTAGCATTACCATATAATGTATAACGTTATGTACCATTACCATATAACGTATAACATTATGTAGCATTACCGTATAACGTATAACGTTATATACTGTTACCATACAACGTATAACGTTATGTAGCATTACCATATAATGTATAACGTTATGTAGCATTACCTTATAACGTATAACGTTATACACTGTTACGTTATAACGTATAACGTTATGTAGCATTACCATATAACGTATAACGTTATGTAGCATTACGTTATAGCGTATAACGTTATATACTGTTACCATATAACATATAACGTTATGGAGCATTACCATATAATGTATAACGTTATGCAGCATTACGTTATAACGTATAACGTTATTTACTATTACCTTATAACGTATAACGTTATGTAGCATTACGTTATAACGTATAACGTTGTATACTGTTACGTTATAACGTATAACGTTATGTAGCATTACCATATAACGTATAACGTCATGTAGCATTACGTTATAACGTATAACGTTATATACTGTTACCATATAATGTATAACGTTATGTAGCATTACCTTATATCGTATAACGTTATTTACTATTACCTTATAACGTATAACGTTATGTAGCATTACGTTATAACGTATAACGTTATATACTGTAACGTTATAACGTATAACGTTATATACTGTTACGTTATAACGTATAACGTTATGTAGCATTACCATATAACGTATAACGCTATGTAGCATTACCTTATAACGTTTAACGATATGTAGCATTACCTTATAACGTTTAACGATATGTAGCATTACGTTATAACGTATAACATTATTTATTATTACCTTATAACGTATAACGTTATGTAGCATTACGTTAAAACGTATAACGTTGTATACTGTTACGTTATAACGTATAACGTTATGTAGCATTACCATATAACGTATAACGTCATGTAGCATTACGTTGTAACGTTTAACGTTCTATACTATTACCTTATAACGTTTAACGTTATGTAGCATTACGTTATAACGTATAACGTTATATACTGTTACGTTATAACGTATAACGTTATGTAGCATTCCCATATAACGTATAACGTCATGTAGCATTACCTTGTAACGTATAACGTTACATACTACTACCTTATAACGTATAACGTTATCTAGCATTACCATATAAGGTATAACGTTATTTACTATTACCTTATAACGTATAACGTTATGTAGCATTACGTTATAACGTATAACGTTATTTACTATTACCTTATAACGTATAACGTTATGTATCATTACGTTATAACGTATAACGTTATATAATGTTACGTTATAACGTATAACGTTATGTAGCATTACGTTATATCGTATAACGTTATATACTGTTACATTATAACGTAAAACGTTATGTAGCATTACCATATAACGTATGACGTCATGTAGCATTGCCATATAACGTATAACGTTATGTAGCATTACCATATAACGTATAACGTTATTTACTATTACCTTATAACGTATAACGTTATGTAGCATTACGTTATAACGTATAACGTTATATTCTGTTACCATATAACGAATAACGATATGTAGCATTACCATATAATGTATAACGTTATGTACCATTACCATATAACGTATAACATTATGTAGCATTACCATATAACGTATAACGTTATATACTGTTACCATACAACGTATAACGTTATGTAGCATTACGTTATAACGTATAACGTTATATACTGTTACGTTATAACGTATAACGTTATGAAGCATTACCATATAACGTATAACGCTATGTAGCATTACGTTATAACGTATAACGTTATATACTGTTACATTATAACGTAAAACGTTATGTAGCATTACCATATAACGTATAACGTCATGTAGCATTACCATATAACGTATAACGTTATGTAGCATTACCATATAACGTATAACGTTATGTACTATTACCTTATAACGTATAACGTTATGTAGCATTACGTTATAACGTATAACGTTATATTCTGTTACCATATAACGAATAACGATATGTAGCATTACCATATAATGTATAACGTTATGTACCATTACCATATAACGTATAACATTATGTAGCATTACCATATAACGTATAACGTTATATACTGTTACCATACAACGTATAACGTTATGTAGCATTACCATATAATGTATAACGTTATGTAGCATTACCTTATAACGTATAACGTTATACACTGTTACGTTATAACGTATAACGTTATGTAGCATTACCATATAACGTATAACGTTATGTAGCATTACGTTATAGCGTATAACGTTATATACTGTTACCATATAACATATAACGTTATGGAGCATTACCATATAATGTATAACGTTATGCAGCATTACGTTATAACGTATAACGTTATTTACTATTACCTTATAACGTATAACGTTATGTAGCATTACGTTATAACGTATAACGTTATATACTGTTACGTTATAACGTATAACGTTATGAGGCATTACCATATAACGTATAACGCTATGTAGCATTACGTTATAACGTATAACGTTACATACTGTTACCAAATAACGTATAACGTTATGTAGCATTACCTTATATCGTATAACGTTATATACTATTACCTTATGACGTTTAACGTTATGTAGCATTACGTTATAACGTATAACGTTATTTATTATTACCTTATAACGTATAACGTTATGTAGCATTACGTTATAACGTATAACGTTGTATACTGTTACGTTATAACGTATAACGTTATGTAGCATTACCATATAACGTATAACGTCATGTAGCATTACGTTATAACGTATAACGTTATATACTGTTACCATATAATGTATAACGTTATGTAGCATTACCTTATATCGTATAACGTTATTTACTATTACCTTATAACGTATAACGTTATGTAGCATTACGTTATAACGTATAACGTTATATACTGTAACGTTATAACGTATAACGTTATATACTGTTACGTTATAACGTATAACGTTATGTAGCATTACCATATAACGTATAACGCTATGTAGCATTACCTTATAACGTTTAACGATATGTAGCATTACCTTATAACGTTTAACGATATGTAGCATTACGTTATAACGTATAACATTATTTATTATTACCTTATAACGTATAACGTTATGTAGCATTACGTTAAAACGTATAACGTTGTATACTGTTACGTTATAACGTATAACGTTATGTAGCATTACCATATAACGTATAACGTCATGTAGCATTACGTTGTAACGTTTAACGTTCTATACTATTACCTTATAACGTTTAACGTTATGTAGCATTACGTTATAACGTATAACGTTATATACTGTTACGTTATAACGTATAACGTTATGTAGCATTCCCATATAACGTATAACGTCATGTAGCATTACCTTGTAACGTATAACGTTACATACTACTACCTTATAACGTATAACGTTATCTAGCATTACCATATAAGGTATAACGTTATTTACTATTACCTTATAACGTATAACGTTATGTAGCATTACGTTATAACGTATAACGTTATTTACTATTACCTTATAACGTATAACGTTATGTATCATTACGTTATAACGTATAACGTTATATAATGTTACGTTATAACGTATAACGTTATGTAGCATTACGTTATAACGTATAACGTTATATACTGTTACATTATAACGTAAAACGTTATGTAGCATTACCATATAACGTATGACGTCATGTAGCATTACCATATAACGTATAACGTTATGTAGCATTACCATATAACGTATAACGTTATTTACTGTTACCTTATAACGTATAACGTTATGTAGCATTACGTTATAACGTATAACGTTATATTCTGTTACCATATAACGTATAACGCTATGTAGCATTACGTTATAACGTTTAACGTTACATACTGTTACCAAATAACGTATAACGTTATGTAGCATTACCTTACTTCGTATAACGTTATATACTATTACCTTATGACGTTTAACGTCATGTAGCATTACCATATAACGTATAACGTTATTTACTATTACCTTATAACGTATAACGTTATGTAGCATTACGTTATAACGTATAACGTTATATTCTGTTACCATATAACGAATAACGATATGTAGCATTACCATATAATGTATAACGTTATGTACCATTACCATATAACGTATAACATTATGTAGCATTACCATATAACGTATAACGTTATATACTGTTACCATACAACGTATAACGTTATGTAGCATTACCATATAATGTATAACGTTATGTAGCATTACCTTATAACGTATAACGTTATACACTGTTACGTTATAACGTATAACGTTATGTAGCATTACCATATAACGTATAACGTTATGTAGCATTACGTTATAGCGTATAACGTTATATACTGTTACCATATAACATATAACGTTATGGAGCATTACCATATAATGTATAACGTTATGCAGCATTACGTTATAACGTATAACGTTATTTACTATTACCTTATAACGTATAACGTTATGTAGCATTACGTTATAACGTATAACGTTATATACTGTTATGTTATAACTTATAACGTTATGAAGCATTACCATATAACGTATAACGCTATGTAGCATTACGTTATAACGTATAACGTTACATACTGTTACCAAATAACGTATAACGTTATGTAGCATTACCTTATATCGTATAACGTTATATACTATTACCTTATGACGTTTAACGTTATGTAGCATTACGTTATAACGTATAACGTTATTTATTATTACCTTATAACGTATAACGTTATGTAGCATTACGTTATAACGTATAACGTTGTATACTGTTACGTTATAACGTATAACGTTATGTAGCATTACCATATAACGTATAACGTCATGTAGCATTACGTTATAACGTATAACGTTATATACTGTTACCATATAATGTATAACGTTATGTAGCATTACCTTATATCGTATAACGTTATTTACTATTACCTTATAACGTATAACGTTATGTAGCATTACGTTATAACGTATAACGTTATATACTGTAACGTTACAACGTATAACGTTATATACTGTTACGTTATAACGTATAACGTTATGTAGCATTACCATATAACGTATAACGCTATGTAGCATTACCTTATAACGTTTAACGATATGTAGCATTACCTTATAACGTTTAACGATATGTAGCATTACGTTATAACGTATAACATTATTTATTATTACCTTATAACGTATAACGTTATGTAGCATTACGTTAAAACGTATAACGTTGTATACTGTTACGTTATAACGTATAACGTTATGTAGCATTACCATATAACGTATAACGTCATGTAGCATTACGTTGTAACGTATAACGTTCTATACTATTACCTTATAACGTTTAACGTTATGTAGCATTACGTTATAACGTATAACGTTATATACTGTTACGTTATAACGTATAACGTTATGTAGCATTACCATATAACGTATAACGTCATGTAGTATTACCTTGTAACGTATAACGTTACATACTACTACCTTATAACGTATAACGTTATCTAGCATTACCATATAAGGTATAACGTTATTTACTATTACCTTATAACGTATAACGTTATGTAGCATTACGTTATAACGTATAACGTTATTTACTATTACCTTATAACGTATAACGTTATGTATCATTACGTTATAACGTATAACGTTATATAATGTTACGTTATAACGTATAACGTTATGTAGCATTACGTTATAACGTATAACGTTATATACTGTTACATTATAACGTAAAACGTTATGTAGCATTACCATATAACGTATGACGTCATGTAGCATTACCATATAACGTATAACGTTATGTAGCATTACCATATAACGTTTAACGTTATTTACTATTACCTTATAACGTATAACGTTATGTAGCATTACGTTATAACGTATAACGTTATATTCTGTTACCATATAACGAATAACGATATGTAGCATTACCATATAATGTATAACGTTATGTACCATTACCATATAACGTATAACATTATGTAGCATTACCATATAACGTATAACGTTATATACTGTTACCATACAACGTATAACGTTATGTAGCATTACGTTATAACGTATAACGTTATATACTGTTACGTTATAACGTATAACGTTATGAAGCATTACCATATAACGTATAACGCAATGTAGCATTACGTTATAACGTATAACGTTACATACTGTTACCAAATAACGTATAACGTTATGTAGCATTACCTTATATCGTATAACGTTATATACTATTACCTTATGACATTTAACGTTATGTAGCATTACGTTATAACGTATAACGTTATTTATTATTACCTTATAACGTATAACGTTATGTAGCATTACGTTATAACGTATAACGTTGTATACTGTTACGTTATAACGTATAACGTTATGTAGCATTACCATATAACGTATAACGTCATGTAGCATTACGTTATAACGTATAACGTTATATACTGTTACCATATAATGTATAACGTTATGTAGCATTACCTTATATCGTATAACGTTATTTACCATTACCTTATAACGTATAACGTTATGTAGCATTACGTTATAAAGTATAACGTTATATACTGTTACCATATAACGTATAACGTTATGTAGCATTACCATATAATGTATAACGTTATGTAGCATTACCTTATAACGTATAACGTTATACACTGTTACGTTATAACATATAACGTTATGTAGCATTACCATATAACGTATAACGTTATGCAGCATTACGTTATAACGTATAACGTTATTTACTATTACCTTATAACATATAACGTTATGTAGCATTACCATATAACGTATAACGTTATGTAGCATTACGTTATAACGTATAACGTTATATACTGTTACCATATAATGTATAACGTTATGTAGCATTACCTTATATCGCATAACGTTATATACTGTTACCATATAACGTATAACGTTATGTAGCATTACCATATAATGTATAACTTTATGTACCATTACCATATATCGTATAACATTATGTAGCATTACGTTATAACGTATAACGTTATATACTGTTACCATACAACGTATAACGTTATGTAGCATTACCATATAATGTATAACGTTATGTAGCATTACCTTATAACGTATAACGTTATATACTGTTACGTTATAACGTATAACGTTATGAAGCATTACCATATAACGTATAACGCTATGTAGCCTTACGTTATAACGTATAACGTTACATACTGTTACCATAATACGTATAACGTTATGTAGCATTACCTTATATCGTATAACGTTATATACCATTACCTTATAACGTTTAACGTTATGTAGCATTACCATATAACGTATAAGGTTATGTAGCATTACCATATAACGTATAACGTTATTTACTATTACCTTATAACGTATGACGTTATCTAGCATTACGTTATAACGTATAACGTTATATATTGTTACCATATAACGTATAACGTTATGTAGCATTACCATATAATGTATAACGTTATGTACTATTACCATATAACGTATAACATTATGTAGCATTACCATATAACGTATAAGGTTATGTAGCATTACCATATAACGTATAACGTTATTTACTATTACCTTATAACGTATAACGTTATGTAGCATTACGTTATAACGTATAACGTTATTTACTATTACCTTATAACGTACAACGTTATGTAGCATTACGTTATAACGTATAACGTTATTTACTATTACCTTATAACGTATAACGTTATGTAGCATTACGTTATAACGTATAACGTTATTTACTATTACCTTATAACGTATAACGTTATGTAGCATTACGTTATAGCGTATAACGTTATATACTCTTACCATATAACGTATACCGTTATGTAGCATTACCATATAATGTATAACGTTATGCAGCATTATGTTATAACGTATAACGTTATTTACTATTACCTTATAACGTATAACGTTATGTAGCATTACGTTATAACGTATAACGTTATATACTGTTACGTTATAACGTATAACGTTATATACTGTTACGTTATAACGTATAACGTTATGAAGCATTACCGTATAACGTATAACGCTATGTAGCATTACGTTATAACGTATAACTCAACATACTGTTACCATATAACGTATAACGTTATGTAGCATTACCTTATATCGTATAACGTTATATACTATTACTTTATAACGTTTAACGTTATGTAGCATTACGTTATAACGTATAACGTTATTTATTATTACCTTATAACGTATAACGTTATGTAGCGTTACGTTATAACGTATAACGTTGTATACTGTTACGTTATAACGTATAACGTTATGTAGCATTACCATATAACGTATAACGTCATGTAGCATTACGTTGTAACGTATGACGTTACATACTGTTACCATATAACGTATAACGTTATGTAGCATAACCATATAACGTATAACGTTATGTAGCATTACCTTATAATGTATAACGTTATGTAGCATTACGTTATAACGTATAACGTTATATACTGTTACCATATAACGTATAACGTTATGTAGCATTACCATATAACGTATAACGTTATGTAGCATTACCATATAACGTATAAGGTTATGTAGCATTACCATATAACGTATAACGTTATTTACTATTACCTTATAACGTATAACGTTATATACTGTTACCATACAACGTATAACGTTATGTAGCATTACCATATTATGTATAACGTTAGGTAGCATTACCTTATAACGTATAACGTTGTACACTGTTACGTTATAACGCATAACGTTATGTAGCATTACCATATAACGTATAACGTTATGTAGCATTACGTTATAACGTACAACGTTATATACTGTTGCGTTATAACGTATAACGTTATATACTGTTACGTTATAACGTATAACGTTATATACTGTTACGTTATAACGTACAACGTTATGAAGCATTACCATATAACGTATAACGCTTTGTAGCATTACGTTATAACGTATAACGTTACATACTGTTACCATATAACGTATAGCGTTATGTAGCATTACCTTATATCGTATAACGTTATATACTATTACCTGATAACGTTTAACGTTATGTAGCATTACCATATAACGTATAAGGTTATTTATTATTACCTTATAACGTATAACGTTATGTAACATTACGTTATAACGTATAACGTTATGTAGCATTACCATATAACGTATAACGTCATGTAGCATTACGTTGTAACGTATGACGTTACATACTGTTACCATATAACGTATAACGTTATGTAGCATAACCATATAACGTATAACGTTATGAAGCATTACCTTATAATGTATAACGTTATGTAGCATTACGTTATAACGTATAACGTTATATACTGTTACCATATAACGTATAACGTTATGTAGCATTACCATATAACGTATAACGTTATTTACTATTACCTTATAACGTATAACGTTATATACTGTTACCATACAACGTATAACGTTATGTAGCATTACCATATAATGTATAACGTTATGTAGCATTACCTTATAACGTATAACGTTGTACACTGTTACGTTATAACGCATAACGTTATGTAGCATTACCATATAACGTATAACGTTATGTAGCATTACGTTATAACGTATAACGTTATATACTGTTACGTTATAACGTATAACGTTATATACTGTTACGTTATAACGTATAACGTTATATACTGTTACGTTATAACGTATAACGTTATGAAGCATTACCATATAACGTATAACGCTATGTAGGATTACGTTATAACGTATAACGTTACATACTGTTACCATATAACGTATAACGTTATGTAGCATTACCTTATATCGTATAACGTTATATACTATTACCTGATAACGTTTAACGTTATGTAGCATTACCATATAACGTATAAGGTTATTTATTATTACCTTATAACGTATAACGTTATGTAACATTACGTTATAACGTATAACGTTGTATACTGTTACGTTATAACGTATAACGTTATGTAGCATTACCATATAACGTATAACGTCATGTAGCATTACGTTGTAACGTATAACGTTATATACTCTTACCTTATAACGTTTAACGTTATGTAGCATTACGTTATAACGTATAACGTTATTTACTATTACCTTATAATGTATAACGTTATGTAGCATTACGTTATAACGTATAACGT
Organism: Bombus sonorus; assembly: GCA_029958995.1. Lineage (NCBI taxonomy): Eukaryota > Metazoa > Arthropoda > Insecta > Hymenoptera > Apidae > Bombus > Bombus sonorus. The sequence goes on along the minus strand of JARWAU010000056.1, from coordinate 390,750 downwards.
TATATACTGTTACCATATAACGTATAACGTTATGTAGCATTACCATATAACGTATAACGTTATGTAGCATTACCATATAACGTATAAGGTTATGTAGCATTACCATATAACGTATAACGTTATTTACTATTACCTTATAACGTATAACGTTATGTAGCATTACGTTATAACGTATAACGTTATATACTGTTACCATATAACGTATAACGTTATGTAGCATTACCATATAACGTATAACGTTATGTAGCAATACCATATAACGTATAAGGTTATGTAGCATTACCATATAACGTATAACGTTATTTACTATTACCTTATAACGTATAACGTTATCTAGCATTACGTTATAACGTATAACGTTATATACTGTTACCATATAACGTATAACGTTATGTAGCATTACCATATAATGTATAACGTTATGTACCATTACCATATAACGTATAACGTTATGTAGCATTACGTCATAACGTATAACGTTATTTACTGTTACGTTATAACGTATAACGTTATATACTGTTACGTTATAACGTATAACGTTATGTAGCATTACCATATAACGTATAACGCTATGTAGCATTACGTTATGACGTATAACGTTACATACTGTTACCATATAACGTATAGCGTTATGCAGCATTACGTTCTAACGTATAACGTTACATACTGTTACCATATAACGTATAACGTTATGTAGCATTACCTTATATCGTATAACGTTATGTAGCATTACGTTATAACGTATAACGTTGTATACTGTTACGATATAACGTATAACGTTATGTAGCATTACCATATAACGTATAACGTTATTTACTATTACCTTATAACGTATAACGTTATGTAGCATTACGTTATAACGTATAACGTTACATACTGTTACCATATAACGTATAATGTTATGTAGCATTACCATATAACGTATAACGTTATGTAGCATTACGTTATAACGTATAACGTTATATACTGTTACCATATAACGTATAACGTTATGTAGCATTACCGTATAACGTATAACGTTATTTACTATTACCTTATAACGTATAACGTTATGTAGCATTACGTTATAACGTATAACGTTACATACTGTTACCATATAACGTATAATGTTATGTAGCATTACCATATAACGTATAACGTTATTTACTATTACCTTATAACGTATAACGTTATGTAGCATTACGTTATAACGTATAACGTTATATACTGTTACCATATAACGTATAACGTTATGTAGCATTACGTTATAACGTATAACGTTACATACTCTTACCATATATCGTATAACGTTATGTAGCATAACCATATAACGTATAACGTTATGTAGCATTACCTTATAATGTATAACGTTATGTAGCATTACGTTATAACGTATAGCGTTATATACTGTTACCATATAACGAATAATCTTATGTAGCATTACCATATAACGTATAACGTTATGTAGGAATACCATATAACGTGTAAGGTTATGTAGCATTACCATATAACGTATAACGTTATTTACTATTACCTTATAACGTATAACGTTATCTAGCATTACGTTATAACGTATAACGTTATATACTGTTACTATATAACGTATAACGTTATGTAGCATTACCATATAATGTAAAACGTTATGTACCATTACCATATAACGTATAACATTATGTAGCATTACGTTATAACGTATAACGTTATACACTGTTACCATATAACGTATAACGTGATGTAGCATTGCCATATAATGTATAACGTTATGTAGCATTACCTTATAACGTATAACGTTATATACTGTTACGTTATAACTTATAACGTTATGTAGCACTACCATATAACGTATAACGTTATGTAGCATTACGTTATAACGAATAACGTTATTTACTAGTACCTTATAACGTATAACGTTATGTAGCATTACGTTATAACGTATAACGTTAGTTACTATTACCTTATAACGTATAACGTTATGTAGCATTACGTTATAACGTATAACGTTATATACTGTCACGTTATAACGTATAACGTTATATACTGTTACGTTATAACGTATAACGTTATGTAGCATTACCATATAACGTATAACGCTATGTAACATTACGTTATAACGTATAACGTTACATACTGTTACCTTATAACGTATAGCGTTATGTAGCATTAGCTTATATCGTATAACGTTATATACTATTACCTTATAACGTTTAACGTTATGTAGCATTACGTTATAACGTATAACGTTATTTATTATTACCTTATAACGTATAACGTTATGTAGCATTACGTTATAACGTATAACGTTCTATACTGTTACGATATAACGTATAACGTTATGTAGCATTACCATATAACGTATAACGTCATGTAGCATTACGTTGTAACGTATAACGTTATATACTATTACCTTATAACGGTTAACGTTATGTAGCATTACGTTATAACGTATAACGTTTTTTACTTTTACCTTATAATGTATAACGTTATGTAGCATTACGTTATAACGTATAGCGTTATATACTGTTACCATATAACGAATAATCTTATGTAGCATTACCATATAACGTATAACGTTATTTACTATTACCTTATAACGTATAACGTTATGTAGCATTACGTTATAACGTATAACGTTATATACTGTTACCATATAACGTATAACGTTATGTAGCATTACCATATAACGTATAACGTTATGTAGCAATACCATATAACGTATAAGGTTATGTAGCATTACCATATAACGTATAACGTTATTTACTATTACCTTATAACGTATAACGTTATCTAGCATTACGTTATAACGTATAACGTTATATACTGTTACCATATAACGAATAATCTTATGTAGCATTACCATATAACGTATAACGTTATTTACTATTACCTTATAACGTATAACGTTATGTAGCATTACGTTATAACGTATAACGTTATATACTGTTACCATATAACGTATAACGTCATGTAGCATTACGTTGTAACGTATAACGTTATATACTATTACCTTATAACGGTTAACGTTATGTAGCATTACGTTATAACGTATAACGTTATTTACTTTTACCTTATAATGTATAACGTTATGTAGCATTACGTTATAACGTATAGCGTTATATACTGTTACCATATAACGAATAATCTTATGTAGCATTACCATATAACGTATAACGTTATTTACTATTACCTTATAACGTATAACGTTATGTAGCATTACGTTATAACGTATAACGTTATATACTGTTACCATATAACGTATAACGTTATGTAGCATTACCTTATATCGTATAACGTTATATACTATTACTTTATAACGTTTAACGTTATGTAGCATTACGTTATAACGTATAACGTTATTTATTATTACCTTATAACGTATAACGTTATGTAGCATTACGTTATAACGTATAACGTTGTATACTGTTACGTTATAACGTATAACGTTATGTAGCATTACCATATAACGTATAACGTCATGTAGCATTACGTTGTAACGTATGACGTTACATACTGTTACCATATAACGTATAACGTTATGTAGCATAACCATATAACGTATAACGTTATGTAGCATTACCTTATAATGTATAACGTTATGTAGCATTACGTTATAACGTATAACGTTATATACTGTTACCATATAACGTATAACGTTATGTAGCATTACCATATAATGTATAACGTTATGTAGCATTACCTTATAACGTATAACGTTATACACTGTTACGTTATAACATATAACGTTATGTAGCATTACCATATAACGTATAACGTTATGCAGCATTACGTTATAACGTATAACGTTATTTACTATTACCTTATAACATATAACGTTATGTAGCATTACCATATAACGTATAACGTTATGTAGCATTACGTTATAACGTATAACGTTATATACTGTTACCATATAATGTATAACGTTATGTAGCATTACCTTATATCGCATAACGTTATATACTGTTACCATATAACGTATAACGTTATGTAGCATTACCATATAATGTATAACTTTATGTACCATTACCATATATCGTATAACATTATGTAGCATTACGTTATAACGTATAACGTTATATACTGTTACCATACAACGTATAACGTTATGTAGCATTACCATATAATGTATAACGTTATGTAGCATTACCTTATAACGTATAACGTTATATACTGTTACGTTATAACGTATAACGTTATGAAGCATTACCATATAACGTATAACGCTATGTAGCCTTACGTTATAACGTATAACGTTACATACTGTTACCATAATACGTATAACGTTATGTAGCATTACCTTATATCGTATAACGTTATATACTATTACCTTATAACGTTTAACGTTATGTAGCATTACCATATAACGTATAAGGTTATGTAGCATTACCATATAACGTATAACGTTATTTACTATTACCTTATAACGTATGACGTTATCTAGCATTACGTTATAACGTATAACGTTATATATTGTTACCATATAACGTATAACGTTATGTAGCATTACCATATAATGTATAACGTTATGTACTATTACCATATAACGTATAACATTATGTAGCATTACCATATAACGTATAAGGTTATGTAGCATTACCATATAACGTATAACGTTATTTACTATTACCTTATAACGTATAACGTTATGTAGCATTACGTTATAACGTATAACGTTATTTACTATTACCTTATAACGTACAACGTTATGTAGCATTACGTTATAACGTATAACGTTATTTACTATTACCTTATAACGTATAACGTTATGTAGCATTACGTTATAACGTATAACGTTATTTACTATTACCTTATAACGTATAACGTTATGTAGCATTACGTTATAGCGTATAACGTTATATACTCTTACCATATAACGTATACCGTTATGTAGCATTACCATATAATGTATAACGTTATGCAGCATTATGTTATAACGTATAACGTTATTTACTATTACCTTATAACGTATAACGTTATGTAGCATTACGTTATAACGTATAACGTTATATACTGTTACGTTATAACGTATAACGTTATATACTGTTACGTTATAACGTATAACGTTATGAAGCATTACCGTATAACGTATAACGCTATGTAGCATTACGTTATAACGTATAACTCAACATACTGTTACCATATAACGTATAACGTTATGTAGCATTACCTTATATCGTATAACGTTATATACTATTACTTTATAACGTTTAACGTTATGTAGCATTACGTTATAACGTATAACGTTATTTATTATTACCTTATAACGTATAACGTTATGTAGCATTACGTTATAACGTATAACGTTGTATACTGTTACGTTATAACGTATAACGTTATGTAGCATTACCATATAACGTATAACGTCATGTAGCATTACGTTGTAACGTATGACGTTACATACTGTTACCATATAACGTATAACGTTATGTAGCATAACCATATAACGTATAACGTTATGTAGCATTACCTTATAATGTATAACGTTATGTAGCATTACGTTATAACGTATAACGTTATATACTGTTACCATATAACGTATAACGTTATGTAGCATTACCATATAACGTATAACGTTATGTAGCATTACCATATAACGTATAAGGTTATGTAGCATTACCATATAACGTATAACGTTATTTACTATTACCTTATAACGTATAACGTTATATACTGTTACCATACAACGTATAACGTTATGTAGCATTACCATATTATGTATAACGTTAGGTAGCATTACCTTATAACGTATAACGTTGTACACTGTTACGTTATAACGCATAACGTTATGTAGCATTACCATATAACGTATAACGTTATGTAGCATTACGTTATAACGTACAACGTTATATACTGTTGCGTTATAACGTATAACGTTATATACTGTTACGTTATAACGTATAACGTTATATACTGTTACGTTATAACGTACAACGTTATGAAGCATTACCATATAACGTATAACGCTATGTAGCATTACGTTATAACGTATAACGTTACATACTGTTACCATATAACGTATAGCGTTATGTAGCATTACCTTATATCGTATAACGTTATATACTATTACCTGATAACGTTTAACGTTATGTAGCATTACCATATAACGTATAAGGTTATTTATTATTACCTTATAACGTATAACGTTATGTAACATTACGTTATAACGTATAACGTTATGTAGCATTACCATATAACGTATAACGTCATGTAGCATTACGTTGTAACGTATGACGTTACATACTGTTACCATATAACGTATAACGTTATGTAGCATAACCATATAACGTATAACGTTATGAAGCATTACCTTATAATGTATAACGTTATGTAGCATTACGTTATAACGTATAACGTTATATACTGTTACCATATAACGTATAACGTTATGTAGCATTACCATATAACGTATAACGTTATTTACTATTACCTTATAACGTATAACGTTATATACTGTTACCATACAACGTATAACGTTATGTAGCATTACCATATAATGTATAACGTTATGTAGCATTACCTTATAACGTATAACGTTGTACACTGTTACGTTATAACGCATAACGTTATGTAGCATTACCATATAACGTATAACGTTATGTAGCATTACGTTATAACGTATAACGTTATATACTGTTACGTTATAACGTATAACGTTATATACTGTTACGTTATAACGTATAACGTTATATACTGTTACGTTATAACGTATAACGTTATGAAGCATTACCATATAACGTATAACGCTATGTAGGATTACGTTATAACGTATAACGTTATGTAGCATTACCTTATATCGTATAACGTTATATACTATTACCTGATAACGTTTAACGTTATGTAGCATTACCATATAACGTATAAGGTTATTTATTATTACCTTATAACGTATAACGTTATGTAACATTACGTTATAACGTATAACGTTGTATACTGTTACGTTATAACGTATAACGTTATGTAGCATTACCATATAACGTATAACGTCATGTAGCATTACGTTGTAACGTATAACGTTATATACTCTTACCTTATAACGTTTAACGTTATGTAGCATTACGTTATAACGTATAACGTTATTTACTATTACCTTATAATGTATAACGTTATGTAGCATTACGTTATAACGTATAACGTTATATACTGTTACCATATAACGTATAACGTTATGTAGCATTACCATATAACGTATAACGTTATGTAGCATTACCATATAACGTATAAGGTTATGTAGCATTACCATATAACGTATAACGTTATTTACTATTACCTTATAACGTATAACGTTATGTAGCATTACGTTATAACGTATAACGTCATATACTGTTACCATATAACGTATAACGTTATGTAGCATTACCATATAACGTATAACGTTATGTAGCAATACCATATAACGTATAAGGTTATGTAGCATTACCATATAACGTATAACGTTATTTACTATTACCTTATAACGTATAACGTTATCTAGCATTACGTTATAACGTATAACGTTATATACTGTTACCATATAACGTATAACGTTATGTAGCATTACCATATAATGTATAACGTTATGTACCATTACCATATAACGTATAACGTTATGTAGCATTACGTCATAACGTATAACGTTATTTACTGTTACGTTATAACGTATAACGTTATATACTGTTACGTTATAACGTATAACGTTATGTAGCATTACCATATAACGTATAACGCTATGTAGCATTACGTTATGACGTATAACGTTACATACTGTTACCATATAACGTATAGCGTTATGCAGCATTACGTTCTAACGTATAACGTTACATACTGTTACCATATAACGTATAACGTTATGTAGCATTACCTTATATCGTATAACGTTATGTAGCATTACGTTATAACGTATAACGTTGTATACTGTTACGATATAACGTATAACGTTATGTAGCATTACCATATAACGTATAACGTTATTTACTATTACCTTATAACGTATAACGTTATGTAGCATTACGTTATAACGTATAACGTTACATACTGTTACCATATAACGTATAATGTTATGTAGCATTACCATATAACGTATAACGTTATGTAGCATTACGTTATAACGTATAACGTTATATACTGTTACCATATAACGTATAACGTTATGTAGCATTACCATATAACGTATAACGTTATTTACTATTACCTTATAACGTATAACGTTATGTAGCATTACGTTATAACGTATAACGTTACATACTGTTACCATATAACGTATAATGTTATGTAGCATTACCATATAACGTATAACGTTATTTACTATTACCTTATAACGTATAACGTTATGTAGCATTACGTTATAACGTATAACGTTATATACTGTTACCATATAACGTATAACGTTATGTAGCATTACGTTATAACGTATAACGTTACATACTGTTACCATATATCGTATAACGTTATGTAGCATAACCATATAACGTATAACGTTATGTAGCATTACCTTATAATGTATAACGTTATGTAGCATTACGTTATAACGTATAGCGTTATATACTGTTACCATATAACGAATAATCTTATGTAGCATTACCATATAACGTATAACGTTATGTAGGAATACCATATAACGTGTAAGGTTATGTAGCATTACCATATAACGTATAACGTTATTTACTATTACCTTATAACGTATAACGTTATCTAGCATTACGTTATAACGTATAACGTTATATACTGTTACTATATAACGTATAACGTTATGTAGCATTACCATATAATGTAAAACGTTATGTACCATTACCATATAACGTATAACATTATGTAGCATTACGTTATAACGTATAACGTTATACACTGTTACCATATAACGTATAACGTGATGTAGCATTGCCATATAATGTATAACGTTATGTAGCATTACCTTATAACGTATAACGTTATATACTGTTACGTTATAACTTATAACGTTATGTAGCACTACCATATAACGTATAACGTTATGTAGCATTACGTTATAACGAATAACGTTATTTACTAGTACCTTATAACGTATAACGTTATGTAGCATTACGTTATAACGCATAACGTTAGTTACTATTACCTTATAACGTATAACGTTATGTAGCATTACGTTATAACGTATAACGTTATATACTGTCACGTTATAACGTATAACGTTATATACTGTTACGTTATAACGTATAACGTTATGTAGCATTACCATATAACGTATAACGCTATGTAACATTACGTTATAACGTATAACGTTACATACTGTTACCTTATAACGTATAGCGTTATGTAGCATTAGCTTATATCGTATAACGTTATATACTATTACCTTATAACGTTTAACGTTATGTAGCATTACGTTATAACGTATAACGTTATTTATTATTACCTTATAACGTATAACGTTATGTAGCATTACGTTATAACGTATAACGTTGTATACTGTTACGATATAACGTATAACGTTATGTAGCATTACCATATAACGTATAACGTCATGTAGCATTACGTTGTAACGTATAACGTTATATACTATTACCTTATAACGGTTAACGTTATGTAGCATTACGTTATAACGTATAACGTTATTTACTTTTACCTTATAATGTATAACGTTATGTAGCATTACGTTATAACGTATAGCGTTATATACTGTTACCATATAACGAATAATCTTATGTAGCATTACCATATAACGTATAACGTTATTTACTATTACCTTATAACGTATAACGTTATGTAGCATTACGTTATAACGTATAACGTTATATACTGTTACCATATAACGTATAACGTTATGTAGCATTACCATATAACGTATAACGTTATGTAGCAATACCATATAACGTATAAGGTTATGTAGCATTACCATATAACGTATAACGTTATTTACTATTACCTTATAACGTATAACGTTATCTAGCATTACGTTATAACGTATAACGTTATATACTGTTACCATATAACGAATAATCTTATGTAGCATTACCATATAACGTATAACGTTATTTACTATTACCTTATAACGTATAACGTTATGTAGCATTACGTTATAACGTATAACGTTATATACTGTTACCATATAACGTATAACGTCATGTAGCATTACGTTGTAACGTATAACGTTATATACTATTACCTTATAACGGTTAACGTTATGTAGCATTACGTTATAACGTATAACGTTATTTACTTTTACCTTATAATGTATAACGTTATGTAGCATTACGTTATAACGTATAGCGTTATATACTGTTACCATATAACGAATAATCTTATGTAGCATTACCATATAACGTATAACGTTATTTACTATTACCTTATAACGTATAACGTTATGTAGCATTACGTTATAACGTATAACGTTATATACTGTTACCATATAACGTATAACGTTATGTAGCATTACCTTATATCGTATAACGTTATATACTATTACTTTATAACGTTTAACGTTATGTAGCATTACGTTATAACGTATAACGTTATTTATTATTACCTTATAACGTATAACGTTATGTAGCATTACGTTATAACGTATAACGTTGTATACTGTTACGTTATAACGTATAACGTTATGTAGCATTACCATATAACGTATAACGTCATGTAGCATTACGTTGTAACGTATGACGTTACATACTGTTACCATATAACGTATAACGTTATGTAGCATAACCATATAACGTATAACGTTATGTAGCATTACCTTATAATGTATAACGTTATGTAGCATTACGTTATAACGTATAACGTTATATACTGTTACCATATAACGTATAACGTTATGTAGCATTACCATATAACGTATAACGTTATGTAGCATTACCATATAACGTATAAGGTTATGTAGCATTACCATATAACGTATAACGTTATTTACTATTACCTTATAACGTATAACGTTATATACTGTTACCATACAACGTATAACGTTATGTAGCATTACCATATTATGTATAACGTTAGGTAGCATTACCTTATAACGTATAACGTTGTACACTGTTACGTTATAACGCATAACGTTATGTAGCATTACCATATAACGTATAACGTTATGTAGCATTACGTTATAACGTACAACGTTATATACTGTTGCGTTATAACGTATAACGTTATATACTGTTACGTTATAACGTATAACGTTATATACTGTTACGTTATAACGTACAACGTTATGAAGCATTACCATATAACGTATAACGCTATGTAGCATTACGTTATAACGTATAACGTTACATACTGTTACCATATAACGTATAGCGTTATGTAGCATTACCTTATATCGTATAACGTTATATACTATTACCTGATAACGTTTAACGTTATGTAGCATTACCATATAACGTATAAGGTTATTTATTATTACCTTATAACGTATAACGTTATGTAACATTACGTTATAACGTATAACGTTATGTAGCATTACCATATAACGTATAACGTCATGTAGCATTACGTTGTAACGTATGACGTTACATACTGTTACCATATAACGTATAACGTTATGTAGCATAACCATATAACGTATAACGTTATGAAGCATTACCTTATAATGTATAACGTTATGTAGCATTACGTTATAACGTATAACGTTATATACTGTTACCATATAACGTATAACGTTATGTAGCATTACCATATAACGTATAACGTTATTTACTATTACCTTATAACGTATAACGTTATATACTGTTACCATACAACGTATAACGTTATGTAGCATTACCATATAATGTATAACGTTATGTAGCATTACCTTATAACGTATAACGTTGTACACTGTTACGTTATAACGCATAACGTTATGTAGCATTACCATATAACGTATAACGTTATGTAGCATTACGTTATAACGTATAACGTTATATACTGTTACGTTATAACGTATAACGTTATGTAGCATTACGTTATAACGTATAACGTTGTATACTGTTACGATATAACGTATAACGTTATGTAGCATTACCATATAACGTATAACGTCATGTAGCATTACGTTGTAACGTATAACGTTATATACTATTACCTTATAACGGTTAACGTTATGTAGCATTACGTTATAACGTATAACGTTATTTACTTTTACCTTATAATGTATAACGTTATGTAGCATTACGTTATAACGTATAGCGTTATATACTGTTACCATATAACGAATAATCTTATGTAGCATTACCATATAACGTATAACGTTATTTACTATTACCTTATAACGTATAACGTTATGTAGCATTACGTTATAACGTATAACGTTATATACTGTTACCATATAACGTATAACGTTATGTAGCATTACCATATAACGTATAACGTTATGTAGCAATACCATATAACGTATAAGGTTATGTAGCATTACCATATAACGTATAACGTTATTTACTATTACCTTATAACGTATAACGTTATCTAGCATTACGTTATAACGTATAACGTTATATACTGTTACCATATAACGAATAATCTTATGTAGCATTACCATATAACGTATAACGTTATTTACTATTACCTTATAACGTATAACGTTATGTAGCATTACGTTATAACGTATAACGTTATATACTGTTACCATATAACGTATAACGTCATGTAGCATTACGTTGTAACGTATAACGTTATATACTATTACCTTATAACGGTTAACGTTATGTAGCATTACGTTATAACGTATAACGTTATTTACTTTTACCTTATAATGTATAACGTTATGTAGCATTACGTTATAACGTATAGCGTTATATACTGTTACCATATAACGAATAATCTTATGTAGCATTACCATATAACGTATAACGTTATTTACTATTACCTTATAACGTATAACGTTATGTAGCATTACGTTATAACGTATAACGTTATATACTGTTACCATATAACGTATAACGTTATGTAGCATTACCTTATATCGTATAACGTTATATACTATTACTTTATAACGTTTAACGTTATGTAGCATTACGTTATAACGTATAACGTTATTTATTATTACCTTATAACGTATAACGTTATGTAGCATTACGTTATAACGTATAACGTTGTATACTGTTACGTTATAACGTATAACGTTATGTAGCATTACCATATAACGTATAACGTCATGTAGCATTACGTTGTAACGTATGACGTTACATACTGTTACCATATAACGTATAACGTTATGTAGCATAACCATATAACGTATAACGTTATGTAGCATTACCTTATAATGTATAACGTTATGTAGCATTACGTTATAACGTATAACGTTATATACTGTTACCATATAACGTATAACGTTATGTAGCATTACCATATAACGTATAACGTTATGTAGCATTACCATATAACGTATAAGGTTATGTAGCATTACCATATAACGTATAACGTTATTTACTATTACCTTATAACGTATAACGTTATATACTGTTACCATACAACGTATAACGTTATGTAGCATTACCATATTATGTATAACGTTAGGTAGCATTACGTTATAACGTATAACGTTATATACTGTTACCATATAACGTATAACGTTATGTAGCATTACCTTATATCGTATAACGTTATATACTATTACTTTATAACGTTTAACGTTATGTAGCATTACGTTATAACGTATAACGTTATTTATTATTACCTTATAACGTATAACGTTATGTAGCATTACGTTATAACGTATAACGTTGTATACTGTTACGTTATAACGTATAACGTTATGTAGCATTACCATATAACGTATAACGTCATGTAGCATTACGTTGTAACGTATGACGTTACATACTGTTACCATATAACGTATAACGTTATGTAGCATAACCATATAACGTATAACGTTATGTAGCATTACCTTATAATGTATAACGTTATGTAGCATTACGTTATAACGTATAACGTTATATACTGTTACCATATAACGTATAACGTTATGTAGCATTACCATATAACGTATAACGTTATGTAGCATTACCATATAACGTATAAGGTTATGTAGCATTACCATATAACGTATAACGTTATTTACTATTACCTTATAACGTATAACGTTATATACTGTTACCATACAACGTATAACGTTATGTAGCATTACCATATTATGTATAACGTTAGGTAGCATTACCTTATAACGTATAACGTTGTACACTGTTACGTTATAACGCATAACGTTATGTAGCATTACCATATAACGTATAACGTTATGTAGCATTACGTTATAACGTACAACGTTATATACTGTTGCGTTATAACGTATAACGTTATATACTGTTACGTTATAACGTATAACGTTATATACTGTTACGTTATAACGTACAACGTTATGAAGCATTACCATATAACGTATAACGCTATGTAGCATTACGTTATAACGTATAACGTTACATACTGTTACCATATAACGTATAGCGTTATGTAGCATTACCTTATATCGTATAACGTTATATACTATTACCTGATAACGTTTAACGTTATGTAGCATTACCATATAACGTATAAGGTTATTTATTATTACCTTATAACGTATAACGTTATGTAACATTACGTTATAACGTATAACGTTATGTAGCATTACCATATAACGTATAACGTCATGTAGCATTACGTTGTAACGTATGACGTTACATACTGTTACCATATAACGTATAACGTTATGTAGCATAACCATATAACGTATAACGTTATGAAGCATTACCTTATAATGTATAACGTTATGTAGCATTACGTTATAACGTATAACGTTATATACTGTTACCATATAACGTATAACGTTATGTAGCATTACCATATAACGTATAACGTTATTTACTATTACCTTATAACGTATAACGTTATATACTGTTACCATACAACGTATAACGTTATGTAGCATTACCATATAATGTATAACGTTATGTAGCATTACCTTATAACGTATAACGTTGTACACTGTTACGTTAAAACGCATAACGTTATGTAGCATTACCATATAACGTATAACGTTATGTAGCATTACGTTATAACGTATAACGTTATATACTGTTACGTTATAACGTATAACGTTATATACTGTTACGTTATAACGTATAACGTTATATACTGTTACGTTATAACGTATAACGTTATGAAGCATTACCATATAACGTATAACGCTATGTAGGATTACGTTATAACGTATAACGTTACATACTGTTACCATATAACGTATAACGTTATGTAGCATTACCTTATATCGTATAACGTTATATACTATTACCTGATAACGTTTAACGTTATGTAGCATTACCATATAACGCATAAGGTTATTTATTATTACCTTATAACGTATAACGTTATGTAACATTACGTTATAACGTATAACGTTGTATACTGTTACGTTATAACGTATAACGTTATGTAGCATTACCATATAACGTATAACGTCATGTAGCATTTCGTTGTAGCGTATAACGTTATATACTCTTACCTTATAACGTTTAACGTTATGTAGCATTACGTTATAACGTATAACGTTATTTACTATTACCTTATAATGTATAACGTTATGTAGCATTACGTTATAACGTATAACGTTATATACTGTTACCATATAACGTATAACGTTATGTAGCATTACCATATAACGTATAACGTTATGTAGCATTACCATATAACGTATAAGGTTATGTAGCATTACCATATAACGTATAACGTTATTTACTATTACCTTATAACGTATAACGTTATGTAGCATTACGTTATAACGTATAACGTTATATACTGTTACCATATAACGCATAACGTTATGTAGCATTACCATATAACGTATAACGTTATGTAGCAATACCATATAACGTATAAGGTTATGTAGCATTACCATATAACGTATAACGTTATTTACTATTACCTTATAACGTATAACGTTATCTAGCATTACGTTATAACGTATAACGTTATATACTGTTACCATATAACGTATAACGTTATATACTGTTACCATATAACGTATAACGTTATATACTGTTACCATATAACGTATAACCTTATCTAGCATTACCATATAACGTATAACGTTATGTAGCATTACCATATAATGTATAACGTTATGTACCATTACCATATAACGTATAACGTTATGTAGCATTACCATATAACGTATAACGTTATGTAGCATTACGTTATAGCGTATAACGATATGTAGCATTACCATATAATGTATAACGTTATGTACCATTACCATATAACGTATAACATTATGTAGCATTACCATATAACGTATAACGTTATATACTGTTACCATACAACGTATAACGTTATGTAGCATTACCATATAATGTATAACGTTATGTAGCATTACCTTATAACGTATAACGTTATACACTGTTACGTTATAACGTATAACGTTATGTAGCATCACCATATAACGTATAACGTTATATACTGTTACCATATAACGTATAACCTTATCTAGCATTACCATATAACGTATAACGTTATGTAGCATTACCATATAACGAATAACGATATGTAGCATTACCATATAATGTATAACGTTATGTACCATTACCATATAACGTATAACATTATGTAGCATTACCATATAACGTATAACGTTATATACTGTTACCATACAACGTATAACGTTATGTAGCATTACCATATAATGTATAACGTTATGTAGCATTACCTTATAACGTATAACGTTATACACTGTTACGTTATAACGTATAACGTTATGTAGCATTACCATATAACGTATAACGTTATGTAGCATTACGTTATAGCGTATAACGTTATATACTGTTACCATATAACATATAACGTTATGGAGCATTACCATATAATGTATAACGTTATGCAGCATTACGTTATAACGTATAACGTTATTTACTATTACCTTATAACGTATAACGTTATGTAGCATTACCTTATAACGTATAACGTTATATACTGTTACGTTATAACGTATAACGTTATGAAGCATTACCATATAACGTATAACGCTATGTAGCATTACGTTATAACGTATAACGTTACATACTGTTACCATAATACGTATAACGTTATGTAGCATTACCTTATATCGTATAACGTTATATACTATTACCTTATAACGTTTAACGTTATGTAGCATTACCATATAACGTATAAGGTTATGTAGCATTACCATATAACGTATAACGTTATTTACTATTACCTTATAACGTATGACGTTATCTAGCATTACGTTATAACGTATAACGTTATATACTGTTACCATATAACGTATAACGTTATGTAGCATTACCATATAATGTATAACGTTATGTACCATTACCATATAACGTATAACATTATGTAGCATTACCATATAACGTATAAGGTTATGTAGCATTACCATATAACGTATAACGTTATTTACTATTACCTTATAACGTATAACGTTATCTAGCATTACCATATAACGTATAACGTTATGTAGCATTACGTTATAACGTATAACGTTATTTACTATTACCTTATAACGTACAACGTTATGTAGCATTACGTTATAACGTATAACGTTATTTACTATTACCTTATAACGTATAACGTTATGTAGCATTACGTTATAACGTATAACGTTATTTACTATTACCTTATAACGTATAACGTTATGTAGCATTACGTTATAGCGTATAACGTTATATACTCTTACCATATAACGTATACCGTTATGTAGCATTACCATATAATGTATAACGTTATGCAGCATTATGTTATAACGTATAACGTTATTTACTATTACCTTATAACGTATAACGTTATGTAGCATTACGTTATAACGTATAACGTTATATACTGTTACGTTATAACGTATAACGTTATATACTGTTACGTTATAACGTATAACGTTATGAAGCATTACCGTATAACGTATAACGTCATGTAGCATTACCTTGTAACGTATAACGTTACATACTACTACCTTATAACGTATAACGTTATCTAGCATTACCATATAATGTATAACGTTATTTACTATTACCTTATAACGTATAACGTTATGTAGCATTACGTTATAACGTATAACGTTATATACTGTTACATTATAACGTAAAACGTTATGTAGCATTACCATATAACGTATAACGTCATGTAGCATTACCATATAACGTATAACGTTATGTAGCATTACCATATAACGTATAACGTTATTTACTATTACCTTATAACGTATAACGTTATGTAGCATTACGTTATAACGTATAACGTTATATTCTGTTACCATATAACGAATAACGATATGTAGCATTACCATATAATGTATAACGTTATGTACCATTACCATATAACGTATAACATTATGTAGCATTACCATATAACGTATAACGTTATATACTGTTACCATACAACGTATAACGTTATGTAGCATTACCATATAATGTATAACGTTATGTAGCATTACCTTATAACGTATAACGTTATACACTGTTACGTTATAACGTATAACGTTATGTAGCATTACCATATAACGTATAACGTTATGTAGCATTACGTTATAGCGTATAACGTTATATACTGTTACCATATAACATATAACGTTATGGAGCATTACCATATAATGTATAACGTTATGCAGCATTACGTTATAACGTATAACGTTATTTACTATTACCTTATAACGTATAACGTTATGTAGCATTACGTTATAACGTATAACGTTATATACTGTTACGTTATAACGTATAACGTTATGAGGCATTACCATATAACGTATAACGCTATGTAGCATTACGTTATAACGTATAACGTTACATACTGTTACCAAATAACGTATAACGTTATGTAGCATTACCTTATATCGTATAACGTTATATACTATTACCTTATGACGTTTAACGTTATGTAGCATTACGTTATAACGTATAACGTTATTTATTATTACCTTATAACGTATAACGTTATGTAGCATTACGTTATAACGTATAACGTTGTATACTGTTACGTTATAACGTATAACGTTATGTAGCATTACCATATAACGTATAACGTCATGTAGCATTACGTTATAACGTATAACGTTATATACTGTTACCATATAATGTATAACGTTATGTAGCATTACCTTATATCGTATAACGTTATTTACTATTACCTTATAACGTATAACGTTATGTAGCATTACGTTATAACGTATAACGTTATATACTGTAACGTTATAACGTATAACGTTATATACTGTTACGTTATAACGTATAACGTTATGTAGCATTACCATATAACGTATAACGCTATGTAGCATTACCTTATAACGTTTAAGGATATGTAGCATTACCTTATAACGTTTAACGATATGTAGCATTACGTTATAACGTATAACATTATTTATTATTATCTTATAACGTATAACGTTATGTAGCATTACGTTAAAACGTATAACGTTGTATACTGTTACGTTATAACGTATAACGTTATGTAGCATTACCATATAACGTATAACGTCATGTAGCATTACGTTGTAACGTTTAACGTTCTATACTATTACCTTATAACGTTTAACGTTTATGTAGCATTACGTTATAACGTATAACGTTATATACTGTTACGTTATAACGTATAGCGTTATGTAGCATTCCCATATAACGTATAACGTCATGTAGCATTACCTTGTAACGTATAACGTTACATACTACTACCTTATAACGTATAACGTTATCTAGCATTACCATATAAGGTATAACGTTATTTACTATTACCTTATAACGTATAACGTTATGTAGCATTACGTTATAACGTATAACGTTATTTACTATTACCTTATAACGTATAACGTTATGTATCATTACGTTATAACGTATAACGTTATATAATGTTACGTTATAACGTATAACGTTATGTAGCATTACGTTATAACGTATAACGTTATATACTGTTACATTATAACGTAAAACGTTATGTAGCATTACCATATAACGTATGATGTCATGTAGCATTGCCATATAACGTATAACGTTATGTAGCATTACCATATAACGTATAACGTTATTTACTATTACCTTATAACGTATAACGTTATGTAGCATTACGTTATAACGTATAACGTTATATTCTGTTACCATATAACGAATAACGATATGTAGCATTACCATATAATGTATAACGTTATGTACCATTACCATATAACGTATAACATTATGTAGCATTACCATATAACGTATAACGTTATATACTGTTACCATACAACGTATAACGTTATGTAGCATTACGTTATAACGTATAACGTTATGAAGCATTACCATATAACGTATAACGCTATGTAGCATTACGTTATAACGTATAACGTTACATACTGTTACCAAATAACGTATGACGTTATGTAGCATTACCTTATATCGTATAACGTTATATACTATTACCTTATGACGTTTAACGTTATGTAGCATTACCATATAACGTATGACGTCATGTAGCGTTACCATATAACGTATAACGTTATGTAGCATTACCATATAACGTATAACGTTATTTACTATTACCTTATAACGTATAACGTTATGTAGCATTACGTTATAACGTATAACGTTATATTCTGTTACCATATAACGTATAACGCTACGTAGCATTACGTTATAACGTATAACGTTACATACTGTTACCAAATAACGTATAACGTTATGTAGCATTACCTTATATCGTATAACGTTATATACTATTACCTTATGACGTTTAACGTTATGTAGCATTACCATATAACGTATAACGTTATTTACTATTACCTTATAACGTATAACGTTATGTAGCATTACGTTATAACGTATAACGTTATTTACTATTACCTTATAACGTATAACGTTATGTATCATTACGTTATAACGTATAACGTTATATAATGTTACGTTATAACGTATAACGTTATGTAGCATTACGTTATAACGTATAACGTTATATACTGTTACATTATAACGTAAAACGTTATGTAGCATTACCATATAACGTATGACGTCATGTAGCATTACCATATAACGTATAACGTTATGTAGCATTACCATATAACGTATAACGTTATTTACTATTACCTTATAACGTATAACGTTATGTAGCATTACGTTATAACGTATAACGTTATATTCTGTTACCATATAACGTATAACGCTATGTAGCATTACGTTATAACGTATAACGTTACATACTGTTACCAAATAACGTATAACGTTATGTAGCATTACCTTATATCGTATAACGTTATATACTATTACCTTATGACGTTTAACGTCATGTAGCATTACCATATAACGTATAACGTTATTTACTATTACCTTATAACGTATAACGTTATGTAGCATTACGTTATAACGTATAACGTTATATTCTGTTACCATATAACGAATAACGATATGTAGCATTACCATATAATGTATAACGTTATGTACCATTACCATATAACGTATAACATTATGTAGCATTACCATATAACGTATAACGTTATATACTGTTACCATACAACGTATAACGTTATGTAGCATTACCATATAATGTATAACGTTATGTAGCATTACCTTATAACGTATAACGTTATACACTGTTACGTTATAACGTATAACGTTATGTAGCATTACCATATAACGTATAACGTTATGTAGCATTACGTTATAGCGTATAACGTTATATACTGTTACCATATAACATATAACGTTATGGAGCATTACCATATAATGTATAACGTTATGCAGCATTACGTTATAACGTATAACGTTATTTACTATTACCTTATAACGTATAACGTTATGTAGCATTACGTTATAACGTATAACGTTATATACTGTTACGTTATAACGTATAACGTTATGAAGCATTACCATATAACGTATAACGCTATGTAGCATTACGTTATAACGTATAACGTTACATACTGTTACCAAATAACGTATAACGTTATGTAGCATTACCTTATATCGTATAACGTTATATACTATTACCTTATGACGTTTAACGTTATGTAGCATTACGTTATAACGTATAACGTTATTTATTATTACCTTATAACGTATAACGTTATGTAGCATTACGTTATAACGTATAACGTTGTATACTGTTACGTTATAACGTATAACGTTGTATACTGTTACGTTATAACGTATAACGTTATGTAGCATTACCATATAACGTATAACGTCATGTAGCATTACGTTATAACGTATAACGTTATATACTGTTACCATATAATGTATAACGTTATGTAGCATTACCTTATATCGTATAACGTTATTTACTATTACCTTATAACGTATAACGTTATGTAGCATTACGTTATAACGTATAACGTTATATACTGTAACGTTATAACGTATAACGTTATATACTGTTACGTTATAACGTATAACGTTATGTAGCATTACCATATAACGTATAACGCTATGTAGCATTACCTTATAACGTTTAACGATATGTAGCATTACCTTATAACGTTTAACGATATGTAGCATTACGTTATAACGTATAACATTATTTATTATTACCTTATAACGTATAACGTTATGTAGCATTACGTTAAAACGTATAACGTTGTATACTGTTACGTTATAACGTATAACGTTATGTAGCATTACCATATAACGTATAACGTCATGTAGCATTACGTTGTAACGTATAACGTTCTATACTATTACCTTATAACGTTTAACGTTATGTAGCATTACGTTATAACGTATAACGTTATATACTGTTACGTTATAACGTATAACGTTATGTAGCATTACCATATAACGTATAACGTCATGTAGCATTACCTTGTAACGTATAACGTTACATACTACTACCTTATAACGTATAACGTTATCTAGCATTACCATATAAGGTATAACGTTATTTACTATTACCTTATAACGTATAACGTTATGTAGCATTACGTTATAACGTATAACGTTATTTACTATTACCTTATAACGTATAACGTTATGTATCATTACGTTATAACGTATAACGTTATATAATGTTACGTTATAACGTATAACGTTATGTAGCATTACGTTATAACGTATAACGTTATATACTGTTACATTATAACGTAAAACGTTATGTAGCATTACCATATAACGTATGACGTCATGTAGCATTACCATATAACGTATAACGTTATGTAGCATTACCATATAACGTTTAACGTTATTTACTATTACCTTATAACGTATAACGTTATGTACCATTACCATATAACGTATAACATTATGTAGCATTACCATATAACGTATAACGTTATATACTGTTACCATACAACGTATAACGTTATGTAGCATTACGTTATAACGTATAACGTTATATACTGTTACGTTATAACGTATAACGTTATGAAGCATTACCATATAACGTATAACGCTATGTAGCATTACGTTATAACGTATAACGTTACATACTGTTACCAAATAACGTATGACGTTATGTAGCATTACCTTATATCGTATAACGTTATATACTATTACCTTATGACGTTTAACGTTATGTAGCATTACCATATAACGTATGACGTCATGTAGCATTACCATATAACGTATAACGTTATGTAGCATTACCGTATAACGTATAACGTTATTTACTATTACCTTATAACGTATAACGTTATGTAGCATTACGTTATAACGTATAACGTTATATTCTGTTACCATATAACGTATAACGCTACGTAGCATTACGTTATAACGTATAACGTTACATACTGTTACCAAATAACGTATAACGTTATGTAGCATTACCTTATATCGTATAACGTTATATACTATTACCTTATGACGTTTAACGTTATGTAGCATTACCATATAACGTATAACGTTATTTACTATTACCTTATAACGTATAACGTTATGTAGCATTACGTTATAACGTATAACGTTATTTACTATTACCTTATAACGTATAACGTTATGCATCATTACGTTATAACGTATAACGTTATATAATGTTACGTTATAACGTATAACGTTATGTAGCATTACGCTATAACGTATAACGTTATATACTGTTACATTATAACGTAAAACGTTATGTAGCATTACCATATAACGTATGACGTCATGTAGCATTACCATATAACGTATAACGTTATGTAGCATTACCATATAACGTATAACGTTATTTACTGTTACCTTATAACGTATAACGTTATGTAGCATTACGTTATAACGTATAACGTTATATTCTGTTACCATATAACGTATAACGCTATGTAGCATTACGTTATAACGTATAACGTTACATACTGTTACCAAATAACGTATAACGTTATGTAGCATTACCTTATATCGTATAACGTTATATACTATTACCTTATGACGTTTAACGTCATGTAGCATTACCATATAACGTATAACGTTATTTACTATTACCTTATAACGTATAACGTTATGTAGCATTACGTTATAACGTATAACGTTATATTCTGTTACCATATAACGAATAACGATATGTAGCATTACCATATAATGTATAACGTTATGTACCATTACCATATAACGTATAACATTATGTAGCATTACCATATAACGTATAACGTTATATACTGTTACCATACAACGTATAACGTTATGTAGCATTACCATGTAATGTATAACGTTATGTAGCATTACCTTATAACGTATAACGTTATACACTGTTACGTTATAACGTATAACGTTATGTAGCATTACCATATAACGTATAACGTTATGTAGCATTACGTTATAGCGTATAACGTTATATACTGTTACCATATAACATATAACGTTATGGAGCATTACCATATAATGTATAACGTTATGCAGCATTACGTTATAACGTATAACGTTATTTACTATTACCTTATAACGTATAACGTTATGTAGCATTACGTTATAACGTATAACGTTATATACTGTTACGTTATAACGTATAACGTTATGAAGCATTACCATATAACGTATAACGCTATGTAGCATTACGTTATAACGTATAACGTTACATACTGTTACCAAATAACGTATAACGTTATGTAGCATTACCTTATATCGTATAACGTTATATACTATTACCTTATGACGTTTAACGTTATGTAGCATTACGTTATAACGTATAACGTTATTTATTATTACCTTATAACGTATAACGTTATGTAGCATTACGTTATAACGTATAACGTTATTTACTATTACCTTATAACATATAACGTTATGTAGCATTACCATATAACGTATAACGTTATGTAGCATTACGTTATAACGTATAACGTTATATACTGTTACCATATAATGTATAACGTTATGTAGCATTACCTTATATCGCATAACGTTATATACTGTTACCATATAACGTATAACGTTATGTAGCATTACCATATAATGTATAACTTTATGTACCATTACCATATATCGTATAACATTATGTAGCATTACGTTATAACGTATAACGTTATTTACTATTACCTTATAACGTATAACGTTATGTAGCATTACCATATAACGTATAAGGTTATGTAGCATTACCATATAACGTATAACGTTATTTACTATTACCTTATAACGTATGACGTTATCTAGCATTACGTTATAACGTATAACGTTATATATTGTTACCATATAACGTATAACGTTATGTAGCATTACCATATAATGTATAACGTTATGTACTATTACCATATAACGTATAACATTATGTAGCATTACCATATAACGTATAAGGTTATGTAGCATTACCATATAACGTATAACGTTATTTACTATTACCTTATAACGTATAACGTCATGTAGCATTACGTTATAACGTATAACGTTATTTACTATTACCTTATAACGTACAACGATATGTAGCATTACGTTATAACGTATAACGTTATTTACTATTACCTTATAACGTATAACGTTATGTAGCATTACGTTATAACGTATAACGTTATTTACTATTACCTTATAACGTATAACGTTATGTAGCATTACGTTATAGCGTATAACGTTATATACTCTTACCATATAACGTATACCGTTATGTAGCATTACCATATAATGTATAACGTTATGCAGCATTATGTTATAACGTATAACGTTATTTACTATTACCTTATAACGTATAACGTTATGTAGCATTACGTTATAACGTATAACGTTATATACTGTTACGTTATAACGTATAACGTTATATACTGTTACGTTATAACGTATAACGTTATGAAGCATTACCGTATAACGTATAACGCTATGTAGCATTACGTTATAACGTATAACTCAACATACTGTTACCATATAACGTATAACGTTATGTAGCATTACCTTATATCGTATAACGTTATATACTATTACTTTATAACGTTTAACGTTATGTAGCATTACGTTATAACGTATAACGTTATTTATTATTACCTTATAACGTATAACGTTATGTAGCATTACGTTATAACGTATAACGTTGTATACTGTTACGTTATAACGTATAACGTTATGTAGCATTACCATATAACGTATAACGTCATGTAGCATTACGTTGTAACGTATGACGTTACATACTGTTACCATATAACGTATAACGTTATGTAGCATAACCATATAACGTATAACGTTATGTAGCATTACCTTATAATGTATAACGTTATGTAGCATTACGTTA
This sequence comes from Bombus sonorus, assembly GCA_029958995.1. NCBI lineage: Eukaryota > Metazoa > Arthropoda > Insecta > Hymenoptera > Apidae > Bombus > Bombus sonorus. The sequence goes on along the minus strand of JARWAU010000056.1, from coordinate 364,302 downwards.
TAACGTATAACGTTATATACTGTTACCATATAACGTATAACGTTATGTAGCATTACCATATAACGTATAACGTTATGTAGCATTACCATATAACGTATAAGGTTATGTAGCATTACCATATAACGTATAACGTTATTTACTATTACCTTATAACGTATAACGTTATATACTGTTACCATACAACGTATAACGTTATGGAGCATTACCATATTATGTATAACGTTAGGTAGCATTACCTTATAACGTATAACGTTGTACACTGTTACGTTATAACGCATAACGTTATGTAGCATTACCATATAACGTATAACGTTATGTAGCATTACGTTATAACGTACAACGTTATATACTGTTGCGTTATAACGTATAACGTTATATACTGTTACGTTATAACGTATAACGTTATATACTGTTACGTTATAACGTACAACGTTATGAAGCATTACCATATAACGTATAACGCTATGTAGCATTACGTTATAACGTATAACGTTACATACTGTTACCATATAACGTATAGCGTTATGTAGCATTACCTTATATCGTATAACGTTATATACTATTACCTGATAACGTTTAACGTTATGTAGCATTACCATATAACGTATAAGGTTATTTATTATTACCTTATAACGTATAACGTTATGTAACATTACGTTATAACGTATAACGTTATGTAGCATTACCATATAACGTATAACGTCATGTAGCATTACGTTGTAACGTATGACGTTACATACTGTTACCATATAACGTATAACGTTATGTAGCATAACCATATAACGTATAACGTTATGAAGCATTACCTTATAATGTATAACGTTATGTAGCATTACGTTATAACGTATAACGTTATATACTGTTACCATATAACGTATAACGTTATGTAGCATTACCATATAACGTATAACGTTATTTACTATTACCTTATAACGTATAACGTTATATACTGTTACCATACAACGTATAACGTTATGTAGCATTACCATATAATGTATAACGTTATGTAGCATTACCTTATAACGTATAACGTTGTACACTGTTACGTTATAACGCATAACGTTATGTAGCATTACCATATAACGTATAACGTTATGTAGCATTACGTTATAACGTATAACGTTATATACTGTTACGTTATAACGTATAACGTTATATACTGTTACGTTATAACGTATAACGTTATGAAGCATTACCATATAACGTATAACGCTATGTAGGATTACGTTATAACGTATAACGTTACATACTGTTACCATATAACGTATAACGTTATGTAGCATTACCTTATATCGTATAACGTTATATACTATTACCTGATAACGTTTAACGTTATGTAGCATTACCATATAACGTATAAGGTTATTTATTATTACCTTATAACGTATAACGTTATGTAACATTACGTTATAACGTATAACGTTGTATACTGTTACGTTATAACGTATAACGTTATGTAGCATTACCATATAACGTATAACGTCATGTAGCATTACGTTGTAACGTATAACGTTATATACTCTTACCTTATAACGTTTAACGTTATGTAGCATTACGTTATAACGTATAACGTTATTTACTATTACCTTATAATGTATAACGTTATGTAGCATTACGTTATAACGTATAACGTTATATACTGTTACCATATAACGTATAACGTTATGTAGCATTACCATATAACGTATAACGTTATGTAGCATTACCATATAACGTATAAGGTTATGTAGCATTACCATATAACGTATAACGTTATTTACTATTACCTTATAACGTATAACGTTATGTAGCATTACGTTATAACGTATAACGTTATATACTGTTACCATATAACGTATAACGTTATGTAGCATTACCATATAACGTATAACGTTATGTAGCAATACCATATAACGTATAAGGTTATGTAGCATTACCATATAACGTATAACGTTATTTACTATTACCTTATAACGTATAACGTTATCTAGCATTACGTTATAACGTATAACGTTATATACTGTTACCATATAACGTATAACGTTATGTAGCATTACCATATAATGTATAACGTTATGTACCATTACCATATAACGTATAACGTTATGTAGCATTACGTCATAACGTATAACGTTATTTACTGTTACGTTATAACGTATAACGTTATATACTGTTACGTTATAACGTATAACGTTATGTAGCATTACCATATAACGTATAACGCTATGTAGCATTACGTTATGACGTATAACGTTACATACTGTTACCATATAACGTATAGCGTTATGCAGCATTACGTTCCAACGTATAACGTTACATACTGTTACCATATAACGTATAACGTTATGTAGCATTACCTTATATCGTATAACGTTATGTAGCATTACGTTATAACGTATAACGTTGTATACTGTTACGATATAACGTATAACGTTATGTAGCATTACCATATAACGTATAACGTTATTTACTATTACCTTATAACGTATAACGTTATGTAGAATTACGTTATAACGTATAACGTTACATACTGTTACCATATAACGTATAATGTTATGTAGCATTACCATATAACGTATAACGTTATGTAGCATTACGTTATAACGTATAACGTTATATACTGTTACCATATAACGTATAACGTTATGTAGCATTACCATATAACGTATAACGTTATTTACTATTACCTTATAACGTATAACGTTATGTAGCATTACGTTATAACGTATAACGTTACATACTGTTACCATATAACGTATAATGTTATGTAGCATTACCATATAACGTATAACGTTATTTACTATTACCTTATAACGTATAACGTTATGTAGCATTACGTTATAACGTATAACGTTATATACTGTTACCATATAACGTATAACGTTATGTAGCATTACGTTATAACGTATAACGTTACATACTGTTACCATATATCGTATAACGTTATGTAGCATAACCATATAACGTATAACGTTATGTAGCATTACCTTATAATGTATAACGTTATGTAGCATTACGTTATAACGTATAGCGTTATATACTGTTACCATATAACGAATAATCTTATGTAGCATTACCATATAACGTATAACGTTATGTAGGAATACCATATAACGTATAAGGTTATGTAGCATTACCATATAACGTATAACGTTATTTACTATTACCTTATAACGTATAACGTTATCTAGCATTACGTTATAACGTATAACGTTATATACTGTTACTATATAACGTATAACGTTATGTAGCATTACCATATAATGTAAAGCGTTATGTACCATTACCATATAACGTATAACATTATGTAGCATTACGTTATAACGTATAACGTTATACACTGTTACCATATAACGTATAACGTGATGTAGCATTGCCATATAATGTATAACGTTATGTAGCATTACCTTATAACGTATAACGTTATATACTGTTACGTTATAACTTATAACGTTATGTAGCACTACCATATAACGTATAACGTTATGTAGCATTACGTTATAACGAATAACGTTATTTACTAGTACCTTATAACGTATAACGTTATGTAGCATTACGTTATAACGTATAACGTTAGTTACTATTACCTTATAACGTATAACGTTATGTAGCATTACGTTATAACGTATAACGTTATATACTGTCACGTTATAACGTATAACGTTATATACTGTTACGTTATAACGTATAACGTTATGTAGCATTACCATATAACGTATAACGCTATGTAACATTACGTTATAACGTATAACGTTACATACTGTTACCATATAACGTATAGCGTTATGTAGCATTAGCTTATATCGTATAACGTTATATACTATTACCTTATAACGTTTAACGTTATGTAGCATTACGTTATAACGTATAACGTTATTTATTATTACCTTATAACGTATAACGTTATGTAGCATTACGTTATAACGTATAACGTTGTATACTGTTACGATATAACGTATAACGTTATGTAGCATTACCATATAACGTATAACGTCATGTAGCATTACGTTGTAACGTATAACGTTATATACTATTACCTTATAACGGTTAACGTTATGTAGCATTACGTTATAACGTATAACGTTATTTACTTTTACCTTATAATGTATAACGTTATGTAGCATTACGTTATAACGTATAGCGTTATATACTGTTACCATATAACGAATAATCTTATGTAGCATTACCATATAACGTATAACGTTATTTACTATTACCTTATAACGTATAACGTTATGTAGCATTACGTTATAACGTATAACGTTATATACTGTTACCATATAACGTATAACGTTATGTAGCATTACCATATAACGTATAACGTTATGTAGCAATACCATATAACGTATAAGGTTATGTAGCATTACCATATAACGTATAACGTTATTTACTATTACCTTATAACGTATAACGTTATCTAGCATTACGTTATAACGTATAACGTTATATACTGTTACCATATAACGAATAATCTTATGTAGCATTACGTTATAACGTATAACGTTATTTACTTTTACCTTATAATGTATAACGTTATGTAGCATTACGTTATAACGTATAGCGTTATATACTGTTACCATATAACGAATAATCTTATGTAGCATTACCATATAACGTATAACGTTATTTACTATTACCTTATAACGTATAACGTTATGTAGCATTACGTTATAACGTATAACGTTATATACTGTTACCATATAACGTATAACGTTATGTAGCATTACCTTATATCGTATAACGTTATATACTATTACTTTATAACGTTTAACGTTATGTAGCATTACGTTATAACGTATAACGTTATTTATTATTACCTTATAACGTATAACGTTATGTAGCATTACGTTATAACGTATAACGTTGTATACTGTTACGTTATAACGTATAACGTTATGTAGCATTACCATATAACGTATAACGTCATGTAGCATTACGTTGTAACGTATGACGTTACATACTGTTACCATATAACGTATAACGTTATGTAGCATAACCATATAACGTATAACGTTATGTAGCATTACCTTATAATGTATAACGTTATGTAGCATTACGTTATAACGTATAACGTTATATACTGTTACCATATAACGTATAACGTTATGTAGCATTACCATATAACGTATAACGTTATGTAGCATTACCATATAACGTATAAGGTTATGTAGCATTACCATATAACGTATAACGTTATTTACTATTACCTTATAACGTATAACGTTATATACTGTTACCATACAACGTATAACGTTATGTAGCATTACCATATTATGTATAACGTTAGGTAGCATTACCTTATAACGTATAACGTTGTACACTGTTACGTTATAACGCATAACGTTATGTAGCATTACCATATAACGTATAACGTTATGTAGCATTACGTTATAACGTACAACGTTATATACTGTTGCGTTATAACGTATAACGTTATATACTGTTACGTTATAACGTATAACGTTATATACTGTTACGTTATAACGTACAACGTTATGAAGCATTACCATATAACGTATAACGCTATGTAGCATTACGTTATAACGTATAACGTTACATACTGTTACCATATAACGTATAGCGTTATGTAGCATTACCTTATATCGTATAACGTTATATACTATTACCTGATAACGTTTAACGTTATGTAGCATTACCATATAACGTATAAGGTTATTTATTATTACCTTATAACGTATAACGTTATGTAACATTACGTTATAACGTATAACGTTATGTAGCATTACCATATAACGTATAACGTCATGTAGCATTACGTTGTAACGTATGACGTTACATACTGTTACCATATAACGTATAACGTTATGTAGCATAACCATATAACGTATAACGTTATGAAGCATTACCTTATAATGTATAACGTTATGTAGCATTACGTTATAACGTATAACGTTATATACTGTTACCATATAACGTATAACGTTATGTAGCATTACCATATAACGTATAACGTTATTTACTATTACCTTATAACGTATAACGTTATATACTGTTACCATACAACGTATAACGTTATGTAGCATTACCATATAATGTATAACGTTATGTAGCATTACCTTATAACGTATAACGTTGTACACTGTTACGTTATAACGCATAACGTTATGTAGCATTACCATATAACGTATAACGTTATGTAGCATTACGTTATAACGTATAACGTTATATACTGTTACGTTATAACGTATAACGTTATATACTGTTACGTTATAACGTATAACGTTATATACTGTTACGTTATAACGTATAACGTTATGAAGCATTACCATATAACGTATAACGCTATGTAGGATTACGTTATAACGTATAACGTTACATACTGTTACCATATAACGTATAACGCTATGTAGGATTACGTTATAACGTATAACGTTACATACTGTTACCATATAACGTATAACGTTATGTAACATTACGTTATAACGTATAACGTTGTATACTGTTACGTTATAACGTATAACGTTATGTAGCATTACCATATAACGTATAACGTCATGTAGCATTACGTTGTAACGTATAACGTTATATACTGTTACCATATAACGTATAACGTTATGTAGCATTACCATATAACGTATAACGTTATGTAGCATTACCATATAACGTATAAGGTTATGTAGCATTACCATATAACGTATAACGTTATTTACTATTACCTTATAACGTATAACGTTATGTAGCATTACGTTATAACGTATAACGTTATATACTGTTACCATATAACGTATAACGTTATGTAGCATTACCATATAATGTATAACGTTATGTACCATTACCATATAACGTATAACGTTATGTAGCATTACGTCATAACGTATAACGTTATTTACTGTTACGTTATAACGTATAACGTTATATACTGTTACGTTATAACGTATAACGTTATGTAGCATTACCATATAACGTATAACGCTATGTAGCATTACGTTATGACGTATAACGTTACATACTGTTACCATATAACGTATAGCGTTATGCAGCATTACGTTCTAACGTATAACGTTACATACTGTTACCATATAACGTATAACGTTATGTAGCATTACCTTATATCGTATAACGTTATGTAGCATTACGTTATAACGTATAACGTTGTATACTGTTACGATATAACGTATAACGTTATGTAGCATTACCATATAACGTATAACGTTATTTACTATTACCTTATAACGTATAACGTTATGTAGCATTACGTTATAACGTATAACGTTACATACTGTTACCATATAACGTATAATGTTATGTAGCATTACCATATAACGTATAACGTTATGTAGCATTACGTTATAACGTATAACGTTATATACTGTTACCATATAACGTATAACGTTATGTAGCATTACCATATAACGTATAACGTTATTTACTATTACCTTATAACGTATAACGTTATGTAGCATTACGTAATAACGTATAACGTTATATACTGTTACCATATAACGTATAACGTTATGTAGCATTACGTTATAACGTATAACGTTACATACTGTTACCATATATCGTATAACGTTATGTAGCATAACCATATAACGTATAACGTTATGTAGCATTACCTTATAATGTATAACGTTATGTAGCATTACGTTATAACGTATAGCGTTATATACTGTTACCATATAACGAATAATCTTATGTAGCATTACCATATAACGTATAACGTTATGTAGGAATACCATATAACGTATAAGGTTATGTAGCATTACCATATAACGTATAACGTTATTTACTATTACCTTATAACGTATAGCGTTATCTAGCATTACGTTATAACGTATAACGTTATATACTGTTACTATATAACGTATAACGTTATGTAGCATTACCATATAATGTAAAACGTTATGTACCATTACCATATAACGTATAACATTATGTAGCATTACGTTATAACGTATAACGTTATACACTGTTACCATATAACGTATAACGTGATGTAGCATTACCATATAATGTATAACGTTATGTAGCATTACCTTATAACGCATAACGTTATATACTGTTACGTTATAACTTATAACGTTATGTAGCACTACCATATAACGTATAACGTTATGTAGCATTACGTTATAACGAATAACGTTATTTACTAGTACCTTATAACGTATAACGTTATGTAGCATTACGTTATAACGTATAACGTTAGTTACTATTACCTTATAACGTATAACGTTATGTAGCATTACGTTATAACGTATAACGTTATATACTGTCACGTTATAACGTATAACGTTATATACTGTTACGTTATAACGTATAACGTTATGTAGCATTACCATATAACGTATAACGCTATGTAACATTACGTTATAACGTATAACGTTACATACTGTTACCATATAACGTATAGCGTTATGTAGCATTAGCTTATATCGTATAACGTTATATACTATTACCTTATAACGTTTAACGTTATGTAGCATTACGTTATAACGTATAACGTTATTTATTATTACCTTATAACGTATAACGTTATGTAGCATTACGTTATAACGTATAACGTTGTATACTGTTACGATATAACGTATAACGTTATGTAGCATTACCATATAACGTATAACGTCATGTAACATTACGTTGTAACGTATAACGTTATATACTATTACCTTATAACGGTTAACGTTATGTAGCATTACGTTATAACGTATAACGTTATTTACTTTTACCTTATAATGTATAACGTTATGTAGCATTACGTTATAACGTATAACGTTATATACTGTTACCATATAACGTATAACGTTATGCAGCATTACCATATAACGTATAACGTTATTTACTATTACCTTATAACGTATAACGTTATGTAGCATTACGTTATAACGTATAACGTTACATACTGTTACCATATAACGTATAATGTTATGTAGCATTACCATATAACGTATAACGTATTGTAGCATTACGTTATAGCGTATAACGTTATATACTGTTACCATATAACGTATAACGTTATGTAGCATTACGTTATAACGTATAACGTTATATACTGTTACGTTATAACGTATAACGTTATATACTGTTACGTTATAACGTATAACGTTATATACTGTTACGTTATAACGTATAACGTTATATACTGTGACGTTATAACGTATAACGTTATGAAGCATTACCATATAACGTATAACGCTATGTAGCATTACGTTATAACGTATAACGTTACATACTGTTACCATATAATGTATAACGTTATGTAACATTACCTTATATCGTATAACGTTATTTACTATTACCTTATAACGTATAACGTTATGTAGCATTACGTTATAAAGTATAACGTTATATACTGTTACCGTATAACGTATAACGTTATGTAGCATTACCATATAATGTATAACTTTATGTACCATTACCATATAACGTATAACATTATGTAGCATTACGTGATAACGTATAACGTTATATACTTTTACCATACAACGTATAACGTTATGTAGCATTACCATATAACGTATAACGTTATGTAGCATTACGTTATAGCGTATAACGTTATATACTGTTACCATATAACGTATAACGTTATGTAGCATTACGTTATAAAGTATAACGTTATATACTGTTACCGTATAACGTATAACGTTATGTAGCATTACCATATAATGTATAACTTTATGTACCATTACCATATAACGTATAACATTATGTAGCATTACGTGATAACGTATAACGTTATATACTTTTACCATACAACGTATAACGTTATGTAGCATTACCATATAACGTATAACGTTATGTAGCATTACGTTATAGCGTATAACGTTATATACTGTTACCATATAACGTATAACGTTATGTAGCATTACCTTGTAACGCGTAACATTATACACTGTTACGTTATAACGTATAACGTTACATACTGTTACCATATAACGAATAGCGTTATGTAGCATTAGCTTATATCGTATAACGTTATATACTATTACCTTATAACGTTTAACGTTATGTAGCATTACGTTATAACGTATAACGTTATTTATTATTACCTTATAACGTATAACGTTATGTAGCATTACGTTATAACGTATAACGTTGTATACTGTTACGATATAACGTATAACGTTATGTAGCATTACCATATAACGTATACCGTCATGTAGCATTACGCTGTAACGTATAACGTTATATACTATTACCTTATAACGGTTAACGTTATGTAGCATTACGTTATAACGTATAACGTTATTTACTTTTACCTTATAATGTATAACGTTATGTAGCATTACGTTATAACGTATAACGTTATATACTGTTACCATATAACGTATAACGTTATGCAGCATTACCATATAACGTATAACGTTATTTACTATTACCTTATAACGTATAACGTTATGTAGCATTACGTTATAACGTATAACGTTACATACTGTTACCATATAACGTATAATGTTATGTAGCATTACCATATAACGTATAACGTTATGTAGCATTACGTTATAGCGTATAACGTTATATACTGTTACCATATAACGTATAACGTTATGTAGCATTACGTTATAACGTATAACGTTATATACTGTTACGTTATAACGTATAACGTTATATACTGTTACGTTATAACGTATAACGTTATATACTGTTACGTTATAACGTATAACGTTATATACTGTTACGTTATAACGTATAACGTTATGAAGCATTACCATATAACGTATAACGCTATGTAGCATTACGTTATAACGTATAACGTTACATACTGTTACCATATAACGTATAACGTTATGTAGCATTACCTTATATCGTATAACGTTATATACTATTACCTTATGACGTTTAACGTTATGTAGCATTACGTTATAACGTATAACGTTATTTATTATTACCTTATAACGTATAACGTTATGTAGCATTACGTTATAACGTATAGCGTTATATACTGTTACCATATAACGAATAATCTTATGTAGCATTACCATATAATGTATAACGTTATGTAGCATTACCTTATATCGTATAACGTTATTTACTATTACCTTATAACGTATAACGTTATGTAGCATTACGTTATAAAGTATAACGTTATATACTGTTACCGTATAACGTATAACGTTATGTAGCATTACCATATAATGTATAACTTTATGTACCATTACCATATAACGTATAACATTATGTAGCATTACGTGATAACGTATAACGTTATATACTTTTACCATACAACGTATAACGTTATGTAGCAATACCATATAATGTATAACGTTATGTAGCATTACCTTGTAACGCGTAACGTTATACACTGTTACGTTATAACGTATAACGTTATGTAGCATTACCATATAACGTATAACGTTATGTAGCATTACGTTATAGCGTATAACGTTATATACTGTTACCATATAACGTATAACGTTATGTAGCATTACCATATAATGTATAACGTTATGCAGCATTACGTTATAACCTATAACGTTATTTACTATTACCTTATAACGTATAACGTTATGTAGCATTAGGTTATAACGTATAACGTTATATACTGTTACGTTATATCGTATAACGTTATATACTGTTACGTTATAACGTATAACGTTATGAAGCATTACCATATAACGTATAACGCAATGTAGCATTACGTTATAACGTATAACGTTACATACTGTTACCATATAACGTATAACGTTATGTAGCATTACCTTATATCGTATAACGTTATATACTACTACCTTATGACGTTTAACGTTATGTAGCATTACGTTATAACGTATAACGTTATTTATTATTACCTTATAACGTATAACGTTATGTAGCATTACGTTATAACGTATAACGTTGTATACTGTTACGTTATAACGTATAACGTTATGTAGCATTACCATATAACGTATAACGTCATGTAGCATTACGTTGTAACGTATCACGTTATATACTATTTCCTTATAATGTTTAACGTTATGTAGCATTACGTTATAACGTATAACGTTATTTACTATTACCTGATAACGTATAACGTCATGTAGCATTACGTTATAACGTATAACGTTATATACTGTTACCATATAACGTATAACGTTATGTAGCATTACGTTATAACGTATAACGTTATATACTGTTACCATATAACGTATAACGTTATGTAGCATTACGTTATAACGTATAACGTTATATACTGTTACCACATAACGTATAACGTTATGTAGCATTACCATATAACGTATAACGTTATGTAGCATTACCTTATAATGTATAACGTTCTGTAGCATTACGTTATAACGTATAACGTTATTTACTATTACCTGGTAACGTATAACGTCATGTAGCATTACGTTATAACGTATAACGTCATGTAGCATTACGTTGAAACGTATAACGATATATACTATTACCTTATAACGTTTAACGTTATGTAGCATTACGTTATAACGTATAACGTTATTTACTATTACCTTATAACGTATAACGTTATGTAGCATTACGTTATAACGTATAACGTTATATACTGTTACGTTATAACGTATAACGTTATGTAGCATTACCATATAACGTATAACGCTATGAAGCATTACGTTATATCGTATAACGTTATATACTGTTACCATATAACGTATAACGTTATGTGGCATTACGTTATAACGTATAACGTTATTTACGATTACATTATAACGTATAACATTATGTAGCATTACGTTATAACGTATAACGTTATATACTGTTACCATATAACGTATAACGTTATGTAGCATTACCATATATTGTATAACGTTATGTAGCATTACCTTATAACGTATAACGTTATATACTGTTACGTTATAACGTATAACGTTATGTAGCATTACCATATCACGTATAACGTTATGTAGCATTACGTTATAACGTATAACGTTGTATACTGTTACGATATAACGTATAACGTTATGTAGCATTACCATATAACGTATACCGTCATGTAGCATTACGCTGTAACGTATAACGTTATATACTATTACCTTATAACGGTTAACGTTATGTAGCATTACGTTATAACGTATAACGTTATTTACTTTTACCTTATAATGTATAACGTTATGTAGCATTACGTTATAACGTATAACGTTATATACTGTTACCATATAACGTATAACGTTATGTAGCATTACCATATAATGTATAACGTTATGTAGCATTACCATATAACGTATAACATTATGTAGCATTACGTTATAACGTATAACGTTATATACTGTTACCATATAACGTATAACGTTATGTAGCATTACCATATAATGTATAACGTTATGTAGCATTACCATATAATGTATAACGTTATGTACCATTACCATATAACGTATAACGTTATGTAGCATTACGTCATAACGTATAACGTTATTTACTGTTACGTTATAACGTATAACGTTATATACTGTTACGTTATAACGTATAACGTTATGTAGCATTACCATATAACGTATAACGCTATGTAGCATTACGTTATGACGTATAACGTTACATACTGTTACCATATAACGTATAGCGTTATGCAGCATTACGTTCTAACGTATAACGTTACATACTGTTACCATATAACGTATAACGTTATGTAGCATTACCTTATATCGTATAACGTTATGTAGCATTACGTTATAACGTATAACGTTGTATACTGTTACGATATAACGTATAACGTTATGTAGCATTACCATATAACGTATAACGTTATTTACTATTACCTTATAACGTATAACGTTATGTAGCATTACGTTATAACGTATAACGTTACATACTGTTACCATATAACGTATAATGTTATGTAGCATTACCATATAACGTATAACGTTATGTAGCATTACGTTATAACGTATAACGTTATATACTGTTACCATATAACGTATAACGTTATGTAGCATTACCATATAACGTATAACGTTATTTACTATTACCTTATAACGTATAACGTTATGTAGCATTACGTTATAACGTATAACGTTACATACTGTTACTATATAACGTATAATGTTATGTAGCATTACCATATAACGTATAACGTTATTTACTATTACCTTATAACGTATAACGTTATGTAGCATTACGTTATAACGTATAACGTTATATACTGTTACCATATAACGTATAACGTTATGTAGCATTACGTTATAACGTATAACGTTACGTACTGTTACCATATATCGTATAACGTTATGTAGCATAACCATATAACGTATAACGTTATGTAGCATTACCTTATAATGTATAACGTTATGTAGCATTACGTTATAACGTATAGCGTTATATACTGTTACCATATAACGAATAATCTTATGTAGCATTACCATATAACGTATAACGTTATGTAGGAATACCATATAACGTATAAGGTTATGTAGCATTACCATATAACGTATAACGTTATTTACTATTACCTTATAACGTATAACGTTATCTAGCATTACGTTATAACGTATAACGTTATATACTGTTACTATATAACGTATAACGTTATGTAGCATTACCATATAATGTAAAACGTTATGTACCATTACCATATAACGTATAACATTATGTAGCATTACGTTATAACGTATAACGTTATACACTGTTACCATATAACGTATAACGTGATGTAGCATTACCATATAATGTATAACGTTATGTAGCATTACCTTATAACGTATAACGTTATATACTGTTACGTTATAACTTATAACGTTATGTAGCACTACCATATAACGTATAACGTTATGTAGCATTACGTTATTACGAATAACGTTATTTACTAGTACCTTATAACGTATAACGTTATGTAGCATTACGTTATAACGTATAACGTTAGTTACTATTACCTTATAACGTATAACGTTATGTAGCATTACGTTATAACGTATAACGTTATATACTGTCACGTTATAACGTATAACGTTATATACTGTTACGTTATAACGTATAACGTTATGTAGCATTACCATATAACGTATAACGCTACGTAACATTACGTTATAACGTATAACGTTACATACTGTTACCATATAACGTATAGCGTTATGTAGCATTAGCTTATATCGTATAACGTTATATACTATTACCTTATAACGTTTAACGTTATGTAGCATTACGTTATAACGTATAACGTTATTTATTATTACCTTATAACGTATAACGTTATGTAGCATTACGTTATAACGTATAACGTTGTATACTGTTACGATATAACGTATAACGTTATGTAGCATTACCATATAACGTATAACGTCATGTAGCATTACGTTGTAACGTATAACGTTATATACTATTACCTTATAACGGTTAACGTTATGTAGCATTACGTTATAACGTATAACGTTATTTACTTTTACCTTATAATGTATAACGTTATGGAGCATTACGTTATAACGTATAGCGTTATATACTGTTACCATATAACGAATAATCTTATGTAGCATTACCATATAACGTATAACGTTATTTACTATTACCTTATAACGTATAACGTTATGTAGCATTACGTTATAACGTATAACGTTATATACTGTTACCATATAACGTATAACGTTATGTAGCATTACCATATAACGTATAACGTTATGTAGCAATACCATATAACGTATAAGGTTATGTAGCATTACCATATAACGTATAACGTTATTTACTATTACCTTATAACGTATAACGTTATCTAGCATTACGTTATAACGTATAACGTTATATACTGTTACCATATAACGTATAACGTTATGTAGCATTACCATATAATGTATAACGTTATGTACCATTACCATATAACGTATAACGTTATGTAGCATTACGTCATAACGTATAACGTTATTTACTGTTACGTTATAACGTATAACGTTATATACTGTTACGTTATAACGTATAACGTTATGTAGCATTACCATATAACGTATAACGCTATGTAGCATTACGTTATGACGTATAACGTTACATACTGTTACCATATAACGTATAGCGTTATGCAGCATTACGTTCTAACGTATAACGTTACATACTGTTACCATATAACGTATAACGTTATGTAGCATTACCTTATATCGTATAACGTTATGTAGCATTACGTTATAACGTATAACGTTGTATACTGTTACGATATAACGTATAACGTTATGTAGCATTACCATATAACGTATAACGTTATTTACTATTACCTTATAACGTATAACGTTATGTAGCATTACGTTATAACGTATAACGTTACATACTGTTACCATATAACGTATAATGTTATGTAGCATTACCATATAACGTATAACGTTATGTAGCATTACGTTATAACGTATAACGTTATATACTGTTACCATATAACGTATAACGTTATGTAGTATTACCATATAACGTATAACGTTATTTACTATTACCTTATAACGTATAACGTTATGTAGCATTACGTTATAACGTATAACGTTATATACTGTTACCATATAACGTATAACGTTATGTAGCATTACGTTATAACGTATAACGTTACATACTGTTACCATATATCGTATAACGTTATGTAGCATAACCATATAACGTATAACGTTATGTAGCATTACCTTATAATGTATAACGTTATGTAGCATTACGTTATAACGTATAGCGTTATATACTGTTACCATATAACGAATAATCTTATGTAGCATTACCATATAACGTATAACGTTATGTAGGAATACCATATAACGTATAAGGTTATGTAGCATTACCATATAACGTATAACGTTATTTACTATTACCTTATAACGTATAGCGTTATCTAGCATTACGTTATAACGTATAACGTTATATACTGTTACTATATAACGTATAACGTTATGTAGCGTTACCATATAATGTAAAACGTTATGTACCATTACCATATAACGTATAACATTATGTAGCATTACGTTATAACGTATAACGTTATACACTGTTACCATATAACGTATAACGTGATGTAGCATTACCATATAATGTATAACGTTATGTAGCATTACCTTATAACGTATAACGTTATATACTGTTACGTTATAACTTATAACGTTATGTAGCACTACCATATAACGTATAACGTTATGTAGCATTACGTTATTACGAATAACGTTATTTACTAGTACCTTATAACGTATAACGTTATGTAGCATTACGTTATAACGTATAACGTTAGTTACTATTACCTTATAACGTATAACGTTATGTAGCATTACGTTATAACGTATAACGTTATATACTGTCACGTTATAACGTATAACGTTATATACTGTTACGTTATAACGTATAACGTTATGTAGCATTACCATATAACGTATAACGCTATGTAACATTACGTTATATCGTATAACGTTACATACTGTTACCATATAACGTATAGCGTTATGTAGCATTAGCTTATATCGTATAACGTTATATACTATTACCTTATAACGTTTAACGTTATGTAGCATTACGTTATAACGTATAACGTTATTTATTATTACCTTATAACGTATAACGTTATGTAGCATTACGTTATAACGTATAACGTTGTATACTGTTACGATATAACGTATAACGTTATGTAGCATTACCATATAACGTATAACGTCATGTAACATTACGTTGTAACGTATAACGTTATATACTATTACCTTATAACGGTTAACGTTATGTAGCATTACGTTATAACGTATAACGTTATTTACTTTTACCTTATAATGTATAACGTTATGTAGCATTACGTTATAACGTATAACGTTATATACTGTTACCATATAACGTATAACGTTATGCAGCATTACCATATAACGTATAACGTTATTTACTATTACCTTATAACGTATAACGTTATGTAGCATTACGTTATAACGTATAACGTTACATACTGTTACCATATAACGTATAATGTTATGTAGCATTACCATATAACGTATAACGTATTGTAGCATTACGTTATAGCGTATAACGTTATATACTGTTACCATATAACGTATAACGTTATGTAGCATTACGTTATAACGTATAACGTTATATACTGTTACGTTATAACGTATAACGTTATATACTGTTACGTTATAACGTATAACGTTATATACTGTTACGTTATAACGTATAACGTTATATACTGTGACGTTATAACGTATAACGTTATGAAGCATTACCATATAACGTATAACGCTATGTAGCATTACGTTATAACGTATAACGTTACATACTGTTACCATATAATGTATAACGTTATGTAGCATTACCTTATATCGTATAACGTTATTTACTATTACCTTATAACGTATAACGTTATGTAGCATTACGTTATAAAGTATAACGTTATATACTGTTACCGTATAACGTATAACGTTATGTAGCATTACCATATAATGTATAACTTTATGTACCATTACCATATAACGTATAACATTATGTAGCATTACGTGATAACGTATAACGTTATATACTTTTACCATACAACGTATAACGTTATGTAGCAATACCATATAATGTATAACGTTATGTAGCATTACCTTGTAACGCGTAACATTATACACTGTTACGTTATAACGTATAACGTTACATACTGTTACCATATAACGAATAGCGTTATGTAGCATTAGCTTATATCGTATAACGTTATATACTATTACCTTATAACGTTTAACGTTATGTAGCATTACGTTATAACGTATAACGTTATTTATTATTACCTTATAACGTATAACGTTATGTAGCATTACGTTATAACGTATAACGGTGTATACTGTTACGATATAACGTATAACGTTATGTAGCATTACCATATAACGTATACCGTCATGTAGCATTACGTTGTAACGTATAACGTTATATACTATTACCTTATAACGGTTAACGTTATGTAGCATTACGTTATAACGTATAACGTTATTTACTTTTACCTTATAATGTATAACGTTATGTAGCATTACGTTATAACGTATAACGTTATATACTGTTACCATATAACGTATAACGTTATGTAGCATTACGTTATAACGTATAACGTTATATACTGTTACGTTATAACGTATAACGTTATATACTGTTACGTTATAACGTATAACGTTATATACTGTTACGTTATAACGTATAACGTTATATACTGTTACGTTATAACGTATAACGTTATATACTGTTACGTTATAACGTATAACGTTATGAAGCATTACCATATAACGTATAACGCTATGTAGCATTACGTTATAACGTATAACGTTACATACTGTTACCATATAATGTATAACGTTATGTAGCATTACCTTATATCGTATAACGTTATTTACTATTACCTTATAACGTATAACGTTATGTAGCATTACGTTATAAAGTATAACGTTATATACTGTTACCGTATAACGTATAACGTTATGTAGCATTACCATATAATGTATAACTTTATGTACCATTACCATATAACGTATAACATTATGTAGCATTACGTGATAACGTATAACGTTATATACTTTTACCATACAACGTATAACGTTATGTAGCAATACCATATAATGTATAACGTTATGTAGCATTACCTTGTAACGCGTAACATTATACACTGTTACGTTATAACGTATAACGTTACATACTGTTACCATATAACGAATAGCGTTATGTAGCATTAGCTTATATCGTATAACGTTATATACTATTACCTTATAACGTTTAACGTTATGTAGCATTACGTTATAACGTATAACGTTATTTATTATTACCTTATAACGTATAACGTTATGTAGCATTACGTTATAACGTATAACGTTGTATACTGTTACGATATAACGTATAACGTTATGTAGCATTACCATATAACGTATACCGTCATGTAGCATTACGTTGTAACGTATAACGTTATATACTATTACCTTATAACGGTTAACGTTATGTAGCATTACGTTATAACGTATAACGTTATTTACTTTTACCTTATAATGTATAACGTTATGTAGCATTACGTTATAACGTATAACGTTATATACTGTTACCATATAACGTATAACGTTATGCAGCATTACCATATAACGTATAACGTTATTTACTATTACCTTATAACGTATAACGTTATGTAGCATTACGTTATAACGTATAACGTTACATACTGTTACCATATAACGTATAATGTTATGTAGCATTACCATATAACGTATAACGTTATGTAGCATTACGTTATAGCGTATAACGTTATATACTGTTACCATATAACGTATAACGTTATGTAGCATTACGTTATAACGTATAACGTTATATACTGTTACGTTATAACGTATAACGTTATATACTGTTACGTTATAACGTATAACGTTATATACTGTTACGTTATAACGTATAACGTTATATACTGTTACGTTATAACGTATAACGTTATATACTGTTACGTTATAACGTATAACGTTATGAAGCATTACCATATAACGTATAACGCTATGTAGCATTACGTTATAACGTATAACGTTACATACTGTTACCATATAACGTATAACGTTATGTAGCATTACCTTATATCGTATAACGTTATATACTATTACCTTATGACGTTTAACGTTATGTAGCATTACGTTATAACGTATAACGTTATTTATTATTACCTTATAACGTATAACGTTATGTAGCATTACCTTATATCGTATAACGTTATTTACTATTACCTTATAACGTATAACGTTATGTAGCATTACCATATAATGTATAACTTTATGTACCATTACCATATAACGTATAACATTATGTAGCATTACGTGATAACGTATAACGATATATACTTTTACCATACAACGTATAACGTTATGTAGCAATACCATATAATGTATAACGTTATGTAGCATTACCTTGTAACGCGTAACGTTATACACTGTTACGTTATAACGTATAACGTTATGTAGCATTACCATATAACGTATAACGTTATGTAGCATTACGTTATAGCGTATAACGTTATATACTGTTACCATATAACGTATAACGTTATGTAGCATTACCATATAATGTATAACGTTATGCAGCATTACGTTATAACCTATAACGTTATTTACTATTACCTTATAACGTATAACGTTATGTAGCATTACCATATAATGTATAACTTTATGTACCATTACCATATAACGTATAACATTATGTAGCATTACGTGATAACGTATAACGTTATATACTTTTACCATACAACGTATAACGTTATGTAGCAATACCATATAATGTATAACGTTATGTAGCATTACCTTGTAACGCGTAACGTTATACACTGTTACGTTATAACGTATAACGTTATGTAGCATTACCATATAACGTATAACGTTATGTAGCATTACGTTATAGCGTATAACGTTATATACTGTTACCATATAACGTATAACGTTATGTAGCATTACCATATAATGTATAACGTTATGCAGCATTACGTTATAACCTATAACGTTATTTACTATTACCTTATAACGTATAACGTTATGTAGCATTAGGTTATAACGTATAACGTTATATACTGTTACGTTATATCGTATAACGTTATATACTATTACCTTATGACGTTTAACGTTATGTAGCATTACGTTATAACGTATAACGTTATTTATTATTACCTTATAACGTATAACGTTATGTAGCATTACGTTATAACGTATAACGTTGTATACTGTTACGTTATAACGTATAACGTTATGTAGCATTACCATATAACGTATAACGTCATGTAGCATTACGTTGTAACGTATCACGTTATATACTATTTCCTTATAATGTTTAACGTTATGTAGCATTACGTTATAACGTATAACGTTATTTACTATTACCTGATAACGTATAACGTCATGTAGCATTACGTTATAACGTATAACGTTATATACTGTTACCATATAACGTATAACGTTATGTAGCATTACGTTATAACGTATAACGTTATATACTGTTACCATATAACGTATAACGTTATGTAGCATTACGTTATAACGTATAACGTTATATACTGTTACCATATAACGTATAACGTTATGTAGCATTACCATATAACGTATAACGTTATGTAGCATTACCTTATAATGTATAACGTTCTGTAGCATTACGTTATAACGTATAACGTTATTTACTATTACCTGGTAACGTATAACGTCATGTAGCATTACGTTATAACGTATAACGTCATGTAGCATTACGTTGAAACGTATAACGATATATACTATTACCTTATAACGTTTAACGTTATGTAGCATTACGTTATAACGTATAACGTTATTTACTATTACCTTATAACGTATAACGTTATGTAGCATTACGTTATAACGTATAACGTTATATACTGTTACGTTATAACGTATAACGTTATATACTGTTACGTTATAACGTATAACGTTATGTAGCATTACCATATAACGTATAACGCTATGAAGCATTACGTTATATCGTATAACGTTATATACTGTTACCATATAACGTATAACGTTATGTGGCATTACGTTATAACGTATAACGTTATTTACGATTACATTATAACGTATAACATTATGTAGCATTACGTTATAACGTATAACGTTATATACTGTTACCATATAACGTATAACGTTATGTAGCATTACCATATATTGTATAACGTTATGTAGCATTACCTTATAACGTATAACGTTATATACTGTTACGTTATAACGTATAACGTTATGTAGCATTACCATATCACGTATAACGTTATGTAGCATTACGTTATAACGTATAACGTTACATACTGTTACCATATAACGTATAACGTTATGTAGCATTACCTTATATCGTATAACGTTATATACTATTACCTTATAACGTATAACGTTATGTAGCATTACGTTATAACGTATAACGTTATGTAGCATTACGTTATAACGTATAACGTTATGTAGCATTACGTTATAACGTATAACGTTATGTAGCATTACGTTATAACGTATAACGTTATATACTGTTACCATATAACGTATAACGTTATGTAGCATTACCATATAATGTATAACGTCATGTAGCATTACCATATAACGTATAACATTATGTAGCATTACGTTATAACGTATAACGTTATATACTGTTACCATATAACGTATAACGTTATGTAGCATTACCATATAATGTATAACGTTATGTAGCATTACCTTATAACGTATAACGTTTTATACTGTTACGTTATAACGTATAACGTTATGTAGCATTACCATATGACGTATAACGTTATGTAGCATTACGTTATAACGTATAACGTTATTCACTATTACCTTATAACGTATAACGTTATGTAGCATTACGTTATAACGTATAACGTTATATACTGTTACGTTATATCGTATAACGTTATGTAGCATTACCATATAACATATAACGCTATGTAGCATTACGTTATAACGTATAACGTTACATACTGTTACCATATAACGTATAACGTTATGTAGCATTACGTTATAACGTATAACGTCATGTAGCATTACGTTGTAACGTATAACGTTATATACTATTACCTTACAACGTTTAACGTTATGTAGCATTACGTTATAACGTATAACGTTATTTACTATTACCTGATAATGTAAAACGTTATGTAGCACTACGTTATAACGTATAACGTTATATACTGTTACCATATAACGTATAACGTTATGTAGCATTACGTTATAACGTATAACGTTATATACTGTTACCATATAACGTATAACGTTATGTAGCATTACGTTATAACGTATAACGTTATATACTGTTACGTTATATCGTATAACGTTATGTAGCATTACCATATAACGTATAACATTATGTAGCATTACGTTATAACGTATAACGTTATATACTGTTACCATATAACGTATAACGTTATGTAGCATTACCATATAACGTATAACGTCGTGTAGCATTACGTTGTAACGTATCACGTTATATACTATTTCCTTATAATGTTTAACGTTATGTAGCATTACGTTATAACGTATAACGTTATTTACTATTATCTGATAACGTATAACGTCATGTAGCATTACGTTATAACGTATAACGTTATATACTGTTACCATATAACGTATAACGTTATGTAGCATTACGTTATAACCTATAACGTTATATACTGTTACCATATAACGTATAACGTTATGTAGCATTACGTTATAACGTATAACGTTATATACTGTTACCATATAACGTATAACGTTATGTAGCATTACCATATAACGTATAAGGTTATGTAGCATTACCTTATAATGTATAACGTTATGTAGCATTACGTTATAACGTATAAAGTTATTTACTATTACCTGATAACGTATAACGTCATGTAGCATTACGTTATAACGTATAACGTCATGTAGCATTACGTTGTAACGTATAACGTTATATACTATTACCTTATAACGTTTAACGTTATGTAGCATTACGTTATAACGTATAACGTTATTTACTATTACCTTATAACGTATAACGTTATGTAGCATTACGTTATAACGTATAACGTTATATACTGTTACGTTATAACGTATAACGTTATATACTGTTACGTTATAACGTATAACGTTATATACTGTTACGTTATAACGTATAACGTTATGTAGCATTACCATATAACGTATAACGCTATGAAGCATTACGTTATATCGTATAACGTTATATACTGTTACCATATAACGTATAACGTTATGTAGCATTACCATATATTGTATAACGTTATGTAGCATTACCTTATAACGTATAACGTTATATACTGTTACGTTATAACGTATAACGTTATGTAGCATTACCATATCACGTATAACGTTATGTAGCATTACGTTATAACGTATAACGTTACATACTGTTACCATATAACGTATAACGTTATGTAGCATTACCTTATATCGTATAACGTTATATACTATTACCTTATAACGTATAACGTTATGTAGCATTACGTTATAACGTATAACGTTATGTAGCATTACGTTATAACGTATAACGTTATGTAGCATTACGTTATAACGTATAACGTTATGTAGCATTACGTTATAACGTATAACGTTATATACTGTTACCATATAACGTATAACGTTATGTAGCATTACCATATAATGTATAACGTTATGTAGCATTACCATATAACGTATAACATTATGTAGCATTACGTTATAACGTATAACGTTATATACTGTTACCATATAACGTATAACGTTATGTAGCATTACGTTATAACGTATAACGTTATATACTGTTACGTTATATCGTATAACGTTATGTAGCATTACCATATAACATATAACGCTATGTAGCATTACGTTATAACGTATAACGTTACATACTGTTACCATATGACGTATAACGTTATGTAGCATTACGTTATAACGTATAACGTTATTCACTATTACCTTATAACGTATAACGTTATGTAGCATTACGTTATAACGTATAACGTTATATACTGTTACGTTATATCGTATAACGTTATGTAGCATTACCATATAACATATAACGCTATGTAGCATTACGTTATAACGTATAACGTTACATACTGTTACCATATAACGTATAACGTTATGTAGCATTACGTTATAACGTATAACGTCATGTAGCATTACGTTGTAACGTATAACGTTATATACTATTACCTTATAACGTTTAACGTTATGTAGCATTACGTTATAACGTATAACGTTATTTACTATTACCTGATAATGTAAAACGTTATGTAGCACTACGTTATAACGTATAACGTTATATACTGTTACCATATAACGTATAACGTTATGTAGCATTACGTTATAACCTATAACGTTATATACTGTTACCATATAACGTATAACGTTATGTAGCATCACGTTATAACGTATAACGTTATATACTGTTACGTTATATCGTATAACGTTATGTAGCATTACCATATAACGTATAACATTATGTAGCATTACGTTATAACGTATAACGTTATATACTGTTACCATATAACGTATAACGTTATGTAGCATTACCATATAACGTATAACGTCGTGTAGCATTACGTTGTAACGTATCACGTTATATACTATTTCCTTATAATGTTTAACGTTATGTAGCATTACGTTATAACGTATAACGTTATTTACTATTACCTGATAACGTATAACGTCATGTAGCATTACGTTATAACGTATAACGTTATATTCTGTTACCATATAACGTATAACGTTATGTAGCATTACGTTATAACCTATAACGTTATATACTGTTACCATATAACGTATAACGTTATGTAGCATTACGTTATAACGTATAACGTTATATACTGTTACCATATAACGTATAACGTTATGTAGCATTACCATATAACGTATAAGGTTATGTAGCATTACCTTATAATGTATAACGTTATGTAGCATTACGTTATAACGTATAACGTTATTTACTATTACCTGATAACGTATAACGTCATGTAGCATTACGTTATAACGTATAACGTCATGTAGCATTACGTTGTAACGTATAACGTTATATACTATTACCTTATAACGTTTAACGTTATGTAGCATTACGTTATAACGTATAACGTTATTTACTATTACCTTATAACGTATAACGTTATGTAGCATTACGTTATAACGTATAACGTTATATACTGTTACGTTATAACGTATAACGTTATATACTGTTACGTTATAACGTATAACGTTATGTAGCATTACCATATAACGTATAACGCTATGAAGCATTACGTTATATCGTATAACGTTATATACTGTTACCATATAACGTATAACGTTATGTAGCATTACCATATATTGTATAACGTTATGTAGCATTACCTTATAACGTATAACGTTATATACTGTTACGTTATAACGTATAACGTTATGTAGCATTACCATATCACGTATAACGTTATGTAGCATTACGTTATAACGTATAACGTTACATACTGTTACCATATAACGTATAACGTTATGTAGCATTACCTTATATCGTATAACGTTATATACTATTACCTTATAACGTATAACGTTATGTAGCATTACGTTATAACGTATAACGTTATGTAGCATTACGTTATAACGTATAACGTTATGTAGCATTACGTTATAACGTATAACGTTAAGTAGCATTACGTTATAACGTATAACGTTATATACTGTTACCATATAACGTATAACGTTATGTAGCATTACCATATAATGTATAACGTTATGTAGCATTACCATATAACGTATAACATTATGTAGCATTACGTTATAACGTATAACGTTATATACTGTTACCATATAACGTATAACGTTATGTAGCATTACCATATAATGTATAACGTTATGTAGCATTACCTTATAACGTATAACGTTTTATACTGTTACGTTATAACGTATAACGTTATGTAGCATTACCATATAACGTATAACGTTATGTAGCATTACCATACAACGTATAACGTTATGTAGCATTACGTTATAGCGTATAACGTTATATACTGTTACCATATAACGTATAACGTCATGTAGCATTACCATATGACGTATAACGTTATGTAGCATTACGTTATAACGTATAACGTTATTCACTATTACCTTATAACGTATAACGTTATGTAGCATTACGTTATAACGTATATCGTTATATACTGTTACGTTATATCGTATAACGTTATGTAGCATTACCATATAACATATAACGCTATGTAGCATTACGTTATAACGTATAACGTTACATACTGTTACCATATAACGTATAACGTTATGTAGCATTACGTTATAACGTATAACGTCATGTAGCATTACGTTGTAACGTATAACGTTATATACTATTACCTTATAACGTTTAACGTTATGTAGCATTACGTTATAACGTATAACGTTATTTACTATTACCTGATAATGTAAAACGTTATGTAGCACTACGTTATAACGTATAACGTTATATACTGTTACCATATAACGTATAACGTTATGTAGCATTACCATATAACGTATAACGTTATGTAGCATTACCATATAACGTATAACGCTATGAAGCATTACGTTATATCGTATAACGTTATATACTGTTACCATATAACGTATAACGTTATGTGGCATTACGTTATAACGTATAACGTTATTTACGATTACATTATAACGTATAACATTATGTAGCATTACGTTATAACGTATAACGTTATATACTGTTACCATATAACGTATAACGTTATGTAGCATTACCATATATTGTATAACGTTATGTAGCATTACCTTATAACGTATAACGTTATATACTGTTACCTTATAACGTATAACGTTATGTAGCATTACCATATCACGTATAACGTTATGTAGCATTACGTTATAACGTATAACGTTACATACTGTTACCATATAACGTATAACGTTATGTAGTATTACCTTATATCGTATAACGTTATATACTATTACCTTATAACGTATAACGTTATGTAGCATTACGTTATAACGTATAACGTTATGTAGCATTACGTTATAACGTATAACGTTATGTAGCATTACGTTATAACGTATAACGTTATATACTGTTACCATATAACGTATAACGTTATGTAGCATTACCATATAATGTATAACGTTATGTAGCATTACCATATAACGTATAACATTATGTAGCATTACGTTATAACGTATAACGTTATATACTGTTACCATATAACGTATAACGTTATGTAGCATTACCATATAATGTATAACGTTATGTAGCATTACCTTATAACGTATAACGTTTTATACTGTTACGTTATAACGTATAACGTTATGTAGCATTACCATATAACGTATAACGTTATGTAGCATTACCATACAACGTATAACGTTATGTAGCATTACGTTATAGCGTATAACGTTATATACTGTTACCATATAACGTATAACGTCATGTAGCATTACCATATGACGTATAACGTTATGTAGCATTACGTTATAACGTATAACGTTATTCACTATTACCTTATAACGTATAACGTTATGTAGCATTACGTTATAACGTATAACGTTATATACTGTTACGTTATATCGTATAACGTTATGTAGCATTACCATATAACATATAACGCTATGTAGCATTACGTTATAACGTATAACGTTACATACTGTTACCATATAACGTATAACGTTATGTAGCATTACGTTATAACGTATAACGTCATGTAGCATTACGTTGTAACGTATAACGTTATATACTGTTACGTTATAACGTATAACGTTATATACTGTTACGTTATAACGTATAACGTTATGTAGCATTACCATATAACGTATAACGCTATGAAGCATTACGTTATATCGTATAACGTTATATACTGTTACCATATAACGTATAACGTTATGTGGCATTACCATATATTGTATAACGTTATGTAGCATTACCTTATAACGTATAACGTTATATACTGTTACGTTATAACGTATAACGTTATGTAGCATTACCATATCACGTATAACGTTATGTAGCATTACGTTATAACGTATAACGTTACATACTGTTACCATATAACGTATAACGTTATGTAGCATTACCTTATATCGTATAACGTTATATACTATTACCTTATAACGTATAACGTTATGTAGCATTACGTTATAACGTATAACGTTATGTAGCATTTCGTTATAACGTATAACGTTATGTAGCATTACGTTATAACGTATAACGTTATATACTGTTACCATATAACGTATAACGTTATGTAGCATTACCATATAATGTATAACGTTATGTACCATTACCATATAACGTATAACATTATGTAGCATTACGTTATAACGTATAACGTTATATACTGTTACCATATAACGTATAACGTTATGTAGCATTACCATATAATGTATAACGTTATGTAGCATTACCTTATAACGTATAACGTTACATACTGTTACCATATAACGTATAACGTTATGTAGCATTACCTTATATCGTATAACGTTATATACTATTACCTTATAACGTATAACGTTATGTAGCATTACGTTATAACGTATAACGTTATGTAGCATTTCGTTATAACGTATAACGTTATGTAGCATTACGTTATAACGTATAACGTTATATACTGTTACCATATAACGTATAACGTTATGTAGCATTACCATATAATGTATAACGTTATGTACCATTACCATATAACGTATAACATTATGTAGCATTACGTTATAACGTATAACGTTATATACTGTTACCATATAACGTATAACGTTATGTAGCATTACCATATAATGTATAACGTTATGTAGCATTACCTTATAACGTATAACGTTTTATACTGTTACGTTATAACGTATAACGTTATGTAGCATTACCATATAACGTATAACGTTATGTAGCATTACCATACAACGTATAACGTTATGTAGCATTACGTCATAGCGTATAACGTTATATACTGTTACCATATAACGTATAACGTTATGTAGCATTACGTTATAACGTATAACGTTATATACTATTACCTTATAACGTATAACGTTATGTAGCATTACCATATAATGTATAACGTTATGTACCATTACCATAGAACGTATAACATTATGTAGCATTACGTTATAACGTATAACGTTACATACTGTTACCATATAACGTATAACGTTATGTAGCATTACGTTATAACGTATAACGTCATGTAGCATTACGTTGTAACGTATAACGTTATATACTATTACCTTATAACGTTTAACGTTATGTAGCATTACGTTATAGCGTATAACGTTATATACTGTTACCATATAACGTATAACGTCATGTAGCATTACCATATGACGTATAACGCTATGTAGCATTACGTTATAACGTATAACGTTACATACTGTTACCATATAACGTATAACGTTATGTAGCATTACGTTATAACGTATAACGTCATCTAGCATTACGTTGTAACGTACAACGTTATATACTATTACCTTATAACGTTTAACGTTATGTAGCATTACCATATCACGTATAACGTTATGTAGCATTACGTTATAACGTATAACGTTACATACTGTTACCATATAACGTATAACGTTATGTAGCATTACGTTATAACGTATAACGTTATGTAGCATTACGTTCTAACGTATAACGTTATATACTGTTACCATATAACGTATAACGTTATGTAGCATTACCATATAATGTATAACGTTATGTACCATTACCATATAACGTATAACATTATGTAGCATTACGTTATAACGTATAACGTTACATACTGTTACCATATAACGTATAACGTTATGTAGCATTACGTTATAACGTATAACGTCATGCAGCATTACGTTGTAACGTATAACGTTATATACTATTACCTTATAACGTTTAACGTTATGTAGCATTACGTTATAACGTATAACGTTACATACTGTTACCATATAACGTATAACGTTATGTAGCATTACCATATAACGTATAACGTTATGTAGCATTACCATATAACGTATAAGGTTATGTAGCATTACCATATAACGTATAACGTTATTTACTATTACCTTATAACGTATAACGATATGTAGCATTACGTTATAACGTATAACGTTATATACTGTTACGTTATAACGTATAACGTTATATACTGTTACGTTATAACGTATAACGTTATGTAGCATTACCATATAACGTATAACGCTATGAAGCATTACGTTATATCGTATAACGTTATATACTGTTACCATATAACGTATAACGTTATGTGGCATTACGTTATAACGAATAACGTTATATACTGTTACCATATAACGTATAATGTTATGTAGCATTACCATATATTGTATAACGTTATGTAGCATTACGTTACAACGTATAACGTTACATACTGTTACCATATAACGTATAACGTTATGTAGCATTACCTTATATCGTATAACGTTATATACTATTACCTTATAACGTATAACGTTATGTAGCATTACGTTATAACGTATAACGTTATGTAGCATTACGTTATAACGTATAACGTTATGTAGCATTACGTTATAACGTATAACGTTATGTAGCATTACGTTATAACGTATAACGTTATTCACTATTACCTTATAACGTATAACGTTATGTAGCATTACGTTATAACGTATAACGTTATATACTGTTACGTTATAACGTATAACGTTATGTAGCATTACCATATAACATATAACGCTATGTAGCATTACGTTATAACGTATAACGTTACATACTGTTACCATATAACGTATAACGTTATGTAGCATTACGTTATAACGTATAACGTTATATACTGTTACCATATAACGTATAACGTTATGTAGCATTACGTTATAACGTATAGTGTTATTTACTATTATCTTATAACGTATAACGTTATTTACTATTACCTTATAACGTATAACGTTATGTAGCATTACGTTATAACGTATAACGTTATTTACTATTACCTTATAACGTATAACGTTATGTAGCATTACGTTATAACGTATAACGTTATATACTGTTACCATATAACGTATAACGTTATGTAGCATTACCATATAACGTATAACGTTATTTACTATTACCTTATAACGTATAACGTTATGTAGCATTACCATATAACGTATAACGTCATTTACTATTACCTTATAACGTATAACGTTATGTAGCATTACGTTATATCGTATAACGTTATATACTGTTACCATATAACGTATAACGTTATGTAGCATTACCATATAATGTATAACGTTATGTAGCATTACCTTATAACGTATAACGTTATATACTGTTACGTTATAAGGTAACGTTATGTAGCATTACCATATAACGTATAACGTTATGTAGCATTACGTTATAGCGTATAACGTTATATACTGTTACCATATAACGTATAACGTTATGTAGCATTACCATATAACGTATAACGTTATGTAGCATTACCATATAATGTGTAACGTTATGTAGCATTACGTTATAGCGTATAACGTTATATACCGTTACCATATAACGTATAACGTTATGTAGCATTACCATATAGCGTATAACGTTATGTAGCATTACGTTATAACGTATAACGTTATTTACTATTACCTTATAACGTATAACGTTATGTAGCATTACGTTATAACGTATAACGTTATATACTGTTACGTTATAACGTATAACGTTACATACTGTTACGTTATAACGTATAACGTTATGAAGCATTACCATATAACGTTTAACGTTATGTAGCATTACCTTATAACGTATAACGTTATTTATTATTACCTTATAACGTATAACGTTATGTAGCATTACGTTATAACGTATAACGTTGTATGCTGTTACGTTATAACGTATAACGTTATGTAGCATTACCATATAAAGTATAACGTCATGTAGCATTACGTTGTAACGTATAACGTTATGTACTATTACCTTATAATGTTTAACGTTATGTAGCATTACGTTATAACGTATAACGTTATATACTGTTACCATATAACGTATAACGTTATGTAGCATTACGTTATAACGTATAACGTTATATATTGTCACCATATAACGTATAACGTTATGTAGCATTATGTTATAACGTATAACGTTACATACTGTTACCATATAACGTATAACGTTATGTAGCATTACCATATAACGTATAACGTTATGTAGCATTACCTTATAATGTATAACGTTATGTAGCATTACGTTATAACGTATAACGTTATATACTGTTACCATATAACGTATAACGTTATGTAGCATTACGTTATAACGTATAACATTATATACTGTTACCATATAACGTATAACGTTATGTAGCATTACCATATAACGTATAACGTTATGTAGCATTACCTTATAACGTATAACGTTATTTACTATTACCTGATAACGTATAACGTCATGTAGCATTACGTTATAACGTATAACGTCATGTAGCATTACGTTTTAACGTATAACGTCATGTAGCATTACGTTGTAACGTATAACGTTATATACTATTACCTTATAACG
Organism: Bombus sonorus; assembly: GCA_029958995.1. Taxonomy (NCBI): domain Eukaryota; kingdom Metazoa; phylum Arthropoda; class Insecta; order Hymenoptera; family Apidae; genus Bombus; species Bombus sonorus. The sequence goes on along the minus strand of JARWAU010000056.1, from coordinate 330,609 downwards.
TTTAACGTTATGTAGCATTACGTTATAACGTATAACGTTATATACTGTTACGTTATAACGTATAACGTTATATACTGTCACGATATAACGTATAACGTTATGTAGCATTACCATATAACGTATAACGCTATGAAGCATTACGTTATATCGTATAACGTTATATACTGTTACCATATAACGTATAACGTTATGTAGCATTACCTTATATCGTATAACGTTATATACTATTACCTTATAACGTATAACGTTATGTAGCATTACGTTATAACGTATAACGTTATGTAGCATTACGTTATAACGTATAACGTCATGTAGCATTACGTTGTAACGTATAACGTTATATACTATTACCTTATAACGTTTAACGTTATGTAGCATTACGTTATAACGTATAACGTTATATACTGTTACGTTATAACGTATAACGTTATATACTGTCACGTTATAACGTATAACGTTATGTAGCATTACGTTATAACGTATAACGTTATGTAGCATTACCATATAACGTATAACGCTATGAAGCATTACGTTATATCGTATAACGTTATATACTGTTACCATATAACGTATAACGTTATGTAGCATTACCATATATTGTATAACGTTATGTAGCATTAGCTTATAACGTATAACGTTATATACTGTTACGTTATAACGTATAACGCTATGTAGCATTACCATATCACGTATAACGTTATGTAGCATTACGTTATAACGTATAACGTCATGTAGCATTACGTTGTAACGTATAACGTTATATACTATTACCTTATAACGTTTAACGTTATGTAGCATTACGTTATAACGTATAACGTTATATACTGTTACGTTATAACGTATAACGTTATATACTGTCACGTTATAACGTATAACGTTATGTAGCATTACGTTATAACGTATAACGTTATGTAGCATTACCATATAACGTATAACGCTATGAAGCATTACGTTATATCGTATAACGTTATATACTGTTACCATATAACGTATAACGTTATGTAGCATTACCATATATTGTATAACGTTATGTAGCATTAGCTTATAACGTATAACGTTATATACTGTTACGTTATAACGTATAACGCTATGTAGCATTACCATATCACGTATAACGTTATGTAGCATTACGTTATAACGTATAACGTTACATACTGTTACCATATAACGTATAACGTTATGTAGCATTACCTTATATCGTATAACGTTATATACTATTACCTTATAACGTATAACGTTATGTAGCATTACGTTATAACGTATAACGTTATGTAGCATTACGTTATAACGTATAACGTTATGTAGCATTACGTTATAACGTATAACGTTATATACTGTTACCATATAACGTACAACGTTATGTAGCATTACCATATAATGTATAACGTTATGTACCATTACCATATAACGTATAACATTATGTAGCATTACGTTATAACGTATAACGTTATATACTGTTACCATATAACGTATAACGTTATGTAGCATTACCATATAATGTATAACGTTATGTAGCATTACCTTATAACGTATAACGTTTTGTACTGTTACGTTATAACGTATAACGTTATGTAGCATTACCATTTAACGTATAACGTTATGTAGCATTACCATACAACGTATAACGTTATGTAGCATTACGTTATAACGTATAACGTTATATACTGTTACGTTATAACGTATAACGTTATGTAGCATTACCATATAACATATAACGCTATGTAGCATTACGTTATAACGTATAACGTTACATACTGTTACCATATAACGTATAACGTTATGTAGCATTACGTTATAACGTATAACGTTATATACTGTTACCATATAACGTATAACGTTATGTAGCATTACGTTATAACGTATAGTGTTATTTACTATTACCTTATAACGTATAACGTTATTTACTATTACCTTATAACGTATAACGTTATGTAGCATTACGTTATAACGTATAACGTTATATACTGTTACGTTATAACGTATAACGTTATGTAGCATTACCATATAACATATAACGCTATGTAGCATTATGTTATAACGTATAACTTTACATACTGTTGCCATATAACGTATAACGTTATGTAGCGTTACCTTATATCGTATAACGTTATATACTATTACCTTATAACGTTTAACCTTATGTAGCATTACGTCATAACGTACAACGTTATTTATTATTACCTTATAACGTACAACGTTATGTAGCATTTCGTTATAACGTATAACGTTGTATACTGTTACGTTATAACGTATAACGTTATGTAGCATTACCATATAACGTATAACGTTATTTACTATTACCTTATAACGTATAACGTTATGTAGCATTACCATATAACGTATAACGTTATTTACTATTACCTTATAACGTATAACGTTATGTAGCATTACGTTATAACGTATAACGTTATATACTGTTACCATATAACGTATAACGTTATGTAGCATTACCATATAATGTATAACGTTATGTAGCATTACCTTATAACGTATAACGTTATATACTGTTACGTTATAAGGTAACGTTATGTAGCATTACCATATAACGTATAGCGTTATGTAGCATTACGTTATAGCGTATAACGTTATATACTGTTACCATATAACGTATAACGTTATGTAGCATTACGTTATAACGTATAACGTTATGTAGCATTACGTTATAACGTATAACGTCATGTAGCATTACGTTGTAACGTATAACGTTATATACTATTACCTTATAACGTTTAACGTTATGTAGCATGACGTTATAGCGTATAACGTTATATACTGTTACCATATAACGTATAACGTCATGTAGCATTACCATATGACGTATAACGTTATGTAGCATTACGTTATAACGTATAACGTTATTCACTATTACCTTATAACGTATAACGTTATGTAGCATTACGTTATAACGTATAACGTTATATACTGTTACGTTATAACGTATAACGTTATGTAGCATTACCATATAACATATAACGCTATGTAGCATTACGTTATAACGTATAACGTTACATACTGTTACCATATAACGTATAACGTTATGTAGCATTACGTTATAACGTATAACGTCATGTAGCATTACGTTGTAACGTACAACGTTATATACTATTACCTTATAACGTTTAACGTTATGTAGCATTACCATATCACGTATAACGTTATGTAGCATTACGTTATAACGTATAACGTTACATACTGTTACCATATAACGTATAACGTTATGTAGCATTACGTTATAACGTATAACGTTATGTAGCATTACGTTCTAACGTATAACGTTATATACTGTTACCATATAACGTATAACGTTATGTAGCATTACCATATAATGTATAACGTTATGTACCATTACCATATAACGTATAACATTATGTAGCATTACGTTATAACGTATTACGTTACATACTGTTACCATATAACGTATAACGTTATGTAGCATTACGTTATAACGTATAACGTCATGCAGCATTACGTTGTAACGTATAACGTTATATACTATTACCTTATAACGTTTAACGTTATGTAGCATTACGTTATAACGTATAACGTTACATACTGTTACCATATAACGTATAACGTTATGTAGCATTACCATATAACGTATAACGTTATGTAGCATTACCATATAACGTATAAGGTTATGTAGCATTACCATATAACGTATAACGTTATTTACTATTACCTTATAACGTATAACGATATGTAGCATTACGTTATAACGTATAACGTTATATACTGTTACGTTATAACGTATAACGTTATATACTGTTACGTTATAACGTATAACGTTATGTAGCATTACCATATAACGTATAACGCTATGAAGCATTACGTTATATCGTATAACGTTATATACTGTTACCATATAATGTATAACGTTATGTGGCATTACGTTATAACGAATAACGTTATATACTGTTACCATATAACGTATAATGTTATGTAGCATTACCATATATTGTATAACGTTATGTAGCATTACCTTATAACGTATAACGTTATATACAGTTACGTTATAACGTATAACGTTATGTAGCATTACCATATCACGTATAACGTTATGTAGCATTACGTTACAACGTATAACGTTACATACTGTTACCATATAACGTATAACGTTATGTAGCATTACCTTATATCGTATAACGTTATATACTATTACCTTATAACGTATAACGTTATGTAGCATTACGTTATAACGTATAACGTTATGTAGCATTACGTTATAACGTATAACGTTATGTAGCATTACGTTATAACGTATAACGTTATGTAGCATTACGTTATAACGTATAACGTTATATACTGTTACCATATAACGTATAACGTTATGTAGCATTACCATATAATGTATAACGTTATGTACCATTACCATATAACGTATAACATTATGTAGCATTACGTTATAACGTATAACGTTATATACTCTTACCATATAACGTATAACGTTATGTAGCATTACCATATAATGTATAACGTTATGTAGCATTACCTTATAACGTATAACGTTTTATACTGTTACGTTATAACGTATAACGTTATGTAGCATTACCATATAACGTATAACGTTATGTAGCATTACCATACAACGTATAACGTTATGTAGCATTACGTTATAGCGTATAACGTTATATACTGTTACCATATAACGTATAACGTCATGTAGCATTACCATATGACGTATAACGTTATGTAGCATTACGTTATAACGTATAACGTTATTCACTATTACCTTATAACGTATAACGTTATGTAGCATTACGTTATAACGTATAACGTTATATACTGTTACGTTATAACGTATAACGTTATGTAGCATTACCATATAACATATAACGCTATGTAGCATTACGTTATAACGTATAACGTTACATACTGTTACCATATAACGTATAACGTTATGTAGCATTACGTTATAACGTATAACGTTATATACTGTTACCATATAACGTATAACGTTATGTAGCATTACGTTATAACGTATAGTGTTATTTACTATTATCTTATAACGTATAACGTTATTTACTATTACCTTATAACGTATAACGTTATGTAGCATTACGTTATAACGTATAACGTTATATACTGTTACGTTATAACGTATAACGTTATGTAGCATTACCATATAACATATAACGCTATGTAGCATTATGTTATAACGTATAACTTTACATACTGTTACCATATAACGTATATCGTTATGTAGCATTACCTTATATCGTATAACGTTATATACTATTACCTTATAACGTTTAACCTTATGTAGCATTACGTCATAACGTACAACGTTATTTATTATTACCTTATAACGTACAACATTATGTAGCATTTCGTTATAACGTATAACGTTGTATACTGTTACGTTATAACGTATAACGTTATGTAGCATTACCATATACCGTATAACGTCATATAGCATTACGTTGTAACGTATAACGTTACATAGTATTACCTTATAACGTTTAACGTTATGTAGCATTACGTTATAACGTATAACGTTATTTACTATCACCTTATAATGTATAACGTTATGTAGCATTACGTTATAACGTATAACGTTATATACTGTTACCATATAACGTATAACGTTATGTAGCATTACCATATAACGTATAACGTTATTTACTATTACCTTATAACGTATAACGTTATGTAGCATTACCATATAACGTATAACGTCATTTACTATTACCTTATAACGTATAACGTTATGTAGCATTACGTTATATCGTATAACGTTATATACTGTTACCATATAACGTATAACGTTATGTAGCATTACCATATAATGTATAACGTTATGTAGCATTACCTTATAACGTATAACGTTATATACTGTTACGTTATAAGGTAACGTTATGTAGCATTACCATATAACGTATAACGTTATGTAGCATTACGTTATAGCGTATAACGTTATATACTGTTACCATATAACGTATAACGTTATGTAGCATTACCATATAACGTATAACGTTATGTAGCATTACCATATAATGTGTAACGTTATGTAGCATTACGTTATAGCGTATAACGTTATATACCGTTACCATATAACGTATAACGTTATGTAGCATTACCATATAGCGTATAACGTTATGTAGCATTACGTCATAACGTATAACGTTATTTACTATTACCTTATAACGTATAACGTTATGTAGCATTACGTTATAACGTATAACGTTATATACTGTTACGTTATAACGTATAACGTTACATACTGTTACGTTATAACGTATAACGTTATGAAGCATTACCATATAACGTTTAACGTTATGTAGCATTACCTTATAACGTATAACGTTATTTATTATTACCTTATAACGTATAACGTTATGTAGCATTACGTTATAACGTATAACGTTGTATGCTGTTACGTTATAACGTATAACGTTATGTAGCATTACCATATAAAGTATAACGTCATGTAGCATTACGTTGTAACGTATAACGTTATGTACTATTACCTTATAATGTTTAACGTTATGTAGCATTACGTTATAACGTATAACGTTATATACTGTTACCATATAACGTATAACGTTATGTAGCATTACGTTATAACGTATAACGTTATATATTGTCACCATATAACGTATAACGTTATGTAGCATTATGTTATAACGTATAACGTTACATACTGTTACCATATAACGTATAACGTTATGTAGCATTACCATATAACGTATAACGTTATGTAGCATTACCTTATAATGTATAACGTTATGTAGCATTACGTTATAACGTATAACGTTATATACTGTTACCATATAACGTATAACGTTATGTAGCATTACGTTATAACGTATAACATTATATACTGTTACCATATAACGTATAACGTTATGTAGCATTACCATATAACGTATAACGTTATGTAGCATTACCTTATAACGTATAACGTTATTTACTATTACCTGATAACGTATAACGTCATGTAGCATTACGTTATAACGTATAACGTCATGTAGCATTACGTTTTAACGTATAACGTCATGTAGCATTACGTTGTAACGTATAACGTTATATACTATTACCTTATAACGTTTAACGTTATGTAGCATTACGTTATAACGTATAACGTTATATACTGTTACGTTATAACGTATAACGTTATATACTGTCACGATATAACGTATAACGTTATGTAGCATTACCATATAACGTATAACGCTATGAAGCATTACGTTATATCGTATAACGTTATATACTGTTACCATATAACGTATAACGTTATGTAGCATTACCTTATATCGTATAACGTTATATACTATTACCTTATAACGTATAACGTTATGTAGCATTACGTTATAACGTATAACGTTATGTAGCATTACGTTATAACGTATAACGTCATGTAGCATTACGTTGTAACGTATAACGTTATATACTATTACCTTATAACGTTTAACGTTATGTAGCATTACGTTATAACGTATAACGTTATATACTGTTACGTTATAACGTATAACGTTATATACTGTCACGTTATAACGTATAACGTTATGTAGCATTACGTTATAACGTATAACGTTATGTAGCATTACCATATAACGTATAACGCTATGAAGCATTACGTTATATCGTATAACGTTATATACTGTTACCATATAACGTATAACGTTATGTAGCATTACCATATATTGTATAACGTTATGTAGCATTAGCTTATAACGTATAACGTTATATACTGTTACGTTATAACGTATAACGCTATGTAGCATTACCATATCACGTATAACGTTATGTAGCATTACGTTATAACGTATAACGTTACATACTGTTACCATATAACGTATAACGTTATGTAGCATTACCTTATATCGTATAACGTTATATACTATTACCTTATAACGTATAACGTTATGTAGCATTACGTTATAACGTATAACGTTATGTAGCATTACGTTATAACGTATAACGTTATGTAGCATTACGTTATAACGTTTAACGTTATATACTGTTACCATATAACGTACAACGTTATGTAGCATTACCATATAATGTATAACGTTATGTACCATTACCATATAACGTATAACATTATGTAGCATTACGTTATAACGTATAACGTTATATACTGTTACCATATAACGTATAACGTTATGTAGCATTACCATATAATGTATAACGTTATGTAGCATTACCTTATAACGTATAACGTTTTGTACTGTTACGTTATAACGTATAACGTTATGTAGCATTACCATTTAACGTATAACGTTATGTAGCATTACCATACAACGTATAACGTTATGTAGCATTACGTTATAACGTATAACGTTATATACTGTTACGTTATAACGTATAACGTTATGTAGCATTACCATATAACATATAACGCTATGTAGCATTACGTTATAACGTATAACGTTACATACTGTTACCATATAACGTATAACGTTATGTAGCATTACGTTATAACGTATAACGTTATATACTGTTACCATATAACGTATAACGTTATGTAGCATTACGTTATAACGTATAGTGTTATTTACTATTACCTTATAACGTATAACGTTATTTACTATTACCTTATAACGTATAACGTTATGTAGCATTACGTTATAACGTATAACGTTATATACTGTTACGTTATAACGTATAACGTTATGTAGCATTACCATATAACATATAACGCTATGTAGCATTATGTTAAAACGTATAACTTTACATACTGTTGCCATATAACGTATAACGTTATGTAGCGTTACCTTATATCGTATAACGTTATATACTATTACCTTATAACGTTTAACCTTATGTAGCATTACGTCATAACGTACAACGTTATTTATTATTACCTTATAACGTACAACGTTATGTAGCATTTCGTTATAACGTATAACGTTGTATACTGTTACGTTATAACGTATAACGTTATGTAGCATTACCATATAACGTATAACGTCATATAGCATTACGTTGTAACGTATAACGTTACATACTATTACCTTATAACGTTTAACGTTATGTAGCATTACGTTATAACGTATAACGTTATTTACTATCACCTTATAATGTATAACGTTATGTAGCATTACGTTATAACGTATAACGTTTTATACTGTTTCCATATAACGTATAACGTTATGTAGCATTACCATATAACGTATAACGTTATTTACTATTACCTTATAACGTATAACGTTATGTAGCATTACCATATAACGTATAACGTTATTTACTATTACCTTATAACGTATAACGTTATGTAGCATTACGTTATAACGTATAACGTTATATACTGTTACCATATAACGTATAACGTTATGTAGCATTACCATATAATGTATAACGTTATGTAGCATTACCTTATAACGTATAACGTTATATACTGTTACGTTATAAGGTAACGTTATGTAGCATTACCATATAACGTATAGCGTTATGTAGCATTACGTTATAGCGTATAACGTTATATACTGTTACCATATAACGTATAACGTTATGTAGCATTACCATATAACGTATTACGTTATGTAGCATTACCTTATAACGTATAACGTTATATACTGTTACGTTATAACGTTTAACGTTATGTAGCATTACCATATAATGTATAACGTTATGTAGCATTACGTTATAGCGTATAACGTTATATACTGTTACCATATAACGTATAACGTTATGTAGCATTACCATATAGCGTATAACGTTATGTAGCATTACGTTATAACGTATAACGTAATTTACTATTACCTTATAACGTATAACGTTATGTAGCATTACGTTATAACGTATAACGTTATATACTGTTACGTTATAACGTATAACGTTACATTCTGTTACGTTATAACGTATAACGTTATGAAGCATTACCATATAACGTTTAACGTTATGTAGCATTACGTTATAACGTATAACGTTATGTAGCATTACCTTATAACGTATAACGTTATACACTGTTACGTTATAACGTATAACGTTACATTCTGTTACGTTATAACGTATAACGTTATGAAGCATTACCATATAACGTATAACGTTATGTGGCATTACCATATAACGTATAACGTTATGTAGCATTACGTTATAACGTATAACGTTACATACTGTTACCATATAACGTATAACGTTATGTAGCATTACCATATAACGTATAACGTTATGTAGCATTACCATACAACGTATAACGTTATGTAGCATTACCTTATAACGTATAACGTTATACACTGTTACGTTATAACTTATAACGTTATGTAGCATTACCATATAACGTATAACGTTATGTAGCATTACGTTATAGCGTATAACGTTATATACTGTTACCATATAACGTATAACGTTATGTAGCATTACCATATAATGTATAACGTTATGCAGCATTACGTTATAACGTATAACGTTATTTACTATTGCCTTATAACGTATAACGTTATGTAGCATTACCTTATATCGTATAACGTTATATACTATTACCTTATAACGTTTAACGTTATGTAGCATTACGTTATAACGTATAACGTTATTTATTATTACCTTATAACGTATAACGTTATGTAGCATTACGTTATAACATATAACGTTACATACTGTTACCATATAACGTATAACGTTATGTAGCATTACCTTATATCGTATAACGTTATGTACTATTACCTTATAACGTATAACGTTATGTAGTATTACGTTATAACGTATAACGTTATGTAGCATTACGTTATAACGTATCACGTTATGTAGCATTACCATATAACGTATAACGTTATGTAGCATTACCTTATATCGTATAACGTTATATACTATTACCTTATAACGTTTAACGTTATGTAGCATTACGTTATAACGTATCACGTTATGTAGCATTACCATATAACGTATAACGTTATGTAGCATTACGTTATAGCGTATAACGTTATATACTGTTACCTAATAACGTATAACGTCATGTAGCATTACCATATGACGTATAACGTTATGTAGCATTACGTTATAACGTATAACGTTATTCACTATTACCTTATAACGTATAACGTTATGTAGCATTACGTTATAACGTATAACGTTATATACTGTTACGTTATAACGTATAACGTTATGTAGCATTACCATATAACATATAACGCTATGTAGCATTACGTTATAACGTATAACGTTACATACTGTTACCATATAACGTATAACGTTATGTAGCATTACGTTATAACGTATAACCTTATATACTGTTACCATATAACGTATAACGTTATGTAGCATTACGTTATAACGTATAACGTTATATACTGTTACGTTATAACGCATAACGTTATGTAGCATTACCATATAACATATAACGCTATGTAGCATTACGTTATAACATATAACTTTACATACTGTTACCATATAACGTATAACGTTATGTAGCATTACGTTATAACGTATAACGTTATATACTGTTACCATAACGTTATGTAGCATTACCATATAATGTATAACGTTATGTAGCATTACGTTATAACGTATAACGTTATATGCTGTTACGTTATAACGTATAACGTTACATACTGTTACGTTATAACGTATAACGTTATGAAGCATTACCATATAACGTTTAACGGTATGTAGCATTACGTTATAACGTATAACGTTATATACTGTTACCATATAACGTATAACGTTATGTAGCATTACCATATAATGTATAACGTTATGTAGCAGTACCTTATAACGTATAACGTTATATACTGTTACGTTATAACGTACAACGTTATGTAGCATTACGTTATAACGTATAACGTTATATACTGTTACCATATAACGTATAACGTTATGTAGCATTACCATACAATGTATAACGTTATGTAGCAGTACCTTATAACGTATAACGTTATATACTGTTACGTTATAACGTACAACGTTATGTAGCATTACGTTATAACGTATAACGTTATGTAGCATTACCATATAACGTATAACGTCATATAGCATTACGTTGTAACGTATAACGTTACATACTATTACCTTATAACGTTTAACGTTATGTAGCATTACGTTATAACGTATAACGTTATTTACTATTACCTTATAATGTATAACGTTATGTAGCATTACGTTATAACGTATAACGTTATATACTGTTACCATATAACGTATAACGTTATGTAGCATTACCATATAACGTATAACGTTATGTAGCATTACGTTATAACGTATAACGTTATATACTGTTACGTTATAACGTATAACGTTACATACTGTTACGTTATAACGTATAACGTTATGAAGCATTACCATATAACGTTTAACGTTATGTAGCATTACGTTATAACGTATAACGTTATTTATTATTACCTTATAACGTATAACGTTATGAAGCATTACCATATAACGTTTAACGTTATGTAGCATTGCGTTATAACGTATAACGTTATATACTATTACCTTGTAATGTTTAATGTTATGTAGCATTACGTTATAACGTATAACGTTATATACTGTTACGTTATAACGTATAACGTTATGTAGCATTACCATATAACATATAACGCTATGTAGCATTATGTTAAAACGTATAACTTTACATACTGTTGCCATATAACGTATAACGTTATGTAGCGTTACCTTATATCGTATAACGTTATATACTATTACCTTATAACGTTTAACCTTATGTAGCATTACGTCATAACGTACAACGTTATTTATTATTACCTTATAACGTACAACGTTATGTAGCATTTCGTTATAACGTATAACGTTGTATACTGTTACGTTATAACGTATAACGTTATGTAGCATTACCATATAACGTATAACGTCATATAGCATTACCTTATAATGTATAACGTTATGTAGCATTACGTTATAACGTATAACGTTATATATTGTCACCATATAACGTATAACGTTATGTAGCATTATGTTATAACGTATAACGTTACATACTGTTACCATATAACGTTTAACGTTATGTAGCATTACGTTATAACGTATAACGTTATATACTATTACCTTATAATGTTTAACGTTATGTAGCATTACGTTATAACGTATAACGTTATATACTGTTATCATATAACGTATAACGTTTTGTAGCATTACGTTATAACGTATAACGTTATATATTGTCACCATATAACGTTTAACGTTATGTAGCATTACGTTATAACGTATAACGTTATATACTATTACCTTATAATGTTTAACGTTATGTAGCATTACGTTATAACGTATAACGTTATTTACTATTACCTTATAACGTATAACGTTATGTAGCATTACGTTATAACGTATAACGTTATATACTGTTACCATATAACGTATAACGTTATGTAGCATTACCATATAATGTATAACGTTATGTAGCATTACCTTATAACGTATAACGTTATATACTGTTACGTTATAACGTATAACGTTATGTAGCATTACCATATAACGTATAACGTTATGTAGCATTACGTTATAACGTATAACGTTATATACTGTTACGTTATAACGTATAACGTTACATACTGTTACGTTATAACGTATAACGTTATGAAGCATTACCATATAACGTTTAACGTTATGTAGCATTACGTTATAACGTATAACGTTATTTATTATTACCTTATAACGTATAACGTTATGAAGCATTACCATATAACGTTTAACGTTATGTAGCATTGCGTTATAACGTATAACGTTATATACTATTACCTTATAATGTTTAATGTTATGTAGCATTACGTTATAACGTATAACGTTATATACTGTTATCATATAACGTATAACGTTATGTAGCATTACGTTATAACGTATAACGATATATATTGTCACCATATAACGTATAACGTTATGTAGCATTATGTTATAACGTATAACGTTACATACTGTTACCATATAACGTATAACGTTATGTAGCATTACCATATCACGTATAACGTTATGTAGCATTACCTTATAATGTATAACGTTATGTAGCATTACGTTATAACGTATAACGTTATATATTGTCACCATATAACGTATAACGTTATGTAGCATTATGTTATAACGTATAACGTTACATACTGTTACCATATAACGTATAACGTTATGTAGCATTACCATATCACGTATAACGTTATGTGGCATTACCTTATAATGTATAACGTTATATAGCATTACGTTATAACGTATAACGTTATATACTGTTATCATATAACGTATAACGTTATGTAGCATTACGTTATAACGTATAACGTTATATATTGTCACCATATAACGTATAACGTTATGTAGCACTATGTTATAACGTATAACGTTACATACTGTTACCATATAACGTTTAACGTTATGTAGCATTACGTTATAACGTATAACGTTATATACTGTTACGTTATAACGTATAACGTTATGTAGCATTACCATATAACATATAACGCTATGTAGCATTATGTTAAAACGTATAACTTTACATACTGTTGCCATATAACGTATAACGTTATGTAGCGTTACCTTATATCGTATAACGTTATATACTATTACCTTATAACGTTTAACCTTATGTAGCATTACGTCATAACGTACAACGTTATTTATTATTACCTTATAACGTACAACGTTATGTAGCATTTCGTTATAACGTATAACGTTGTATACTGTTACGTTATAACGTATAACGTTATGTAGCATTACCATATAACGTATAACGTCATATAGCATTACGTTGTAACGTATAACGTTACATACTATTACCTTATAACGTTTAACGTTATGTAGCATTACGTTATAACGTATAACGTTATTTACTATCACCTTATAATGTATAACGTTATGTAGCATTACGTTATAACGTATAACGTTTTATACTGTTTCCATATAACGTATAACGTTATGTAGCATTACCATATAACGTATAACGTTATTTACTATTACCTTATAACGTATAACGTTATGTAGCATTACCATATAACGTATAACGTTATTTACTATTACCTTATAACGTATAACGTTATGTAGCATTACGTTATAACGTATAACGTTATATACTGTTACCATATAACGTATAACGTTATGTAGCATTACCATATAATGTATAACGTTATGTAGCATTACCTTATAACGTATAACGTTATATACTGTTACGTTATAAGGTAACGTTATGTAGCATTACCATATAACGTATAGCGTTATGTAGCATTACGTTATAGCGTATAACGTTATATACTGTTACCATATAACGTATAACGTTATGTAGCATTACCATATAACGTATTACGTTATGTAGCATTACCTTATAACGTATAACGTTATATACTGTTACGTTATAACGTTTAACGTTATGTAGCATTACCATATAATGTATAACGTTATGTAGCATTACGTTATAGCGTATAACGTTATATACTGTTACCATATAACGTATAACGTTATGTAGCATTACCATATAGCGTATAACGTTATGTAGCATTACGTTATAACGTATAACGTAATTTACTATTACCTTATAACGTATAACGTTATGTAGCATTACGTTATAACGTATAACGTTATATACTGTTACGTTATAACGTATAACGTTACATTCTGTTACGTTATAACGTATAACGTTATGAAGCATTACCATATAACGTTTAACGTTATGTAGCATTACGTTATAACGTATAACGTTATGTAGCATTACCTTATAACGTATAACGTTATACACTGTTACGTTATAACGTATAACGTTACATTCTGTTACGTTATAACGTATAACGTTATGAAGCATTACCATATAACGTATAACGTTATGTGGCATTACCATATAACGTATAACGTTATGTAGCATTACGTTATAACGTATAACGTTACATACTGTTACCATATAACGTATAACGTTATGTAGCATTACCATATAACGTATAACGTTATGTAGCATTACCATACAACGTATAACGTTATGTAGCATTACCTTATAACGTATAACGTTATACACTGTTACGTTATAACTTATAACGTTATGTAGCATTACCATATAACGTATAACGTTATGTAGCATTACGTTATAGCGTATAACGTTATATACTGTTACCATATAACGTATAACGTTATGTAGCATTACCATATAATGTATAACGTTATGCAGCATTACGTTATAACGTATAACGTTATTTACTATTGCCTTATAACGTATAACGTTATGTAGCATTACCTTATATCGTATAACGTTATATACTATTACCTTATAACGTTTAACGTTATGTAGCATTACGTTATAACGTATAACGTTATTTATTATTACCTTATAACGTATAACGTTATGTAGCATTACGTTATAACATATAACGTTACATACTGTTACCATATAACGTATAACGTTATGTAGCATTACCTTATATCGTATAACGTTATGTACTATTACCTTATAACGTATAACGTTATGTAGTATTACGTTATAACGTATAACGTTATGTAGCATTACGTTATAACGTATCACGTTATGTAGCATTACCATATAACGTATAACGTTATGTAGCATTACCTTATATCGTATAACGTTATATACTATTACCTTATAACGTTTAACGTTATGTAGCATTACGTTATAACGTATCACGTTATGTAGCATTACCATATAACGTATAACGTTATGTAGCATTACGTTATAGCGTATAACGTTATATACTGTTACCTAATAACGTATAACGTCATGTAGCATTACCATATGACGTATAACGTTATGTAGCATTACGTTATAACGTATAACGTTATTCACTATTACCTTATAACGTATAACGTTATGTAGCATTACGTTATAACGTATAACGTTATATACTGTTACGTTATAACGTATAACGTTATGTAGCATTACCATATAACATATAACGCTATGTAGCATTACGTTATAACGTATAACGTTACATACTGTTACCATATAACGTATAACGTTATGTAGCATTACGTTATAACGTATAACCTTATATACTGTTACCATATAACGTATAACGTTATGTAGCATTACGTTATAACGTATAACGTTATATACTGTTACGTTATAACGCATAACGTTATGTAGCATTACCATATAACATATAACGCTATGTAGCATTACGTTATAACATATAGCTTTACATACTGTTACCATATAACGTATAACGTTATGTAGCATTACGTTATAACGTATAACGTTATATACTGTTACCATAACGTTATGTAGCATTACCATATAATGTATAACGTTATGTAGCATTACGTTATAACGTATAACGTTATATGCTGTTACGTTATAACGTATAACGTTACATACTGTTACGTTATAACGTATAACGTTATGAAGCATTACCATATAACGTTTAACGGTATGTAGCATTACGTTATAACGTATAACGTTATTTACTATTACCTTATAACGTATAACGTTGTGTAGCATTACGTTATAACGTATAACGTTATATACTGTTACCATATAACGTATAACGTTATGTAGCATTACCATATAATGTATAACGTTATGTAGCAGTACCTTATAACGTATAACGTTATATACTGTTACGTTATAACGTACAACGTTATGTAGCATTACGTTATAACGTATAACGGTGTATACTGTTACGTTATAACGTATAACGTTATGTAGCATTACCATATAACGTATAACGTCATATAGCATTACGTTGTAACGTATAACGTTACATACTATTACCTTATAACGTTTAACGTTATGTAGCATTACGTTATAACGTATAACGTTATTTACTATTACCTTATAATGTATAACGTTATGTAGCATTACGTTATAACGTATAACGTTATATACTGTTACCATATAACGTATAACGTTATGTAGCATTACCATATAACGTATAACGTTATGTAGCATTACGTTATAACGTATAACGTTATATACTGTTACGTTATAACGTATAACGTTACATACTGTTACGTTATAACGTATAACGTTATGAAGCATTACCATATAACGTTTAACGTTATGTAGCATTACGTTATAACGTATAACGTTATTTATTATTACCTTATAACGTATAACGTTATGAAGCATTACCATATAACGTTTAACGTTATGTAGCATTGCGTTATAACGTATAACGTTATATACTATTACCTTGTAATGTTTAATGTTATGTAGCATTACGTTATAACGTATAACGTTATATACTGTTATCATATAACGTATAACGTTATGTAGCATTACGTTATAACGTATAACGTTATATATTGTCACCATATAACGTATAACGTTATGTAGCATTATGTTATAACGTATAACGTTACATACTGTTACCATATAACGTATAACGTTATGTAGCATTACCATATCACGTATAACGTTATGTGGCATTACCTTATAATGTATAACGTTATATAGCATTACGTTATAACGTATAACGTTATATACTGTTATCATATAACGTATAACGTTATGTAGCATTACGTTATAACGTATAACGTTATATATTGTCACCATAGAACGTATAACGTTATGTAGCACTATGTTATAACGTATAACGTTACATACTGTTACCATATAACGTTTAACGTTATGTAGCATTACGTTATAACGTATAACGTTATTTATTATTACCTTATAACGTATAACGTTATGTAGCATTACCTTATAATGTATAACGTTATATAGCATTACGCTATAACGTACAACGTTATATACTGTTACCATATAACGTATAACGTTATGTAGCATTACCATATAACGTATAACGTTATGTAGCATTACCTTATAATGTATAACGTTATGTAGCATTACGTTATAACGTATAACGTTATATATTGTCACCATATAACGTATAACGTTATGTAGCATTATGTTATAACGTATAACGTTACATACTGTTACCATATAACGTTTAACGTTATGTAGCATTACGTTATAACGTATAACGTTATATACTATTACCTTATAATGTTTAACGTTATGTAGCATTACGTTATAACGTATAACGTTATATACTGTTATCATATAACGTATAACGTTATGTAGCATTACGTTATAACGTATAACGTTATATATTGTCACCATATAACGTTTAACGTTATGTAGCATTACGTTATAACGTATAACGTTATATACTATTACCTTATAATGTTTAACGTTATGTAGCATTACGTTATAACGTATAACGTTATTTACTATTACCTTATAACGTATAACGTTATGTAGCATTACGTTATAACGTATAACGTTATATACTGTTACCATATAACGTATAACGTTATGTAGCATTACCATATAATGTATAACGTTATGTAGCATTACCTTATAACGTATAACGTTATATACTGTTACGTTATAACGTATAACGTTATGTAGCATTACCATATAACGTATAACGTTATGTAGCATTACGTTATAACGTATAACGTTATATACTGTTACGTTATAACGTATAACGTTACATACTGTTACGTTATAACGTATAACGTTATGAAGCATTACCATATAACGTTTAACGTTATGTAGCATTACGTTATAACGTATAACGTTATTTATTATTACCTTATAACGTATAACGTTATGAAGCATTACCATATAACGTTTAACGTTATGTAGCATTGCGTTATAACGTATAACGTTATATACTATTACCTTATAATGTTTAATGTTATGTAGCATTACGTTATAACGTATAACGTTATATACTGTTATCATATAACGTATAACGTTATGTAGCATTACGTTATAACGTATAACGATATATATTGTCACCATATAACGTATAACGTTATGTAGCATTATGTTATAACGTATAACGTTACATACTGTTACCATATAACGTATAACGTTATGTAGCATTACCATATCACGTATAACGTTATGTAGCATTACCTTATAATGTATAACGTTATGTAGCATTACGTTATAACGTATAACGTTATATATTGTCACCATATAACGTATAACGTTATGTAGCATTATGTTATAACGTATAACGTTACATACTGTTACCATATAACGTATAACGTTATGTAGCATTACCATATCACGTATAACGTTATGTGGCATTACCTTATAATGTATAACGTTATATAGCATTACGTTATAACGTATAACGTTATATACTGTTATCATATAACGTATAACGTTATGTAGCATTACGTTATAACGTATAACGTTATATATTGTCACCATATAACGTATAACGTTATGTAGCACTATGTTATAACGTATAACGTTACATACTGTTACCATATAACGTTTAACGTTATGTAGCATTACGTTATAACGTATAACGTTATTTATTATTACCTTATAACGTATAACGTTATGTAGCATTACCTTATAATGTATAACGTTATATAGCATTACGCTATAACGTACAACGTTATATACTGTTACCATATAACGTATAACGTTATGTAGCATTACCATATAACGTATAACGTTATGTAGCATTACCTTATAATGTATAACGTTATGTAGCATTACGTTATAACGTATAACGTTATATATTGTCACCATATAACGTATAACGTTATGTAGCATTATGTTATAACGTATAACGTTACATACTGTTACCATATAACGTTTAACGTTATGTAGCATTACGTTATAACGTATAACGTTATATACTATTACCTTATAATGTTTAACGTTATGTAGCATTACGTTATAACGTATAACGTTATATACTGTTATCATATAACGTATAACGTTATGTAGCATTACGTTATAACGTATAACGTTATATATTGTCACCATATAACGTTTAACGTTATGTAGCATTACGTTATAACGTATAACGTTATATACTATTACCTTATAATGTTTAACGTTATGTAGCATTACGTTATAACGTATAACGTTATTTACTATTACCTTATAACGTATAACGTTATGTAGCATTACGTTATAACGTATAACGTTATATACTGTTACCATATAACGTATAACGTTATGTAGCATTACCATATAATGTATAACGTTATGTAGCATTACCTTATAACGTATAACGTTATATACTGTTACGTTATAACGTATAACGTTATATACTGTTACGTTATAACGTATAACGTTATGTAGCATTACCATATAACGTATAACGTTATGTAGCATTACGTTATAACGTATAACGTTATATACTGTTACGTTATAACGTATAACGTTACATACTGTTACGTTATAACGTATAACGTTATGAAGCATTACCATATAACGTTTAACGTTATGTAGCATTACGTTATAACGTATAACGTTATTTATTATTACCTTATAACGTATAACGTTATGAAGCATTACCATATAACGTTTAACGTTATGTAGCATTGCGTTATAACGTATAACGTTATATACTATTACCTTATAATGTTTAATGTTATGTAGCATTACGTTATAACGTATAACGTTATATACTGTTATCATATAACGTATAACGTTATGTAGCATTACGTTATAACGTATAACGTTATATATTGTCACCATATAACGTATAACGTTATGTAGCATTATGTTATAACGTATAACGTTACATACTGTTACCATATAACGTATAACGTTATGTAGCATTACCATATCACGTATAACGTTATGTAGCATTACCTTATAATGTATAACGTTATATAGCATTACGTTATAACGTATAGCGTTATATACTGTTACCATATAACGTATAACGTTATGTAGCATTACCATATAACGTATAACGTTATGTAGCATTACCTTATAATGTATAACGTTATATAGCATTACGTTATAACGTATAACGTTATATACTGTTACCATATAACGTAAACCGTTATGTAGCATTACGTTATAACGTATAACGTTACATACTGTTACCATATAACGTATAACGTTATGTAGCATTACCATATAACGTATAACGCTATGTAGCATTACCATACAATGTATAACGTTATGTAGCATTACCTTATAACGTATAACGTTATACACTGTTACGTTATAACTTATAACGTTATGTAGCATTACCATATAACGTATAACGTTATGTAGCATTACGTTATAGCGTATAACGTTATATACTGTTACCATATAACGTATAACGTTATGTAGCATTACCATATAATGTATAACGTTATGCAGCATTACGTTATAACGTATAACGTTATTTACTATTACCTTATAACGTATAACGTTATGTAGCATTACGTTCTAACGTATAACGTTATATACTGTTACGTTATAACGTATAACGTTATATACTGTTACGTTATAACGTATAACGTTATGAAGCATTACCATATAACGTATAACGCTATGTAGCATTACGTTATAACGTATAACGTTACATACTGTTACCATATAACGTATAACGTTATGTAGCATTACCTTATATCGTATAACGTTATATACTATTACCTTATAACGTTTAACGTTATGTAGCATTACGTTATAACGTATAACGTTATATACTGTTATCATATAACGTATAACGTTATGTAGCATTACGTTATAACGTATAACGTTATATATTGTCACCATATAACGTATAACGTTATGTAGCACTATGTTATAACGTATAACGTTACATACTGTTACCATATAACGTTTAACGTTATGTAGCATTACGTTATAACGTATAACGTTATTTATTATTACCTTATAACGTATAACGTTATGTAGCATTACCTTATAATGTATAACGTTATATAGCATTACGCTATAACGTACAACGTTATATACTGTTACCATATAACGTATAACGTTATGTAGCATTACCATATAACGTATAACGTTATGTAGCATTACCTTATAATGTATAACGTTATGTAGCATTACGTTATAACGTATAACGTTATATATTGTCACCATATAACGTATAACGTTATGTAGCATTATGTTATAACGTATAACGTTACATACTGTTACCATATAACGTTTAACGTTATGTAGCATTACGTTATAACGTATAACGTTATATATTGTCACCATATAACGTATAACGTTATGTAGCATTATGTTATAACGTATAACGTTACATACTGTTACCATATAACGTATAACGTTATGAAGCATTACCATATAACGTTTAACGTTATGTAGCATTACGTTATAACGTATAACGTTATTTATTATTACCTTATAACGTATAACGTTATGAAGCATTACCATATAACGTTTAACGTTATGTAGCATTGCGTTATAACGTATAACGTTATATACTATTACCTTATAATGTTTAATGTTATGTAGCATTACGTTATAACGTATAACGTTATATACTGTTATCATATAACGTATAACGTTATGTAGCATTACGTTATAACGTATAACGTTATATATTGTCACCATATAACGTATAACGTTATGTAGCATTATGTTATAACGTATAACGTTACATACTGTTACCATATAACGTATAACGTTATGTAGCATTACCATATCACGTATAACGTTATGTAGCATTACCTTATAATGTATAACGTTATATAGCATTACGTTATAACGTATAACGTTATATACTGTTACCATATAACGTATAACGTTATGTAGCATTACCATATAACGTATAACGTTATGTAGCATTACCTTATAATGTATAACGTTATATAGCATTACGTTATAACGTATAACGTTATATACTGTTACCATATAACGTAAAACGTTATGTAGCATTACGTTATAACGTATAACGTTACATACTGTTACCATATAACGTATAACGTTATGTAGCATTACCATATAACGTATAACGTTATGTAGCATTACCATACAATGTATAACGTTATGTAGCATTACCTTATAACGTATAACGTTATACACTGTTACGTTCTAACTTATAACGTTATGTAGCATTACCATATAACGTATAACGTTATGTAGCATTACGTTATAGCGTATAACGTTATATACTGTTACCATATAACGTATAACGTTATGTAGCATTACCATATAATGTATAACGTTATGCAGCATTACGTTATAACGTATAACGTTATTTACTATTACCTTATAACGTATAACGTTATGTAGCATTACGTTCTAACGTATAACGTTATATACTGTTACGTTATAACGTATAACGTTATATACTGTTACGTTATAACGTATAACGTTATGAAGCATTACCATATAACGTATAACGCTATGTAGCATTACGTTATAACGTATAACGTTACATACTGTTACCATATAACGTATAACGTTATGTAGCATTACCTTATATCGTATAACGTTATATACTATTACCTTATAACGTTTAACGTTATGTAGCATTACGTTATAACGTATAACGATATTTATTATTACCTTATAACGTATAACGTTATGTAGCATTACGTTATAACGTATAACGTTACATACTGTTACCATATAACGTATAACGTTATATACTGTTACCATATAACGTATAACGTTATGTAGCATTACCATGTAATGTATAACGTTATGTAGCATTACCTTATAACGTATAACGTTTTATACTGTTACGTTATAACGTATAACGTTATGTAGCATTACCATATAACGTATCACGTTATGTAGCATTACCATATAACGTATAACGTTATGTAGCATTACGTTATAGCGTATAACGTTATATACTGTTACCATATAACGTATATCGTCATGTAGCATTACCATATGACGTATAACGTTATGTAGCATTACGTTATAACGTATAACGTTATTCACTATTACCTTATAACGTATAACGTTATGTAGCATTACGTTATAACGTATAACGTTATGTAGCATTACCATATAACATATAACGCTATGTACCATTACGTTATAACGTATAACTTTACATACTGTTACCATATAACGTATAACGTTATGTAGCATTACCTTATATCGTATAACGTTATATACTATTACCTTATAACGTTTAACGTTATGTAGCATTACGTCATAACGTACAACGTTATTTATTATTACCTTATAACGTACAACGTTATGTAGCATTACGTTATAACGTATAACGTTGTATACTGTTACGTTATAACGTATAACGTTATGTAGCATTACCATATAACGTACAACGTCATATAGCATTACGTTGTAACGTATAACGTTTCGTACTATTACCTTATAACGTTTAACGTTATGTAGCATTACGTTATAACGTATAACGTTATATACAGTTACCATATAATGTATAACGTTATGTAGCATTACCATATAATGTATAACGTTATGTACCATTACCATATAACGTATAACATTATGTAGCATTACGTTATAACGTATAACGTTATATACTGTTACCATAAAACGTATAACGTTATGAAGCATTACCATATAATGTATAACGTTATGTAGCATTACCTTATAACGTATAACGTTATATACTGTTACGTTATAACGTATAACGTTATGTAGCATTACCATATAATGTATAACGTTATGTAGCATTACCATATAACGTATAACGTTATGTAGCATTACCATATAACGTATAACGTTATGTAGCATTACCATATAACGTATAACGTTATGTAGCATTACGTTATAGCGTATAACGTTATATACCGTTACCATATAACGTATGACGTTATGTAGCATTACCATATAGCGTATAACGTTATGTAGCATTACGTTATAACGTATAACGTTATTTACTATTACCTTATAACGTATAACGTTATGTAGCATTACGTTATAACGTATAACGTTATATACTGTTACCATATAACGTATAACGTTATGTAGCATTACCATATAACGTATAACGTTATGTAGCATTACCATACAATGTATAACGTTATGTAGCATTACCTTATAACGTATAACGTTATACACTGTTACGTTATAACTTATAACGTTATGTAGCATTACCATATAACGTATAACGTTATGTAGCATTACCATATAACGTATAACGTTATGTAGCATTACGTTATAGCGTATAACGTTATGTAGCATTACCTTATAACGTATAACGTTATATACTGTTACGTTATAACGTATAACGTTATGTAGCATTACCATATAATGTATAACGTTATGTACTGTTACGTTATAACGTATAACGTTATGAAGCATTACCATATAACGTATAACGCTATGTAGCATTACGTTATAACGTATAACGTTACATACTGTTACCATATAACGTATAACGTTATGTAGCATTACCTTATATCGTATAACGTTATATACTATTTCCTTATAACGTTTAACGTTATGTAGCATTACGTTATAACGTATAACGTTATTTATTATTACCTTATAACGTATAGCGTTATGTAGCATTACGTTATAACGTATAACGTTGTATACTGTTACGTTATAACGTATAACGTTATGTAGCATTACCATATAAGGTATAACGTCATGTAGCATTACGTTGTAACGTATCACGTTATATACTATTACCTTATAATGTTTAACGTTATGTAGCATTACGTTATAACGTATAACGTTATTTACTATTACCTGATAACGTATAACGTCATGTAGCATTACGTTATAACGTATAACGTTATATACTGTTACCATATAACGTATAACGTTATGTAGCATTACGTTATAACGTATAACGTTATATACTGTTACCATATAACGTATAACGTTATGTAGCATTACCATATAACGTATAACGTTATGTAGCATTACCATATAACGTATAAGGTTATGCAGCATTACCATATAACGTATAACGTTATATACTGTTACCATATAACGTATAACGTTATGTAGCATTACGTTATAACGTATAACGTTATATACTGTTACCATAAAACGTATAACGTTATGTAGCATTACCATATAATGTATAACGTTATGTAGCATTACCTTATAACGTATAACGTTATATACTGTTACGTTATAACGTATAACGTTATGTAGCATTACCATATAACGTATAACGTTATGTAGCATTACCATATAACGTATAACGTTATGTAGCATTACCAGATAACGTATAACGTTATGTAGCATTACGTTATAGCGTATAACGTTATATACCGTTACCATATAACGTATAACGTTATGTAGCATTACCATATAGCGTATAACGTTATGTAGCATTACGTTATAACGTATAACGTTATGTAGCAATACCTTATAACGTATAACGTTATTTATTATTACCTTATAACGTATAACGTTATGTAGCATTACGTTATAACGTATAACGTTGTATACTGTTACGTTATAACGTATAACGTTATGTAGCATTACCATATAAAGTATAACGTCATGTAGCATTACGTTGTAACGTATGACGTTATATACTATTACCTTATAATGTTTAACGTTATGTAGCATTACGTTATAACGTATAACGTTATATACTGTTACCATATAACGTATAACGTTATGTAGCATTACGTTATAACGTATAACGTTATATATTGTCACCATATAACGTATAACGTTATGTAGCATTATGTTATAACGTATAACGTTACATACTGTTACCATATAACGTATAACGTTATGTAGTATTACCATATAACGTATAACGTTATGTAGCATTACCTTATAATGAATAACGTTATGTAGCATTACGTTATAACGTATAACGTTATATACTGTTACCATATAACGTATAACGTTATGTAGCATTACTTTATAACGTATAACGTTATATACTGTTACCATATAACGTATAACGTTATGTAGCATTACCATATAACGTATAACGTTATGTAGCATTACCATATAACGTATAACGTTATGTAGCATTACGTTTTAGCGTGTAACGTTATATACTGTTACCATATAACGTATAACGTTATGTAGCATTACCATATAACGTTTAACGTTATGTAGCATTACTTTATAACGTATAACGTTATTTACTATTACCTTATAACGTATAACGTTATGTAGCATTACGTTATAGCGTGTAACGTTATATACTGTTACCATATAACGTATAACGTTATGTAGCATTACCATATAATGTATAACGTTATGCAGCATTACGTTATAACGTATAACGTTATTTACTATTACCTTATAACGTATAACGTTATGTAGCATTACGTTCTAACGTATAACGTTATATACTGTTACGTTATAACGTGTAACGTTATATACTGTTACGTTATAACGTATAACGTTATGAAGCATTACCATATAACGTATAACGCTATGTCGCATTACGTTATAACGTATAACGTTACATACTGTTACCATATAACGTATAACGTTATGTAGCATTACCTTATATCGTATAACGTTATATACTATTACCTTATAACGTTTAACGTTATGTAGCATTACGTTATAACGTATAACGTTATTTATTATTACCTTATAACGTGTAACGTTATGTCGCATTACGTTATAACGTATAACGTTGTATACTGTTACGTTATAACGTATAACGTTATGTAGCATTACCATATAAGGTATAACGTCATGTAGCATTACGTTGTAACGTATCACGTTATATACTATTACCTTATAATGTTTAACGTTATGTAGCATTACGTTATAACGTATAACGTTATTTACTATTACCTGATAACGTATAACGTCATGTAGCATTACGTTATAACGTATAACGTTATATACTGTTACCATATAACGTATAACGTTATGTGGCATTACCATATAACGTATAACGTTATTTACTATTACCTTATAACGTATAACGTTATGTAGTATTACCATATAACGTATAACGTTATTTACTATTACCGTATAACGTATAACGTTATGTAGCATTACGTTATAACGTATAACGTCATATAGCATTACGTTGTAACGTATAACGTTACATACTATTACCTTATAACGTTTAACGTTATGTAGCATTACGTTATAACGTATAACGTTATTTACTATTACCTTATAACGTATAACGTTATGTAGCATTACGTTATAGCGTATAACGTTATATACCGTTACCATATAACGTATAACGTTATGTAGCATTACCATATAGCGTAAAACGTTATGTAGCATTACGTTATAACGTATAACGTTATTTACTATTACCTTATAACGTATAACGTTATGTAGCATTACGTTATAAGGTATAACGTTATATATTGTCACCATATAACGTATAACGTTATGTAGCATTATGTTATAACGTATAACGTTACATACTGTTACCATATAACGTATAACGTTATGTAGCATTACCATATAACGTATAACGTTATGTAGCATTACCTTATAATGTATAACGTTATGTAGCATTACGTTATAACGTATAACGTTATATACTGTTACCATATAACGTATAACGTTATGTAGCATTACTTTATAACGTATAACGTTATATACTGTTACCATATAACGTATAACGTTATGTAGCATTACCATATAACGTATAACGTTATGTGGCATTACCTTATAATGTATAACGTTATGTAGCATTACGTTATAACGTATAACATTATATACTGTTACCATATAACGTATAACGTTATGTAGCATTACCATATAACGTATAACGTTATGTAGCATTACCTTATAATGTATAACGTTATGTAGCGTTACGTTATAACGTATAACGTTATATACTGTTACCATATAACGTATAACGTTATGTAGCATTACGTTATAACGTATAACGTTACATACTGTTACCATATAACGTATAACGTTATGTAGCATTACCATATAACGTATAACGTTATGTAGCATTACCATACAATGTATAACGTTATGTAGCATTACCTTATAACGTATAACGTTATACACTGTTACGTTATAACTTATAACATTATGTAGCATTACCATATAACGTATAACGTTATGTAGCATTACCATATAACGTATAACGTTATGTAGCATTACGTTATAGCGTATAACGTTATATACTGTTACCATATAACGTATAACGTTATGTAGCATTACCATATAATGTATAACGTTATGCAGCATTACGTTATAACGTATAACGTTATTTACTATTACCTTATAACGTATAACGTTATGTAGCATTACGTTCTAACGTATAACGTTATATACTGTTACGTTATAACGTGTAACGTTATATACTGTTACGTTATAACGTATAACGTTATGAAGCATTACCATATAACGTATAACGCTATGTAGCATTACGTTATAGCGTACAACGTTATAAACTATTACCTTATAATGTTTAACGTTATGTAGCATTACGTTATAACGTATAACGTTATTTACTATTACCTGATAACGTATAACGTCATGTAGCATTACGTTATAACGTATAACGTTATATACTGTTACCATATAACGTATAACGTTATGTAGCATTACGTTATAACGTATAACGTTGTATACTGTTACGTTATAACGTATAACGTTATGTAGCATTACCATATAAGGTATAACGTCATGTAGCATTACGTTGTAACGTATCACGTTATAAACTATTACCTTATAATGTTTAACGTTATGTAGCATTACGTTATAACGTATAACGTTATTTACTATTACCTGATAACGTATAACGTCATGTAGCATTACGTTATAACGTATAACGTTATATACTGTTACCATATAACGTATAACGTTATGTAGCATTACGTTATAACGTATAACGTTGTATACTGTTACGTTATAACGTATAACGTTATGTAGCATTACCATATAAAGTATAACGTCATGTAGCATTACGTTGTAACGTATAACGTTATATACTATTACCTTATAATGTTTAACGTTATGTAGCATTACGTTATAACGTATAACGTTATATACTGTTACCATATAACGTATAACGTTATGTAGCATTACGTTGTAACGTATAACGTTATATACTATTACCTTATAATGTTTAACGTTATGTAGCATTACGTTATAACGTATAACGTTATATACTGTTACCATATAACGTAGAACGTTATGTAGCATTACGTTATAACGTATAACGTTATATATTGTCACCATATAACGTATAACGTTATGCAGCATTACGTTATAACGTATAACGTTATATACTGTTACCATATAACGTATAACGTTATGTAGCATTACGTTATAACGTATAACGTTATATACTGTTACCATATAACGAATAACGTTATGTAGCATTACCATATAACGTATAACGTTATGTAGCGTTACCTTATAATGTATAACGTTATGTAGCATTACGTTATAACGTATAACGTTATATACTGTTACCATATAACGTATAACGTTATGTAGCATTACGTTGTAACGTATAACGTTATATACTATTACCTTATAATGTTTAACGTTATGTAGCATTACGTTATAACGTATAACGTTATATACTGTTACCATATAACGTATAACGTTATGTAGCATTACGTTATAACGTATAACGTCATATATTGTCACCATATAACGTATAACGTTATGTAGCATTACGTTATAACGTATAACGTTATATACTGTTACCATATAACGTATCACGTTATGTAGCATAACGTTATAACGTATAACGTTATATACTGTTACCATATAACGAATAACGTTATGTAGCATTACCATATAACGTATAACGTTATGTAGCATTACCTTATAATGTATAACGTTATGTAGCATTACGTTATAACGTATAACGTTATATACTGTTACCATATAACGTATAACGTTATGTAGCATTACGTTATAACGTATAACGTTACATACTGTTACCATATAACGTATAACGTTATGTAGCATTACCATATAACGTATAACGTTATGTAGCATTACCATACAATGTATAACGTTATGTAGCATTACCTTATAACGTATAACGTTATACACTGTTACGTTATAACTTATAACGTTATGTAGCATTACCATATAACGTATAACGTTATGTAGCATTACCATATAACGTATAACGTTATGTAGCATTACGTTATAGCGTATAACGTTGTGTAGCATTACCTTATAACGTATAACGTTATATACTGTTACGTTATAACGTATAACGTTATGTAGCATTACCATATAATGTATAACGTTATGTACTGTTACGTTATAACGTATAGCGTTATCTACTATTACCTTGTAACGTATAACGTTATGTAGCATTACGTTATTACGTATAACGTTATATACTGTTACCATATAACGTATAACGTTATGTAGCATTACCATATAACGTATAACGTTATGTAGCATTACGTTATAACGTATAACGTTTTATACTGTTACCATATAATGTATAACGTTATGTAGCATTACCATATAATGTATAACGTTATGTAGCATTACGTTATAACGTATAACGTTATGTAGCATTACCTTATAACGTATAACGTTATATACTGTTACGTTATAACGTATAACGTTATGTAGCATTACCATATAACGTATAACGTTATGTAGCATTACGTTATAGCGTATAACGTTATGTACTGTTACAATATAACGTATAACATCATGTAGCATTACCATATAACGTATAACGTTATGTAGCATTACGTTATAACGTATAGCGTTATTTATTATTACCTTATAACGTATAACGTTATGTAGCATTACGTTATAACGTATAACGTTATTTACTATTACCTTATAACGTATAAAGTTATGTAGCATTACGTTATAACGTATAACGTTATATACTGTTACGTTATAACGTATAACGTTATGTAGCATTACCATATAACGTATGACGCTATGTAGCATTACGTTATAACGTATAACGTTACATACTGTTACCATATAACGTATAACGTTAGGTAGCATTACGTTGTAACGTATAACGTTATATACTGTTACCATATAACGTATAACGTTATTTACTATTACCTTATAACGTATAACGTTATGTAGCATTACGTTATAACGTATAACGTTATATACTGTTACCATATAATGTATATCGTTATGTAGCATTACCATATAATGTATAACGTTATATACTGTTACCATATAACGTATAACGTTATGTAGCATTACCATATAACGTATAACGTTATGTAGCATTACGTTATAACGTATAACGTTTTATACTGTTACCATATAATGTATAACGTTATGTAGCATTACCATATAATGTATAACGTTATGTAGCATTACCTTATATCGTATAACGTTATATACTATTACCTTATAACGTTTAACGTTATGTAGCATTACGTTATAACGTATAACGTTATTTATTATTACCTTATAACGTACAACGTTATGTAGCATTACGTTATAACGTATAACGTTATTTACTATTACCTGATAACGTATAACGTCATGTAGCATTACGTTATAACGTATAACGTTATATACTGTTACCATATAACGTATAACGTTATGTAGCATTACGTTATAACGTATAACGTTATATACTGTTACCATATAACGTATAACGTTATGTAGCATTACCATATAACGTATAACGTTATGTAGCATTACCATATAACGTATAAGGTTATGTAGCATTACCATATAACGTATAACGTTATTTACTATTACCTTATAACGTATAACGTTATATAGCATTACGTTATAACGTATAACGTTATATACAGTTACCATATAATGTATAACGTTATGTAGCATTACCATATAATGTATAACGTTATGTACCATTACCATATAACGTATAACATTATGTAGCATTACGTTATAACGTATAACGTTATACACTGTTACCATAAAACGTATAACGTTATGAAGCATTACCATATAATGTATAACGTTATGTAGCATTACCTTATAACGTATAACGTTATATACTGTTACGTTATAACGTATAACGTTATGTAGCATTACCATATAACGTATAACGTTATGTAGCATTACCATATAACGTATAACGTTATGTAGCATTACCATATAACGTATAACGTTATGTAGCATTACCATATAACGTATAACGTTATGTAGCATTACGTTATAGCGTATAACGTTATATACCGTTACCATATAACGTATAACGTTATGTAGCATTACCATATAGCGTATAACGTTATGTAGCATTACGTTATAACGTATAACGTTATTTACTATTACCTTATAACGTATAACGTTATGTAGCATTACGTTATAACGTATAACGTTATATACTGTTACCATATAACGTATAACGTTATGTAGCATTACCATATAACGTATAACGTTATGTAGCATTACCATACAATGTATAACGTTATGTAGCATTACCTTATAACGTATAACGTTATACACTGTTACGTTGTAACTTATAACGTTATGTAGCATTACCATATAACGTATAACGTTATGTAGCATTACGTTATAGCGTATAACGTTATGTAGCATTACCTTATAACGTATAACGTTATATACTGTTACGTTATAACGTATAACGTTATGTAGCATTACCATATATTGTATAACGTTATGTACTGTTACGTTATAACGTATAACGTTATGAAGCATTACCATATAACGTATAACGCTATGTAGCATTACGTTATAACGTATAACGTTACATACTGTTACCATATAACGTATAACGTTATGTAGCATTACCTTATATCGTATAACGTTATATACTATTTCCCTATAACGTTTAACGTTATGTAGCATTACGTTATAACGTATAACGTTATTTATTATTACCTTATAACGTATAGCGTTATGTAGCATTACGTTATAACGTATAACGTTGTATACTGTTACGTTATAACGTATAACGTTATGTAGCATTACCATATAAGGTATAACGTCATGTAGCATTACGTTGTAACGTATCACGTTATATACTATTACCTTATAATGTTTAACGTTATGTAGCATTACGTTATAACGTATAACGTTATATACTGTTACCATATAACGTATAACGTTATGTAGCATTACCATATAACGTATAACGTTATGTAGCATTACCATATAACGTATAAGGTTATGTAGCATTACCATATAACGTATAACGTTATATACTGTTACCATATAACGTATAACGTTATGTAGCATTACGTTATAACGTATAACGTTATATACTGTTACCATAAAACGTATAACGTTATGTAGCATTACCATATAATGTATAACGTTATGTAGCATTACCTTATAACGTATAACGTTATATACTGTTACGTTATAACGTATAACGTTATGTAGCATTACCATATAACGTATAACGTTATGTAGCATTACCATATAACGTATAACGTTATGTAGCATTACCAGATAACGTATAACGTTATGTAGCATTACGTTATAGCGTATAACGTTATATACCGTTACCATATAACGTATAACGTTATGTAGCATTACCATATAGCGTATAACGTTATGTAGCATTACGTTATAACGTATAACGTTATTTACTATTACCTTATAACGTATAACGTTATGTAGCATTACGTTATAACGTATAACGTTATATACTGTTACCATATAACGTATAACGTTATGTAGCATTACCATATAATGTATAACGTCATGTAGCATCACCATATGACGTATAACGTTATGTAGCAATACCTTATAACGTATAACGTTATTTATTATTACCTTATAACGTATAACGTTATGTAGCATTACGTTATAACGTATAACGTTGTATACTGTTACGTTATAACGTATAACGTTATGTAGCATTACCATATAAAGTATAACGTCATGTAGCATTACGTTGTAACGTATGACGTTATATACTATTACCTTATAATGTTTAACGTTATGTAGCATTACGTTATAACGTATAACGTTATATACTGTTACCATATAACGTATAACGTTATGTAGCATTACGTTATAACGTATAACGTTATATATTGTCACCATATAACGTATAACGTTATGTAGCATTATGTTATAACGTATAACGTTACATACTGTTACCATATAACGTATAACGTTATGTAGTATTACCATATAACGTATAACGTTATGTAGCATTACCTTATAATGAATAACGTTATGTAGCATTACGTTATAACGTATAACGTTATATACTGTTACCATATAATGTATAACGTTATGTAGCATTACTTTATAACGTATAACGTTATATACTGTTACCATATAACGTATAACGTTATGTAGCATTACCATATAACGTATAACGTTATGTAGCATTACCATATAACGTATAACGTTATGTAGCATTACGTTATAGCGTGTAACGTTATATACTGTTACCATATAACGTATAACGTTATGTAGCATTACCATATAACGTTTAACGTTATGTAGCATTACTTTATAACGTATAACGTTATTTACTATTACCTTATAACGTATAACGTTATGTAGCATTACGTTATAGCGTGTAACGTTATATACTGTTACCATATAACGTATAACGTTATGTAGCATTACCATATAATGTATAACGTTATGCAGCATTACGTTATAACGTATAACGTTATTTACTATTACCTTATAACGTATAACGTTATGTAGCATTACGTTCTAACGTATAACGTTATATACTGTTACGTTATAACGTGTAACGTTATATACTGTTACGTTATAACGTATAACGTTATGAAGCATTACCATATAACGTATAACGCTATGTAGCATTACGTTATAACGTATAACGTTACATACTGTTACCATATAACGTATAACGTTATGTAGCATTACCTTATATCGTATAACGTTATATACTATTACCTTATAACGTTTAACGTTATGTAGCATTACGTTATAACGTATAACGTTATTTATTATTACCTTATAACGTGTAACGTTATGTCGCATTACGTTATAACGTATAACGTTGTATACTGTTACGTTATAACGTATAACGTTATGTAGCATTACCATATAAGGTATAACGTCATGTAGCATTACGTTGTAACGTATCACGTTATATACTATTACCTTATAATGTTTAACGTTATGTAGCATTACGTTATAACGTATAACGTTATTTACTATTACCTGATAACGTATAACGTCATGTAGCATTACGTTATAACGTATAACGTTATATACTGTTACCATATAACGTATAACGTTATGTGGCATTACCATATAACGTATAACGTTATTTACTATTACCTTATAACGTATAACGTTATGTAGTATTACCATATAACGTATAACGTTATTTACTATTACCGTATAACGTATAACGTTATGTAGCATTACGTTATAACGTATAACGTCATATAGCATTACGTTGTAACGTATAACGTTACATACTATTACCTTATAACGTTTAACGTTATGTAGCATTACGTTATAACGTATAACGTTATTTACTATTACCTTATAACGTATAACGTTATGTAGCATTACGTTATAGCGTATAACGTTATATACCGTTACCATATAACGTATAACGTTATGTAGCATTACCATATAGCGTAAAACGTTATGTAGCATTACGTTATAACGTATAACGTTATTTACTATTACCTTATAACGTATAACGTTATGTAGCATTACGTTATAACGTATAACGTTATATACTGTTACGTTATAACGTATAACGTTACATACTGTTACGTTATAACGTATAACGTTATGAAGCATTACCATATAACGTTTAACGTTATGTAGCATTACGTTATAACGTATAACGTTATATACTGTTACCATATAACGTATAACGTTATGTAGCATTACGTTATAAGGTATAACGTTATATATTGTCACCATATAACGTATAACGTTATGTAGCATTATGTTATAACGTATAACGTTACATACTGTTACCATATAACGTATAACGTTATGTAGCATTACCATATAACGTATAACGTTATGTAGCATTACCTTATAATGTATAACGTTATGTAGCATTACGTTATAACGTATAACGTTATATACTGTTACCATATAACGTATAACGTTATGTAGCATTACTTTATAACGTATAACGTTATATACTGTTACCATATAACGTATAACGTTATGTAGCATTACCATATAACGTATAACGTTATGTGGCATTACCTTATAATGTATAACGTTATGTAGCATTACGTTATAACGTATAACATTATATACTGTTACCATATAACGTATAACGTTATGTAGCATTACCATATAACGTATAACGTTATGTAGCATTACCTTATAATGTATAACGTTATGTAGCGTTACGTTATAACGTATAACGTTATATACTGTTACCATATAACGTATAACGTTATGTAGCATTACGTTATAACGTATAACGTTACATACTGTTACCATATAACGTATAACGTTATGTAGCATTACCATATAACGTATAACGTTATGTAGCATTACCATACAATGTATAACGTTATGTAGCATTACCTTATAACGTATAACGTTATACACTGTTACGTTATAACTTATAACATTATGTAGCATTACCATATAACGTATAACGTTATGTAGCATTACCATATAACGTATAACGTTATGTAGCATTACGTTATAGCGTATAACGTTATATACTGTTACCATATAACGTATAACGTTATGTAGCATTACCATATAATGTATAACGTTATGCAGCATTACGTTATAACGTATAACGTTATTTACTATTACCTTATAACGTATAACGTTATGTAGCATTACGTTCTAACGTATAACGTTATATACTGTTACGTTATAACGTGTAACGTTATATACTGTTACGTTATAACGTATAACGTTATGAAGCATTACCATATAACGTATAACGCTATGTAGCATTACGTTATAACGTACAACGTTATAAACTATTACCTTATAATGTTTAACGTTATGTAGCATTACGTTATAACGTATAACGTTATTTACTATTACCTGATAACGTATAACGTCATGTAGCATTACGTTATAACGTATAACGTTATATACTGTTACCATATAACGTATAACGTTATGTAGCATTACGTTATAACGTATAACGTTGTATACTGTTACGTTATAACGTATAACGTTATGTAGCATTACCATGTAAGGTATAACGTCATGTAGCATTACGTTGTAACGTATCACGTTATAAACTATTACCTTATAATGTTTAACGTTATGTAGCATTACGTTATAACGTATAACGTTATTTACTATTACCTGATAACGTATAACGTCATGTAGCATTACGTTATAACGTATAACGTTATATACTGTTACCATATAACGTATAACGTTATGTAGCATTACGTTATAACGTATAACGTTGTATACTGTTACGTTATAACGTATAACGTTATGTAGCATTACCATATAAAGTATAACGTCATGTAGCATTACGTTGTAACGTATAACGTTATATACTATTACCTTATAATGTTTAACGTTATGTAGCATTACGTTATAACGTATAACGTTATATACTGTTACCATATAACGTATAACGTTATGTAGCATTACGTTGTAACGTATAACGTTATATACTATTACCTTATAATGTTTAACGTTATGTAGCATTACGTTATAACGTATAACGTTATATACTGTTACCATATAACGTAGAACGTTATGTAGCATTACGTTATAACGTATAACGTTATATATTGTCACCATATAACGTATAACGTTATGTAGCATTACGTTATAACGTATAACGTTATATACTGTTACCATATAACGTATAACGTTATGTAGCATTACGTTATAACGTATAACGTTATATACTGTTACCATATAACGAATAACGTTATGTAGCATTACCATATAACGTATAACGTTATGTAGCATTACCTTATAATGTATAACGTTATGTAGCATTACGTTATAACGTATAACGTTATATACTGTTACCATATAACGTATAACGTTATGTAGCATTACGTTGTAACGTATAACGTTATATACTATTACCTTATAATGTTTAACGTTATGTAGCATTACGTTATAACGTATAACGTTATATACTGTTACCATATAACGTATAACGTTATGTAGCATTACGTTATAACGTATAACGTTATATATTGTCACCATATAACGTATAACGTTATGTAGCATTACGTTATAACGTATAACGTTATATACTGTTACCATATAACGTATAACGTTATGTAGCATAACGTTATAACGTATAACGTTATATACTGTTACCATATAACGAATAACGTTATGTAGCATTACCATATAACGTATAACGTTATGTAGCATTACCTTATAATGTATAACGTTATGTAGCATTACTTTATAACGTATAACGTTATATACTGTTACCATATAACGTATAACGTTATGTAGCATTACCATATAACGTATAACGTTATGTAGCATTACCTTATAATGTATAACGTTATGTAGCATTACGTTATAACGTATAACGTTATATACTGTTACCATATAACGTATAACGTTATGTAGCATTACGTTATAACGTATAACGTTACATACTGTTACCATATAACGTATAACGTTATGTAGCATTACCATATAACGTATAACGTTATGTAGCATTACCATACAATGTATAACGTTATGTAGCATTACCTTATAACGTATAACGTTATACACTGTTACGTTATAACTTATAACGTTATGTAGCATTACCATATAACGTATAACGTTATGTAGCATTACCATATAACGTATAACGTTATGTAGCATTACGTTATAGCGTATAACGTTATGTAGCATTACCTTATAACGTATAACGTTATATACTGCTACGTTATAACGTATAACGTTATGTAGCATTACCATATAATGTATAACGTTATGTACTGTTACGTTATAACGTATAACGTTATGAAGCATTACCATATAACGTATAACGCTATGTAGCATTACGTTATAACGTATAACGTTACATACTGTTACCATATAACGTATAACGTTATGTAGCATTACCTTATATCGTATAACGTTATATAGTATTTCCTTATAACGTTTAACGTTATGTAGCATTACGTTATAACGTATAACGTTATTTATTATTACCTTATAACGTATAACGTTATGTAGCATTACGTTATAACGTATAACGTTGTATACTGTTACGTTATAACGTATAACGTTATGTAGCATTACCATATAAGGTATAACGTCATGTAGCATTACGCTGTAACGTATCACGTTATATACTATTACCTTATAATGTTTAACGTTATGTAGCATTACGTTATAACGTATAACGTTATTTACTATTACCTGATAACGTATAACGTCATGTAGCATTACGTTATAACGTATAACGTTATATACTGTTACCATATAACGTATAACGTTATGTAGCATTACGTTATAACGTATAACGTTATATACTGTTACCATATAACGTATAACGTTATGTAGCATTACCATATAACGTATAACGTTATGTAGCATTACCATATAACGTATAAGGTTATGTAACATTACCATATAACGTATAACGTTATTTACTATTACCTCATAACGTATAACGTTATGTAGCATTACGTTATAACGTATAACGTTATATACAGTTACCATATAATGTATAACGTTATGTAGCATTACCATATAATGTATAACCTTATGTACCATTACCATATAACGTATAACATTATGTAGCATTACGTTATAACGTATAACGTTATATACTGTTACCATAAAACGTATAACGTTATGTAGCATTACCATATAATGTATAACGTTATGTAGCATTACCTTATAACGTATAACGTTATATACTGTTACGTTATAACGTATAACGTTATGTAGCATTACGATATAACGTATAACGTTATGTAGCATTACCATATAACGTATAACGTTATGTAGCATTACCATATAACGTATAACGTTATGTAGCATTACGTTATAGCGTATAACGTTATATACCGTTACCATATAACGTATAACGTTATGTAGCACTACCATATAGCGTATAACGTTATGTAGCATTACGTTATAACGTATAACGTTATTTACTATTACCTTATAACGTATAACGTTATGTAGCATTACGTTATAACGTATAACGTTATATACTGTTACCATATAACGTATAACGTTATGTAGCATTACCATATAATGTATAACGTCATGTAGCATCACCATATGACGTATAACGTTATCTCGCATTACGTTATAACGTATAACGTTATTTACTATTACCTTATAACGTATAACGTAGTGTAGCATTACGTTATAACGTATAACGTTATTTACTATTACCTTATAACGTATAACGTTATGTAGCATTAAGTTATAATGTATAACGTTATATACTGTTACGTTATAACGTATAACGTTATATACTGTTACGTTATAACGTATAACGTTATATACTGTTACGTTATAACGTATAACGTTATGTAGCATTACCATATAACGTATAACGCTATGTAGCATTATGTTATAACGTATAACGTTACATACTGTTACCATATAACGTATAACGTTATGTAGCAATACCTTATATCGTATAACGTTATATACTATTACCTTATAACGTTTAACGTTATGTAGCATTACGTTATAACGTATAACGTTATTTATTATTACCTTATAACGTATAACGTTATGTAGCATTACGTAATAACGTATAACGTTATGTAGCATTACCGTATGACGTATAACGTTATGTAGCATTACGTTATAACGTATAACGTAGTGTAGCATTACGTTATAACGTATAACGCTTTTTACTATTACCTTATAACGTATAACGTTATGTAGCATTACGTTATAATGTATAACGTTATATACTGTTACGTTATAACGTATAACGTTATATACTGTTACGTTATAACGTATAACGTTATGTAGCATTACCATATAACGTATAACGCTATGTAGCATTACGTTATAATGTATAACGTTACATACTGTTACCATATAACGTTTAACGTTATGTAGCATTACGTTATAACGTATAGCGTTATTTACTATTACCTTATAACGTATAACGGTATGTAGCATTACGTTATAACGTATAACGTTATTTACTATTACCTTATAACGTATAACGCTATGTAGCATTACGTTATAACGTATAACGTTACATACTGTTACCACGTAACGTATAACGTTATGTAGCATTACCTTATATCGTATAACGTTATATACTATTACCTTATAACGTTTAACGTTATGTAGCATTACGTTATAACGTATAACGTTATTTATTATTACCTTATAACGTATAACGTTATGTAGCATTACGTTATAACGTATAACGTTATGTAGCATTACCATATAACGTATAACGTCATGTAGCATTACGTTATAAACGTATAACGTTATATACTATTACCTTATAACGTTTAACGTTATGTAGCATTACGTTATAACGTGTAACGTTATTTACTATTGCCTTATAATGTATAACG
Source organism: Bombus sonorus (assembly GCA_029958995.1). Classification (NCBI taxonomy): domain Eukaryota; kingdom Metazoa; phylum Arthropoda; class Insecta; order Hymenoptera; family Apidae; genus Bombus; species Bombus sonorus. The sequence continues at coordinate 287,787 of JARWAU010000056.1, read as the reverse complement.
TTATGTAGCTTTACGTTATAACGCATAACGTTATATACTGTTACCATATAACGTATAACGTTATGTAGCATTACCATATAACGTATAACGTTATGTAGCATTACCATATAACGTATAAGGTTATGTAGCATTACCATATAACGTACAACGTTATTTACTATTACCTTATAACGTATAACGTTATGTAGCATTACGTTATAACGTATAACGTTGTATACTGTTACGTTATAACGTATAACGTAATGTAGCATTATCATATAACGTATAACGTCATGTAGGATTACGTTGTAACGTATAACGTTACATACTATTACCTTATAACATTTAACGTTATGTAGCATTACGTTATAACGTATAACGTTATTTACTATTACCTTATAATGTATAACGTTATCTAGCATTACGTTATAACGTATAACGTTATATACTGTAACCATATAACGTATAACGTTATGTAGCATTACCATATTATGTATAACGTTATGTACCATTACCATATAACGTATAACATTATGTAGCATTACGTTATAACGTGTAACGTTATATACTGTTACCATGTAACGTATAACGTTATGTAGCATTACCATATAATGTATAACGTTATGTAGCATTACCTTATAACGTATAACGTTATATACTGTTACGTTATAACGTATAACGTTATGTAGCATTACCATATAACGTATAACGTTATGTAGCATTACGTTATAGCGTATAACGTTATATACTGTTACCATATAACGTATAACGTCATGTAGCATTACCATATGACGTATAACGTTATGTAGCATTACGTTATAACGTATAACGTTATTTACTATTACCTTATAACGTATAACGTAGTGTAGCACTACGTTAGAACGTATAACGTTATTTACTATTACCTTATAATGTATAACGTTATGTAGCATTACGTTATAACGTATAACGTTATATACTGTTACGTTATAACGTATAACGTTACATACTGTTACGTTATAACGTATAACGTTATGAAGCATTACCATATAACGTTTAACGTTATGTAGCATTACGTTATAACGTATAACGTTATTTATTATTACCTTATAACGTATAACGTTATGTAGCATTACGTTATAGCGTATAACGTTGTATACTGTTACGTTATAACGTATAACGTTATGTAGCATTACCATATAAAGTATAACGTCATGTAGCATTACGTTGTAACGTATAACGTTATATACTGTTACCATATAACGTATAACGTTATGTAGCATTACGTTATAACGTATAACGTTATATATTGTCACCATATAACGTATAACGTTATGTAGCATTATGTTATAACGTATAACGTTACATACTGTTACCATATAACGTATAACGTTATGTAGCATTACCATATAACGTATAACGTTATGTAGCATTACCTTATAATGTGTAACGTTATGTAGCATTACGTTATAACGTATAACGTTATATACTGTTACCATATAACGTATAACGTTATGTAGCATTACGTTTTAACGTATAACGTTATATACTGTTACCATATAACGTATAACGTTATGTAGCATTACCATATAACGTATAACGTTATGTAGCATTACCTTATAATGTATAACGTTATGTAGCATTACGTTATAACGTATAACGTTATATACTGTTACCATATAACGTATAATTTTATGTAGCATTACCATATAACGTATAACGTTATGTAGCATTACCTTATAATGTATAACGTTATGTAGCATTACGTTATAACGTATAACGTTATATACTGTTACCATATAACGTATAACGTTATGTAGCATTACGTTATAACGTATAACGTTACATACTGTTACCATATAACGTATAAAGTTATGTAGCATTACCATATAACGTATAACGTTATGTAGCATTACCATACAATGTATAACGTTATGTTGCATTACCTTATAACGTATAACGTTATACACTGTTACGTTATAACTTATAACGTTATGTAGCATTACCATATAACGTATAACGTTATGTAGCATTACGTTATAGCGTATAACGTTATATACTGTTACCATATAACGTACAACGTTATGTAGCATTACCATATAATGTATAACGTTATGTAGCATTACGTTATAACGTATAACGTTATTTACTATTACCTTGTAACGTATAACGTTATGTAGCATTACGTTCTAACGTATAACGTTATATACTGTTACATTATAACGTATAACGTTATATACTGTTACGTTATAACGTATAACGTTATGAAGCATTACCATATAACGTATAACGTTATGTAGCATTACCATATAACGTCTAACGTTATGTAGCATTACGTTATAACGTATAACGTTATTTTCTATTATCTTATAATGTATAACGTTATGTAGCATTACGTTATAACGTATAACGTTATGAAGCATTACCATATAACGTATAACGTTATGTAGCATTACGTTATAACGTATAACGTTATTTATTATTACCTTATAACGTATAACGTTATGTAGCATTACGTTATAACGTATAACGTTATGTAGCATTACCATATAACGTATAACGTCATGTAGCATTACGTTATAAACGTATAACGTTATATACTATTACCTTATAACGTTTAACGTTATGTAGCATTACGTTATAACGTATAACGTTATATACAGTTACCATATAATGTATAACGTTATGTAGCATTACCATATAGTGTATAACGTTATGTACCATTACCATATAACGTATAACGTTATGTAGCATTACCATATAACGTATAAGGTTATGTAGCATTACCATATAACGCGTAACGTTATTTACTATTACCTTATAACTTATAACGTTATGTAGCATTACGTTATAACGTATAACGTTATATACTGTTACGTTATAACGTGTAACGTTATATACTGTTACCATATAACGTATAACGTTATGTAGCATTACCATATAACGTATAACGTTATGTAGCATTACCATATAACGTATAAGGTTATGTAGCATTACCATATAACGTATAACGTTATTTACTATTACCTTATAACGTATAACGTTATGTAGCATTACGTTATAACGTATAACGTTATATACAGTTACCATATAATGTATAACGTTATGTAGCATTACCATATAGTGTATAACGTTATGTACCATTACCATATAACGTATAACGTTATGTAGCATTACGCTATAGCGTATAACGTTATATACTGTTACCATATAACGTATAACGTTATGTAGCATTACCATATAACGTATAACGTTATGTAGCATTACGTTATAACGTATAGCGTTATTTACTATATCCTTATAACGTATAACATTATGTAGCATTACGTTATAACGTATAACGTTATTTACTATTACCTTATAACGTATAACGGTATGTAGCATTACGTTATAACGTATAACGTTATATTCTGCTACGTTATAACGTATAACGTTATATACTGTTACCTTATAACGTATAACGTTATGTAGCGTTACCATATAACGTACAACGCTATGTAGCATTACGTTATAACGTATAACGTTACATACTGTTACCATATAACGTATAACGTTATGTATCATTACCTTATATCGTATAACGTTATATACTATTACCTTATAACGTTTAACGTTATGTAGCATTACGTTATAACGTATAACGTTATTTATTATTACCTTATAACGTACAACGTTATTTAGCATTACGTTATAACGTATAACGTTTTATACTGTAACGTTATAACGTATAACGTTATGTAGCATTACCATATAACGTATAACGTTATGTAGCATTACGTTATAGCGTATAACGTTATATACTGTTATCATATAACGTATAACGTTATGTAGCATTACCATATAACGTATAACGTTATGTAGCATTACCTTATAATGTATAACGTTATGTAGCATTACGTTATAACGTATAACGTTATATACTGTTACCATATAACGTATAACGTTATGTAGCATTACGTTATAACGTATAACGTTACATACTGTTACCATATAACGTATAAAGTTATGTAGCATTACCATATAACGTATAACGTTATGTAGCATTACCATACAATGTATAACGTTATGTAGCATTACCTTATAACGTATAACGTTATACACCGTTACGTTATAACTTATAACGTTATGTAGCATTACCATATAACGTATAACGTTATGTAGCATTACGTTATAGCGTATAACGTTATATACTGTTTCCATATAACGTATAACGTTATGTAGCATTACCATATAATGTATAACGTTATGTAGCATTACGTTATAACGTATAACGTTATTTACTATTACCTTGTAACGTATAACGTTATGTAGCATTACGTTCTAACGTATAACGTTATATACTGTTACGTTATAACGTATAACGTTATATACTGTTACGTTATAACGTATAACGTTATGTAGCATTACCATATAACGTATAACGTTATGTAGCATTACGTTATAGCGTATAACGTTATATACTGTTATCATATAACGTATAACGTTATGTAGCATTACCATATAACGTATAACGTTATGTAGCATTACGTTATAACGTATAGCGTTATCTACTATTACCTTATGACGTATAACGTTATGTAGCATTACGTTGTAACGTATAACGTTACATACTATTACCTTATAACATTTAACGTTATGTAGCATTACGTTATAACGTATAACGTTATTTACTATTACCTTATAATGTATAACGTTATCTAGCATTACGTTATAACGTATAACGTTATATACTGTTACCATATAACGTATAACGTTATGTAGCATTACCATATTATGTATAACGTTATGTACCATTACCATATAACGTATAACATTATGTAGCATTACGTTATAACGTGTAACGTTATGTAGCATTACCATATAACGTATAACGTTATGTAGCATTACGTTATAGCGTATAACGTTATATACTGTTACCATATAACGTATAACGTCATGTAGCATTACCATATGACGTATAACGTTATGTAGCATTACGTTATAACGTATAACGTTATTTACTATTACCTTATAACGTATAACGTAGTGTAGCATTACGTTATAACGTATAACGTTATTTACTATTACCTTATAATGCATAACGTTATGTAGCATTACGTTATAACGTATAACGTTATATACTGTTACCATATAACGTATAACGTTATGTAGCATTACCATATAACGTATAACGTAATGTAGCATTACCATATAACGTATAACGTTATGTAGCATTTCCTTATAACGTATAACGTTATATACTGTTACCATATAACGTATAACGTTATGTAGCATTACGTTATAACGTATAACGTTACATACTGTTACCATATAACGTATAAAGTTATGTAGCATTACCATATAACGTATAACGTTATGTAGCATTACCATACAATGTATAACGTTATGTAGCATTTCCTTATAACGTATAACGTTATATACTGTTACCATATAACGTATAACGTTATGTAGCATTACCATATAACGTATAACGTTATGTAGCATTACGTTATAACGTATAGCGTTATCTACTATTACCTTATGACGTATAACGTTATGTAGCATTACGTTGTAACGTATAACGTTACATACTATTACCTTATAACGTTTAACGTTATGTAGCATTACGTTATAACGTATAACGTTATTTACTATTACCTTATAATGTATAACGTTATCTAGCATTACGTTATAACGTATAACGTTATATACTGTTACCATATAACGTATAACGTTATGTAGCATTACCATATAACGTATAACGCTATGTAGCATTACCTTATAATGTATAACGTTATGTAGCATTACGTTATAACGTATAACGTTATATACTGTTACCATATAACGTATAACTTTATGTAGCATTACCATATAACGTATAACGTTATGTAGCATTACCTTATAATGTATAACGTTATGTAGCATTACGTTATAACGTATAACGTTATATACTGTTACCATATAACGTATAACGTTATGTAGCATTACGTTATAACGTATAACGTTACATACTGTTACCATATAACGTATAAAGTTATGTAGCATTACCATATAACGTATAACGTTATGTAGCATTACCATACAATGTATAACGTTATGTAGCATTACCTTATAACGTATAACGTTATACACTGTTACGTTATAACTTATAACGTTATGTAGCATTACCATATAACGTATAACGTTATGTAGCATTACGTTATAGCGTATAACGTTATATACTGTTTCCATATAACGTATAACGCTATGTAGCATTACCATATAATGTATAACGTTATGTAGCATTACGTTATAACGTATAACGTTATTTACTATTACCTTGTAACGTATAACGTTATGTAGCATTACGTTCTAACGTATAACGTTATATACTGTTACGTTATAACGTATAACGTTATATACTGTTACGTTATAACGTATAACGTTATGAAGCATTACCATATAACGTATAACGTTATGTAGCATTACCATATAACGTCTAACGTTATGTAGCATTACGTTATAACGTATAACGTTATTTTCTATTACCTTATAATGTATAACGTTATGTAGCATTACGTTATAACGTATAACGTTATGAAGCATTACCATATAACGTATAACGTTATGTAGCATTACGTTATAACGTATAACGTTATTTATTATTACCTTATAACGTATAACGTTATGTAGCATTACGTTATAACGTATAACGTTATGTAGCATTACCATATACCGTATAACGTCATGTAGCATTACGTTATAAACGTATAACGTTATATACTATTACCTTATAACGTTTAACGTTATGTAGCATTACGTTATAACGTATAACGTTATATACAGTTACCATATAATGTATAACGTTATGTAGCATTACCATATAGTGTATAACGTTACGTACCATTACCATATAACGTATAACGTTATGTAGCATTACCATATAACGTATAAGGTTATGTAGCATTACCATATAACGCGTAACGTTATTTACTATTACCTTATAACGTATAACGTTATGTAGCATTACGTTATAACGTATAACGTTATATACTGTTACGTTATAACGTGTAACGTTATATACTGTTACCATATAACGTATAACGTTATGTAGCATTACCATATAACGTATAACGTTATGTAGCATTACCATATAACGTATAAGGTTATGTAGCATTACCATATAACGTATAACGTTATTTACTATTACCTTATAACGTATAACGTTATGTAGCATTACGTTATAACGTATAACGTTATATACAGTTACCATATAATGTATAACGTTATGTAGCATTACCATATAGTGTATAACGTTATGTACCATTACCATATAACGTATAACGTTATGTAGCATTACGCTATAGCGTATAACGTTATATACTGTTACCATATAACGTATAACGTTATGTAGCATTACCATATAACGTATAACGTTATGTAGCATTACGTTATAACGTATAGCGTTATTTACTATTACCTTATAACGTATAACATTATGTAGCATTACGTTATAACGTATAACGTTATTTACTATTACCTTATAACGTATAACGGTATGTAGCATTACGTTATAACGTATAACGTTATATTCTGCTACGTTATAACGTATAACGTTATATACTGTTACCTTATAACGTATAACGTTATGTAGCGTTACCATATAACGTACAACGCTATGTAGCATTACGTTATAACGTATAACGTTACATACTGTTACCATATAACGTATAACGTTATGTAGCATTACCTTATATCGTATAACGTTATATACTATTACCTTATAACGTTTAACGTTATGTAGCATTACGTTATAACGTATAACGTTATTTATTATTACCTTATAACGTACAACGTTATGTAGCATTACGTTATAACGTATAACGTTTTATACTGTAACGTTATAACGTATAACGTTATGTAGCATTACCATATAACGTATAACGTTATGTAGCATTACGTTATAGCGTATAACGTTATATACTGTTATCATATAACGTATAACGTTATGTAGCATTACCATATAACGTATAACGTTATGTAGCATTACGTTATAACGTATAGCGTTATCTACTATTACCTTATGACGTATAACGTTATGTAGCATTACGTTGTAACGTATAACGTTACATACTATTACCTTATAACGTTTAACGTTATGTAGCATTACGTTATAACGTATAACGTTATTTACTATTACCTTATAATGTATAACGTTATCTAGCATTACGTTATAACGTATAACGTTATATACTGTTACCATATAACGTATAACGTTATGTAGCATTACCATATAACGTATAACGTTATGTAGCATTACCTTATAATGTATAACGTTATGTAGCATTACGTTATAACGTATAACGTTATATACTGTTACCATATAACGTATAACTTTATGTAGCATTACCATATAACGTATAACGTTATGTAGCATTACCTTATAATGTATAACGTTATGTAGCATTACGTTATAACGTATAACGTTATATACTGTTACCATATAACGTATAACGTTATGTAGCATTACGTTATAACGTATAACGTTACATACTGTTACCATATAACGTATAAAGTTATGTAGCATTACCATATAACGTATAACGTTATGTAGCATTACCATACAATGTATAACGTTATGTAGCATTACCTTATAACGTATAACGTTATACACTGTTACGTTATAACTTATAACGTTATGTAGCATTACCATATAACGTATAACGTTATGTAGCATTACGTTATAGCGTATAACGTTATATACTGTTTCCATATAACGTATAACGTTATGTAGCATTACCATATAATGTATAACGTTATGTAGCATTACGTTATAACGTATAACGTTATTTACTATTACCTTGTAACGTATAACGTTATGTAGCATTACGTTCTAACGTATAACGTTATATACTGTTACGTTATAACGTATAACGTTATATACTGTTACGTTATAACGTATAACGTTATGAAGCATTACCATATAACGTATAACGTTATGTAGCATTACCATATAACGTCTAACGTTATGTAGCATTACGTTATAACGTATAACGTTATTTTCTATTACCTTATAATGTATAACGTTATGTAGCATTACGTTATAACGTATAACGTTATGAAGCATTACCATATAACGTATAACGTTATGTAGCATTACGTTATAACGTATAACGTTATTTATTATTACCTTATAACGTATAACGTTATGTAGCATTACGTTATAACGTATAACGTTATGTAGCATTACCATATAACGTATAACGTCATGTAGCATTACGTTATAAACGTATAACGTTATATACTATTACCTTATAACGTTTAACGTTATGTAGCATTACGTTATAACGTATAACGTTATATACAGTTACCATATAATGTATAACGTTATGTAGTATTACCATATAGTGTATAACGTTATGTACCATTACCATATAACGTATAACGTTATGTAGCATTACCATATAACGTATAAGGTTATGTAGCATTACCATATAACGCGTAACGTTATTTACTATTACCTTATAACGTATAACGTTATGTAGCATTACGTTATAACGTATAACGTTATATACTGTTACGTTATAACGTGTAACGTTATATACTGTTACCATATAACGTATAACGTTATGTAGCATTACCATATAACGTATAACGTTATGTAGCATTACCATATAACGTATAAGGTTATGTAGCATTACCATATAACGTATAACGTTATTTACTATTACCTTATAACGTATAACGTTATGTAGCATTACGTTATAACGTATAACGTTATATACAGTTACCATATAATGTATAACGTTATGTAGCATTACCATATAGTGTATAACGTTATGTACCATTACCATATAACGTATAACGTTATGTAGCATTACGCTATAGCGTATAACGTTATATACTGTTACCATATAACGTATAACGTTATGTAGCATTACCATATAACGTATAACGTTATGTAGCATTACGTTATAACGTATAGCGTTATTTACTATTACCTTATAACGTATAACATTATGTAGCATTACGTTATAACGTATAACGTTATTTACTATTACCTTATAACGTATAACGGTATGTAGCATTACGTTATAACGTATAACGTTATATTCTGCTACGTTATAACGTATAACGTTATATACTGTTACCTTATAACGTATAACGTTATGTAGCGTTACCATATAACGTACAACGCTATGTAGCATTACGTTATAACGTATAACGTTACATACTGTTACCATATAACGTATAACGTTATGTAGCATTACCTTATATCGTATAACGTTATATACTATTACCTTATAACGTTTAACGTTATGTAGCATTACGTTATAACGTATAACGTTATTTATTATTACCTTATAACGTACAACGTTATGTAGCATTACGTTATAACGTATAACGTTTTATACTGTAACGTTATAACGTATAACGTTATGTAGCATTACCATATAACGTATAACGTTATGTAGCATTACGTTATAGCGTATAACGTTATATACTGTTATCATATAACGTATAACGTTATGTAGCATTACCATATAACGTATAACGTTATGTAGCATTACGTTATAACGTATAGCGTTATCTACTATTACCTTATGACGTATAACGTTATGTAGCATTACGTTGTAACGTATAACGTTACATACTATTACCTTATAACATTTAACGTTATGTAGCATTACGTTATAACGTATAACGTTATTTACTATTACCTTATAATGTATAACGTTATCTAGCATTACGTTATAACGTATAACGTTATATACTGTTACCATATAACGTATAACGTTATGTAGCATTACCATATTATGTATAACGTTATGTACCATTACCATATAACGTATAACATTATGTAGCATTACGTTATAACGTGTAACGTTATGTAGCATTACCATATAACGTATAACGTTATGTAGCATTACGTTATAGCGTATAACGTTATATACTGTTACCATATAACGTATAACGTCATGTAGCATTACCATATGACGTATAACGTTATGTAGCATTACGTTATAACGTATAACGTTATTTACTATTACCTTATAACGTATAACGTAGTGTAGCATTACGTTATAACGTATAACGTTATTTACTATTACCTTATAATGCATAACGTTATGTAGCATTACGTTATAACGTATAACGTTATATACTGTTACCATATAACGTATAACGTTATGTAGCATTACCATATAACGTATAACGTAATGTAGCATTACCATATAACGTATAACGTTATGTAGCATTTCCTTATAACGTATAACGTTATATACTGTTACCATATAACGTATAACGTTATGTAGCATTACGTTATAACGTATAACGTTACATACTGTTACCATATAACGTATAAAGTTATGTAGCATTACCATATAACGTATAACGTTATGTAGCATTACCATACAATGTATAACGTTATGTAGCATTACCTTATAACGTATAACGTTATACACTGTTACGTTATAACTTATAACGTTATGTAGCATTACCATATAACGTATAACGTTATGTAGCATTACGTTATAGCGTATAACGTTATATACTGTTACCATATAACGTATAACGTTATGTAGCATTACCATATAATGTATAACGTTATGTAGCATTACGTTATAACGTATAACGTTATTTACTATTACCTTGTAACGTATAACGTTATGTAGCATTACGTTCTAACGTATAACGTTATATACTGTTACGTTATAACGTATAACGTTATATACTGTTACGTTATAACGTATAACGTTATGAAGCATTACCATATAACGTATAACGTTATGTAGCATTACCATATAACGTCTAACGTTATGTAGCATTACGTTATAACGTATAACGTTATTTTCTATTACCTTATAATGTATAACGTTATGTAGCATTACGTTATAACGTATAACGTTATGAAGCATTACCATATAACGTATAACGTTATGTAGCATTACGTTATAACGTATAACGTTATTTATTATTACCTTATAACGTATAACGTTATGTAGCATTACGTTATAACGTATAACGTTATGTAGCATTACCATATAACGTATAACGTCATGTAGCATTACGTTATAAACGTATAACGTTATATACTATTACCTTATAACGTTTAACGTTATGTAGCATTACGTTATAACGTATAACGTTATATACAGTTACCATATAATGTATAACGTTATGTAGCATTACCATATAGTGTATAACATTATGTACCATTACCATATAACGTATAACGTTATGTAGCATTACCATATAACGTATAAGGTTATGTAGCATTACCATATAACGCGTAACGTTATTTACTATTACCTTATAACGTATAACGTTATGTACCATTACGTTATAACGTATAACGTTATATACTGTTACGTTATAACGTGTAACGTTATATACTGTTACCATATAACGTATAACGTTATGTAGCATTACCATATAACGTATAACGTTATGTAGCATTACCATATAACGTATAAGGTTATGTAGCATTACCATATAACGTATAACGTTATTTACTATTACCTTATAACGTATAACGTTATGTAGCATTACGTTATAACGTATAACGTTATATACAGTTACCATATAATGTATAACGTTATGTAGCATTACCATATAGTGTATAACGTTATGTACCATTACCATATAACGTATAACGTTATGTAGCATTACGCTATAGCGTATAACGTTATATACTGTTACCATATAACGTATAACGTTATGTAGCATTACCATATAACGTATAACGTTATGTAGCATTACGTTACAACGTATAGCGTTATTTACTATTACCTTATAACGTATAACATTATGTAGCATTACGTTATAACGTATAACGTTATTTACTATTACCTTATAACGTATAACGGTATGTAGCATTACGTTATAACGTATAACGTTATATTCTGCTACGTTATAACGTATAACGTTATATACTGTTACCTTATAACGTATAACGTTATGTAGCGTTACCATATAACGTACAACGCTATGTAGTATTACGTTATAACGTATAACGTTACATACTGTTACCATATAACGTATAACGTTATGTAGCATTACCTTATATCGTATAACGTTATATACTATTACCTTATAACGTTTAACGTTATGTAGCATTACGTTATAACGTATAACGTTATTTATTATTACCTTATAACGTACAACGTTATGTAGCATTACGTTATAACGTATAACGTTTTATACTGTAACGTTATAACGTATAACGTTATGTAGCATTACCATATAACGTATAACGTTATGTAGCATTACGTTATAGCGTATAACGTTATATACTGTTATCATATAACGTATAACGTTATGTAGCATTACCATATAACGTATAACGTTATGTAGCATTACGTTATAACGTATAGCGTTATCTACTATTACCTTATGACGTATAACGTTATGTAGCATTACGTTGTAACGTATAACGTTACATACTATTACCTTATAACATTTAACGTTATGTAGCATTACGTTATAACGTATAACGTTATGTAGCATTACCATATAACGTATAACGTTATGTAGCATTACGTTATAGCGTATAACGTTATATACTGCTATCATATAACGTATAACGTTATGTAGCATTACCATATAACGTATAACGTTATGTAGCATTACGTTATAACGTATAACGTTATATACTGTTACCATATAACGTATAACGTTATGTAGCATTACCATATTATGTATAACGTTATGTACCATTACCATATAACGTATAACATTATGTAGCATTACGTTATAACGTGTAACGTTATGTAGCATTACCATATAACGTATAACGTTATGTAGCATTACGTTATAGCGTATAACGTTATATACTGTTACCATATAACGTATAACGTCATGTAGCATTACCATATGACGTATAACGTTATGTAGCATTACGTTATAACGTATAACGTTATTTACTATTACCTTATAACGTATAACGTTATGTAGCATTACGTTATAGCGTATAACGTTATATACTGTTACCACATAACGTATAACGTTATGTAGCATTACCATATAGCGTATAACGTTATGTAGCATTACGTTATAACGTATAACGTTATTTACTATTACCTTATAACGTATAACGTTATGTAGCATTTCCTTATAACGTATAACGTTATATACTGTTACGTTATAACGTATAACGTTACATACTGTTACGTTATAACGTATAACGTTATGAAGCATTACCATATAACGTTTAACGTTATGTAGCATTACGTTATAACGTATAACGTTATTTATTATTACCTTATAACGTATAACGTTATGTAGCATTACGTTATAACGTATAACGTTGTATACTGTTACGTTATAACGTATAACGTTATGTAGCATTACCATATAAAGTATAGCGTCATGTAGCATTACGTTGTAACGTATAACGTTATATACTATTACCTTATAATGTTTAACGTTATGTAGCATTACGTTATAACGTATAACGTTATATACTGTTACCATATAACGTATAACGTTATGTAGCATTACGTTATAACGTATAACGTTATATATTGTCACCATATAACGTATAACGTTATGTAGCATTATGTTATAACGTATAACGTTACATACTGTTACCATATAACGTATAACGTTATGTAGCATTACCATATAACGTATAACGTTATGTAGCATTACCTTATAATGTGTAACGTTATGTAGCATTACGTTATAACGTATAACGTTATATACTATTACCTTATAACGTTTAACGTTATGTAGCATTACGTTATAACGTGTAACGTTATTTACTATTACCTTATAATGTATAACGTTATGTAGCATTACGTTATAACGTATAACGTTATATACTGTTACCATATAAGGTATAACGTTATGTAGCATTACCATATAACGTATAACGTTATGTAGCATTACCATATAACGTATAAGGTTATGTAGCAGTACCATATAACGCGTAACGTTATTTACTATTACCTTATAACGTATAACGTTATGTAGCATTACGTTATAACGTATAACGTTATATACTGTTACGTTATAACGTGTAACGTTATATACTGTTACGTTATAACGTATAACGTTATGTAGCATTACCATATAACGTATAACGCTATGTAGCATTACGTTATAACGTATAACGTTACATACTGTTACCATATAACGTATAACGTTATGTAGCATTACGTTATAACGTATAACGTTATATACTGTTACCATATAACGTATAACGTTATGTAGCATTACCATATAACGTATAACGTTATGTAGCATTACCATATAACGTATAAGGTTATGTAGCATTACTATATAACGTATAACGTTATTTACTATTACCTTATAACGTATAACGTTATGTAGCATTACGTTATAACGTATAACGTTATATACAGTTACCATATAATGTATAACGTTATGTAGCATTACCATATAGTGTATAACGTTATGTACCATTACCATATAACGTATAACATTATGTAGCATTACGTTATAACGTATAACGTTATATACTGTTACCATAAAACGTATAACGTTATGTAGCATTACCATATAATGTATAACGTTATGTAGCATTTCCTTATAACGTATAACGTTATATACTGTTACGTTATAACGTATAACGTTATGTAGCATTACCATATAACGTATAACGTTATGTAGCATTACGCTATAGCGTATAACGTTATACACTGTTACCATATAACGTATAACGTTATGTAGCATTACCATATAACGTATAACGTTATGTAGCATTACGTTATAACGTATAGCGTTATTTACTATTACCTTATAACGTATAACATTATGTAGCATTACGTTATAACGTATTACGTTATTTACTATTACCTTATAACGTATAACGGTATGTAGCATTACGTTATAACGTATAACGTTATATTCTGCTACGTTATAACGTATAACGTTATATACTGTTACCTTATAACGTATAACGTTATGTAGCGTTACCATATAACGTACAACGCTATGTAGCATTACGTTATAACGTATAACGTTACATACTGTTACCATATAACGTATAACGATATGTAGCATTACCTTATATCGTATAACGTTATATACTATTACCTTATGACGTTTAACGTTATGTAGCATTACGTTATAACGTATAACGTTATTTATTATTACCTTATAACGTACAACGTTATGTAGCATTACGTTATAACGTATAACGTTTTATACTGTAACGTTATAACGTATAACGTTATGTAGCATTACCATATAACGTATAACGTTATGTAGCATTACGTTATAGCGTATAACGTTATATACTGTTATCATATAACGTATAACGTTATGTAGCATTACCATATAAAGTATAACGTTATGTAGCATTACGTTATAACGTATAGCGTTATCTACTATTACCTTATGACGTATAACGTTATGTAGCATTACGTTATAACGTATAACGTTATTTACTATTACCTTATAACGTATAACGTTATGTAGCATTACGTTATAACGTATAACGTTATATACTGTTACGTTATAACGTATAACGTTATATACTGTTACGTTATAACGTATAACGTTATATACTGTTACGTTATAACGTATAACGTTATGTAGCATTACCATATAACGTACAACGCAATGTAGCATTACGTTATAACGTATAACGTTACATACTGTTACCATGTAACGTATAACGTTATGTAGCATTACCTTATATCGTATAACGTTATATACTATTACCTTATAACGTTTAACGTTATGTAGCATTACGTTATAACGTATAACGTTATTTATTATTACCTTATAACGTACAACGTTATGTAGCATTACGTTATAACGTATAACGCTGTATACTGTTACGTTATAACGTATAACGTTGTATACTGTTACGTTATAACGTATAACGTTATGTAGCATTACCATATAACGTGTAACGTTATGTAGCATTACGTTATAGCGTATAACGTTATATACTGTTACCATATAACGTATAACGTTATGTAGCATTACCATATAACGTATAACGTTATGTAGCATTACGTTATAACGTATAGGGTTATCTACTATTACCTTGTAACGTATAACGTTATGTAGCATTACGTTATAACGTATAACGTTATTTACTATTACCTTATAACGTATAACGTTATGTAGCATTACGTTATAACGTATAACGTTATATACTGTTACGTTATAACGTATAACGTTACATACTGTTACGTTATAACGTATAACGTTATGTAGCATTACCATATAACGTGTAACGTTATGTAGCATTACGTTATAGCGTATAACGTTATATACTGTTACCATATAACGTATAACGTTATGTAGCATTACCATATAACGTATAACGTTATGTAGCATTACGTTATAACGTATAGGGTTATCTACTATTAGCTTGTAACGTATAACGTTATGTAGCATTACGTCATAACGTATAACGTTATATACTGTTACCATATAACGTATAACGTTATGTAGCATTACCATATAACGTATAACGTTATGTAGCATTACCATATAACGTATAAGGTTATGTAGCATTACCATATAACGTATAACGTTATTTACTATTACCTTATAACGTATAACGTTATGTAGCATTACGTTATAGCGTATAACGTTATATACTGTTACCACATAACGTATAACGTTATGTAGCATTACCATATAGCGTATAACGTTATGTAGCATTACGTGATAACGTATAACGTTATTTACTATTACCTTATAACGTATAACGTTATGTAGCATTTCGTTATAACGTATAACGTTATATACTGTTACGTTATAACGTATAACGTTACATACTGTTACGTTATAACGTATAACGTTATGTAGCATTACCATATAACGTGTAACGTTATGTAGCATTACGTTATAGCGTATAACGTTATATACTGTTACCATATAACGTATAACGTTATGTAGCATTACCATATAACGTATAACGTTATGTAGCATTACGTTATAACGTATAGGGTTATCTACTATTACCTTGTAACGTATAACGTAGTGTAGCATTGCGTTATAACGTATAACGTTATTTACTATTACCTTATAATGTATAACGTTATGTAGCATTACGTTATAACGTATAACGTTATATACTGTTACCATATAACATATAACGTTATGTAGCATTACCATATAACGTATAACGTTATGTAGCATTACCATATAACGTATAAGGTTATGTAGCATTACCATATAACGTATAACGTTATTTACTATTACCTTATAACGTATAACGTTATGTAGCATTACGTTATAGCGTATAACGTTATATACTGTTACCACATAACGTATAACGTTATGTAGCATTACCATATAGCGTATAACGTTATGTAGCATTACGTTATAACGTATAACGTTATTTACTATTACCTTATAACGTATAACGTTATGTAGCATTTCGTTATAACGTATAACGTTATATACTGTTACGTTATAACGTATAACGTTACATACTGTTACGTTATAACGTATAACGTTATGTAGCATTACCATATAACGTGTAACGTTATGTAGCATTACGTTATAGCGTATAACGTTATATACTGTTACCATATAACGTATAACGTTATGTAGCATTACCATATAACGTATAACGTTATGTAGCATTACGTTATAACGTATAGGGTTATCTACTATTAGCTTGTAACGTATAACGTTATGTAGCATTACGTTATAACGTATAACGTTATTTACTATTACCTTATAACGTATAACGTTATGTAGCATTACGTTATAACGTATAACGTTATATACTGTTACGTTATAACGTATAACGTTACATACTGTTACGTTATAACGTATAACGTTATGTAGCATTACCATATAACGTGTAACGTTATGTAGCATTACGTTTTAACGTATAACGTTATATACTGTTACCATATAACGTATAACGTTATGTAGCATTACCATATAACGTATAACGTTATGTAGCATTACGTTATAACGTATAGGGTTATCTACTATTAGCTTGTAACGTATAACGTAGTGTAGCATTGCGTTATAACGTATAACGTTATTTACTATTACCTTATAATGTATAACGTTATGTAGCATTACGTTATAACGTATAACGTTATATACTGTTACCATATAACGTATAACGTTATGTAGCATTACCATATAACGTATAACGTTATGTAGCATTACCATATAACGTATAAGGTTATGTAGCATTACCATATAACGTATAACGTTATCTACTATTACCTTATGACGTATAACGTTATGTAGCATTACGTTATAACGTATAACGTTATTTACTATTACCTTATAACGTATAACGTTATGTAGCATTACGTTATAACGTATAACGTTATATACTGTTACGTTATAACGTATAACGTTATATACTGTTACGTTATAACGTATAACGTTATATACTGTTACGTTATAACGTATAACGTTATGTAGCATTACCATATAACGTACAACGCAATGTAGCATTACGTTCTAACGTATAACGTTATATACTGTTACGTTATAACGTATAACATTATATACTGTTACGTTATAACGTATAACGTTATATACTGTTACGTTATAACGTATAACGTTATGAAGCATTACCATATAACGTATAACGTTATGAAGCATTACCATATAACGTATAACGTTATGTAGCATTACGTTATAACGTATAACGTTATTTATTATTACCTTATAACGTATAACGTTATGTAGCATTACGTTATAACGTATAACGTTATGTAGCATTACGTTCTAACGTATAACGTTATATACTGTTACGTTATAACGTATAACGTTATATACTGTTACGTTATAACCTATAACGTTATTTTCTATTACCTTATAATGTATAACGTTATGTAGCATTACGTTATAACGTATAACGTTATGAAGCATTACCATATAACGTATAACGTTATGTAGCATTACGTTATAACGTATAACGTTATTTATTATTACCTTATAACGTATAACGTTATGTAGCATTACGTTATAACGTATAACGTTATGTAGCATTACCATATAACGTATAACGTCATGTAGCATTACGTTATAAACGTATAACGTTATATACTATTACCTTATAACGTTTAACGTTATGTAGCATTACGTTATAACGTGTAACGTTATTTACTATTACCTTATAATGTATAACGTTATGTAGCATTACGTTATAACGTATAACGTTATATACTGTAACCATATAACGTATAACGTTATGTAGCATTACCATATAACGTATAACGTTATGTAGCATTACCATATAACGTATAAGGTTATGTAGCATTACCATATAACGTATAACGTTATTTACTATTACCTTATAACGTATAACGTTATGTAGCATTACGTTATAACGTATAACGTTATATACTGTTACGTTATAACGTGTAACGTTATATACTGTTACGTTATAACGTATAACGTTATGTAGCATTACCATATAACGTATAACGCTATGTAGCATTACGTTATAACGTATAACGTTACATACTGTTACCATATAAAGTATAACGTTATGTAGCATTACGTTATAACGTATAACGTTATATACTGTTACCATATAACGTATAACGTTATGTAGCATTACCATATAACGTATAACGTTATGTAGCATTACCATATAACGTATAAGGTTATGTAAAATTACCATATAACGTATAACGTTATTTACTATTACCTTATAACGTATAACGTTATGTAGCATTACGTTATAACGTATAACGTTATATACAGTTACCATATAATGTATAACGTTATGTAGCATTACCATATAGTGTATAACGTTATGTACCATTACCATATAACGTATAACATTATGTAGCATTACGTTATTACGTATAACGTTATATACTGTTACCATAAAACGTATAACGTTATGTAGCATTACCATATAATGTATAACGTTATGTAGCATTACCTTATAACGTATAACGTTATATACTGTTACGTTATAACGTATAACGTTATGTAGCATTACCATATAACGTATAACGTTATGTAGCATTACGCTATAGCGTATAACGTTATACACTGTTACCATATAACGTATAACGTTATGTAGCATTACCATATAACGTATAACGTTATGTAGCATTACGTTATAACGTATAGCGTTATTTACTATTACCTTATAACGTATAACATTATGTAGCATTACGTTATAACGTATAACGTTATTTACTATTACCTTATAACGTATAACGGTATGTAGCATTACGTTATAACGTATAACGTTATATTCTGCTACGTTATAACGTATAACGTTATATACTGTTACCTTATAACGTATAACGTTATGTAGCGTTACCATATAACGTACAACGCTATGTAGCATTACGTTATAACGTATAACGTTACATACTGTTACCATATAACGTATAACGTTATGTAGCATTACCTTATATCGTATAACGTTATATACTATTACCTTATAACGTTTAACGTTATGTAGCATTACGTTATAACGTATAACGTTATTTATTATTACCTTATAACGTACAACGTTATGTAGCATTACGTTATAACGTATAACGTTTTATACTGTAACGTTATAACGTATAACGTTATGTAGCATTATCATATAACGTATAACGTTATGTAGCATTACGTTATAGCGTATAACGTTATATACTGTTATCATATAACGTATAACGTTATGTAGCATTACCATATAAAGTATAACGTTATGTAGCATTACGTTATAACGTATAGCGTTATCTACTATTACCTTATGACGTATAACGTTATGTAGCATTACCTTATATCGTATAACGTTATATACTATTACCTTATAACGTTTAACGTTATGTAGCATTACGTTATAACGTATAACGTTATTTATTATTACCTTATAACGTACAACGTTATGTAGCATTACGTTATAACGTATAACGCTGTATACTGTTACGTTATAACGTATAACGTTGTATACTGTTACGCTATAACGTATAACGTTATGTAGCATTACCATATAACGTGTAACGTTATGTAGCATTACCATATAACGTATAACGTTATGTAGCATTACGTTATAACGTATAGGGTTATCTACTATTACCTTGTAACGTATAACGTTATGTAGCATTACGTTATAACGTATAACGTTATTTACTATTACCTTATAACGTATAACGTTATGTAGCATTACGTTATAACGTATAACGTTATATACTGTTACGTTATAACGTATAACGTTACATATTGTTACGTTATAACGTATAACGTTATGTAGCATTACCATATAACGTGTAACGTTATGTAGCATTACGTTATAGCGTATAACGTTATATACTGTTACCATATAACGTATAACGTTATGTAGCATTACCATATAACGTATAACGTTATGTAGCATTACGTTATAACGTATAGGGTTATCTACTATTACCTTGTAACGTATAACGTTATGTAGCATTACGTTATAACGTATAACGTTATTTACTATTACCTTATAACGTATAACGTAGTGTAGCATTGCGTTATAACGTATAACGTTATTTACTATTACCTTATAAGGTATAACGTTATGTAGCATTACGTTATAACGTATAACGTTATATACTGTTACCATATAACGTATAACGTTATGTAGCATTACCATATAACGTATAACGTTATGTAGCATTACCATATAACGTATAAGGTTATGTAGCATTACCATATAACGTATAACGTTATTTACTATTACCTTATAACGTATAACGTTATGTAGCATTACGTTATAGCGTATAACGTTATATACTGTTACCACATAACGTATAACGTTATGTAGCATTACCATATAGCGTATAACGTTATGTAGCATTACGTTATAACGTATAACGTTATTTACTATTACCTTATAACGTATAACGTTATGTAGCATTTCGTTATAACGTATAACGTTATATACTGTTACGTTATAACGTATAACGTTACATACTGTTACGTTATAACGTATAACGTTATGAAGCATTACCATATAACGTTTAACGTTATGTAGCATTACGTTATAACGTATAACGTTATTTATTATTACCTTATAACGTATAACGTTATGTAGCATTACGTTATAACGTATAACGTTGTATACTGTTACGTTATAACGTATAACGTTATGTAGCATTACCATATAAAGTATAACGTCATGTAGCATTACGTTGTAACGTATAACGTCATATACTATTACCTTATAATGTTTAACGTTATGTAGCATTACGTTATAACGTATAACGTTATATACTGTTACCATATAACGTATAACGTTATGTAGCATTACGTTATAACGTATAACGTTATATATTGTCACCATATAACGTATAACGTTATGTAGCATTATGTTATAACGTATAACGTTACATACTGTTACCATATAACGTATAACGTTATGTAGCATTGCCATATAACGTATAACGTTATGTAGCATTACCTTATAATGTGTAACGTTATGTAGCATTACGTTATAACGTATAACGTTATATACTGTTACCATATAACGTATAACGTTATGTAGCATTACGTTTTAACGTATAACGTTATATACTGTTACCATATAACGTATAACGTTATGTAGCATTACGTTTTAACGTATAACGTTATATACTGTTACCATATAACGTATAACGTTATGTAGCATTACCATATAACGTATAACGTTATGTAGCATTACCTTATAATGTATAACGTTATGTAGCATTACGTTATAACGTATAACGTTATATACTGTTACCATATAACGTATAACTTTATGTAGCATTACCATATAACGTATAACGTTATGTAGCATTACCTTATAATGTATAACGTTATGTAGCATTACGTTATAACGTATAACGTTGTGTAGCATTACGTTATAACGTATAACGTTACATACTGTTACCATATAACGTATAACGTTATGTAGCATTACCATATAACGTATAACGTTATGTCGCATTACCATACAATGTATAACGTTATGTAGCATTACCTTATAACGTATAACGTTATACACTGTTACGTTATAACTTATAACGTTATGTAGCATTACCATATAACGTATATCGTTATGTAGCATTACGTTATAGCGTATAACGTTATATACTGTTTCCATATAACGTATAACGTTATGTAGCATTACCATATAATGTATAACGTTATGTAGCATTACGTTATAACGTATAACGTTATTTATTATTACCTTATAACGTATAACGTTATGTAGCATTACGTTATAACGTATAACGTTATGTAGCATTACGTTCTAACGTATAACGTTATATACTGTTACGTTATAACGTATAACGTTATATACTGTTACGTTATAACGTATAACGTTATTTTCTATTACCTTATAATGTATAACGTTATGTAGCATTACGTTATAACGTATAACGTTATGAAGCATTACCATATAACGTATAACGTTATGTAGCATTACGTTATAACGTATAACGTTATTTATTATTACCTTATAACGTATAACGTTATGTAGCATTACGTTATAACGTATAACGTTATGTAGCATTACCATATAACGTATAACGTCATGTAGCATTACGTTATAAACGTATAACGTTATATACTATTACCTTATAACGTTTAACGTTATGTAGCATTACGTTATAACGTGTAACGTTATTTACTATTACCTTATAATGTATAACGTTATGTAGCATTACGTTATAACGTATAACGTTATATACTGTTACCATATAACGTATAACGTTATGTAGCATTACCATATAACGTATAACGTTATGTAGCATTACCATATAACGTATAAGGTTATGTAGCATTACCATATAACGTATAACGTTATTTACTATTACCTTATAACGTATAACGTTATGTAGCATTACGTTATAACGTATAACGTTATATACTGTTACGTTATAACGTGTAACGTTATATACTGTTACGTTATAACGTATAACGTTATGTAGCATTACCATATAACGTATAACGCTATGTAGCATTACGTTATAACGTATAACGTTACATACTGTTACCATATAAAGTATAACGTTATGTAGCATTACGTTATAACGTATAACGTTATATACTGTTACCATATAACGTATAACGTTATGTAGCATTACCATATAACGTATAACGTTATGTACCATTACCATATAACGTATAAGGTTATGTAAAATTACCATATAACGTATAACGTTATTTACTATTACCTTATAACGTATAACGTTATGTAGCATTACGTTATAACGTATAACGTTATATACAGTTACCATATAATGTATAACGTTATGTAGCATTACCATATAGTGTATAACGTTATGTACCATTACCATATAACGTATAACATTATGTAGCATTACGTTATTACGTATAACGTTATATACTGTTACCATAAAACGTATAACGTTATGTAGCATTACCATATAATGTATAACGTTATGTAGCATTACCTTATAACGTATAACGTTATATACTGTTACGTTATAACGTATAACGTTATGTAGCATTACCATATAACGTATAACGTTATGTAGCATTACGCTATAGCGTATAACGTTATATACTGTTACCATATAACGTATAACGTTATGTAGCATTACCATATAACGTATAACGTTATGTAGCATTACGTTATAACGTATAACGTTATTTATTATTACCTTATAACGTACAACGTTATGTAGCATTACGTTATAACGTATAACGTTTTATACTGTAACGTTATAACGTATAACGTTATGTAGCATTACCATATAACGTATAACGTTATTTACTATTACCTTATAACGTATAACGTTATGTAGCATTACGTTATAACGTATAACGTTATATACTGTTACGTTATAACGTGTAACGTTATATACTGTTACGTTATAACGTATAACGTTATGTAGCATTACCATATAACGTATAACGCTATGTAGCATTACGTTATAACGTATAACGTTACATACTGTTACCATATAAAGTATAACGTTATGTAGCATTACGTTATAACGTATAACGTTATATACTGTTACCATATAACGTATAACGTTATGTAGCATTACCATATAACGTATAACGTTATGTAGCATTACCATATAACGTATAAGGTTATGTAAAATTACCATATAACGTATAACGTTATTTGCTATTACCTTATAACGTATAACGTTATGTAGCATTACGTTATAACGTATAACGTTATATACAGTTACCATATAATGTATAACGTTATGTAGCATTACCATATAGTGTATAACGTTATGTACCATTACCATATAACGTATAACATTATGTAGCATTACGTTATTACGTATAACGTTATATACTGTTACCATAAAACGTATAACGTTATGTAGCATTACCATATAATGTATAACGTTATGTAGCATTACCTTATAACGTATAACGTTATATACTGTTACGTTATAACGTATAACGTTATGTAGCATTACCATATAACGTATAACATTATGTAGCATTACGCTATAGCGTATAACGTTATATACTGTTACCATATAACGTATAACGTTATGTAGCATTACCATATAACGTATAACGTTATGTAGCATTACGTTATAACGTATAACGTTATTTATTATTACCTTATAACGTACAACGTTATGTAGCATTACGTTATAACGTATAACGTTTTATACTGTAACGTTATAACGTATAACGTTATGTAGCATTACCATATAACGTATAACGTTATGTAGCATTACGTTATAGCGTATAACGTTATATACTGTTATCATATAACGTATAACGTTATGTAGCATTACCATATAAAGTATAACGTTATGTAGCATTACGTTATAACGTATAGCGTTATCTACTATTACCTTATGACGTATAACGTTATGTAGCATTACGTTATAACGTATAACGTTATTTACTATTACCTTATAACGTATAACGTTATGTAGCATTACGTTATAACGTATAACGTTATATACTGTTACGTTATAACGTATAACGTTATATACTGTTACGTTATAACGTATAACGTTATATACTGTTACGTTATAACGTATAACGTTATGTAGCATTACCATATAACGTACAACGCAATGTAGCATTACGTTATAACGTATAACGTTACATACTGTTACCATATAACGTATAACGTTATGTAGCATTACCTTATATCGTATAACGTTATATACTATTACCTTATAACGTTTAACGTTATGTAGCATTACGTTATAACGTATAACGTTATTTATTATTACCTTATAACGTACAACGTTATGTAGCATTACGTTATAACGTATAACGCTGTATACTGTTACGTTATAACGTATAACGTTGTATACTGTTACGTTATAACGTATAACGTTATGTAGCATTACCATATAACGTGTAACGTTATGTAGCATTACGTTATAGCGTATAACGTTATATACTGTTACCATATAACGTATAACGTTATGTAGCATTACCATATAACGTATAACGTTATGTAGCATTACGTTATAACGTATAGGGTTATCTACTATTACCTTGTAACGTATAACGTTATGTAGCATTACGTTATAACGTATAACGTTATTTACTGTTACCTTATAACGTATAACGTTATGTAGCATTACGTTATAACGTATAACGTTATATACTGTTACGTTATAACGTATAACGTTACATACTGTTACGTTATAACGTATAACGTTATGTAGCATTACCATATAACGTATAACGTTATGTAGCATTACCATATAACGTATAAGGTTATGTAGCATTACCATATAACGTATAACGTTATTTACTATTACCTTATAACGTATAACGTTATGTAGCATTACGTTATAGCGTATAACGTTATATACTGTTACCACATAACGTATAACGTTATGTAGCATTACCATATAGCGTATAACGTTATGTAGCATTACGTTATAACGTATAACGTTATTTACTATTACCTTATAACGTATAACGTTATGTAGCATTTCGTTATAACGTATAACGTTATATACTGTTACGTTATAACGTATAACGTTACATACTGTTACGTTATAACGTATAACGTTATGAAGCATTACCATATAACGTTTAACGTTATGTAGCATTACGTTATAACGTATAACGTTATTTATTATTACCTTATAACGTATAACGTTATGTAGCATTACGTTATAACGTATAACGTTGTATACTGTTACGTTATAACGTATAACGTTATGTAGCATTACCATATAAAGTATAACGTCATGTAGCATTACGTTGTAACGTATAACGTCATATACTATTACCTTATAATGTTTAACGTTATGTAGCATTACGTTATAACGTATAACGTTATATACTGTTACCATATAACGTATAACGTTATGTAGCATTACGTTATAACGTATAACGTTATATATTGTCACCATATAACGTATAACGTTATGTAGCATTATGTTATAACGTATAACGTTACATACTGTTACCATATAACGTATAACGTTATGTAGCATTACCATATAACGTATAACGTTATGTAGCATTACCTTATAATGTGTAACGTTATGTAGCATTACGTTATAACGTATAACGTTATATACTGTTACCATATAACGTATAACGTTATGTAGCATTACGTTTTAACGTATAACGTTATATACTGTTACCATATAACGTATAACGTTATGTAGCATTACGTTTTAACGTATAACGTTATATACTGTTACCATATAACGTATAACGTTATGTAGCATTACCATATAACGTATAACGTTATGTAGCATTACCTTATAATGTATAACGTTATGTAGCATTACGTTATAACGTATAACGTTATATACTGTTACCATATAACGTATAACTTTATGTAGCATTACCATATAACGTATAACGTTATGTAGCATTACCTTATAATGTATAACGTTATGTAGCATTACGTTATAACGTATAACGTTATATACTGTTACCATATAACGTATAACGTTGTGTAGCATTACGTTATAACGTATAACGTTACATACTGTTACCATATAACGTATAACGTTATGAAGCATTACCATATAACGTATAACGTTATGTCGCATTACCATACAATGTATAACGTTATGTAACATTACCTTATAACGTATAACGTTATACACTGTTACGTTATAACTTATAACGTTATGTAGCATTACCATATAACGTATATCGTTATGTAGCATTACGTTATAGCGTATAACGTTATATACTGTTTCCATATAACGTATAACGTTATGTAGCATTACCATATAATGTATAACGTTATGTAGCATTACGTTATAACGTATAACGTTATTTACTATTACCTTGTAACGTATAACGTTATGTAGCATTACGTTCTAACGTATAACGTTATATACTGTTACGTTATAACGTATAACATTATATACTGTTACGTTATAACGTATAACGTTATATACTGTTACGTTATAACGTATAACATTATATACTGTTACGTTATAACGTATAACGTTATACACTGTTACGTTATAACGTATAACGTTATGAAGCATTACCATATAACGTATAACGTTATGAAGCATTACCATATAACGTATAACGTTATGTAGCATTACGTTATAACGTATAACGTTATTTATTATTACCTTATAACGTATAACGTTATGTAGCATTACGTTATAACGTATAACGTTATGTAGCATTACGTTCTAACGTATAACGTTATATACTGTTACGTTATAACGTATAACGTTATATACTGTTACGTTATAACGTATAACGTTATTTTCTATTACCTTATAATGTATAACGTTATGTAGCATTACGTTATAACGTATAACGTTATGAAGCATTACCATATAACGTATAACGTTATGTAGCATTACGTTATAACGTATAACGTTATTTATTATTACCTTATAACGTATAACGTTATGTAGCATTACGTTATAACGTATAACGTTATGTAGCATTACGTTATAACGTATAACGTTATGTAGCATTACGTTCTAACGTATAACGTTATATACTGTTACGTTATAACGTATAACGTTATATACTGTTACGTTATAACGTATAACGTTATTTTCTATTACCTTATAACGTATAACGTCATGTAGCATTACGTTATAAACGTATAACGTTATATACTATTACCTTATAACGTTTAACGTTATGTAGCATTACGTTATAACGTGTAACGTTATTTACTATTACCTTATAATGTATAACGTTATGTAGCATTACGTTATAACGTATAACGTTATATACTGTTACCATATAACGTATAACGTTATGTAGCATTACCATATAACGTATAACGTTATGTAGCATTACCATATAACGTATAAGGTTATGTAGCATTACCATATAACGTATAACGTTATTTACTATTACCTTATAACGTATAACGTTATGTAGCATTACGTTATAACGTATAACGTTATATACTGTTACGTTATAACGTGTAACGTTATATACTGTTACGTTATAACGTATAACGTTATGTAGCATTACCATATAACGTATAACGCTATGTAGCATTACGTTATAACGTATAACGTTACATACTGTTACCATATAAAGTATAACGTTATGTAGCATTACGTTATAACGTATAACGTTATATACTGTTACCATATAACGTATAACGTTATGTAGCATTACCATATAACGTATAACGTTATGTAGCATTACCATATAACGTATAAGGTTATGTAAAATTATCATATAACGTATAACGTTATTTACTATTACCTTATAACGTATAACGTTATGTAGCATTACGTTATAACGTATAACGTTATATACAGTTACCATATAATGTATAACGTTATGTAGCATTACCATATAGTGTATAACGTTATGTACCATTACCATATAACGTATAACATTATGTAGCATTACGTTATTACGTATAACGTTATATACTGTTACCATAAAACGTATAACGTTATGTAGCATTACCATATAATGTATAACGTTATGTAGCATTACCTTATAACGTATAACGTTATATACTGTTACGTTATAACGTATAACGTTATGTAGCATTACCATATAACGTATAACGTTATGTAGCATTACGCTATAGCGTATAACGTTATATACTGTTACCATATTACGTATAACGTTATGTAGCATTACCATATAACGTATAACGTTATGTAGCATTACGTTATAACGTATAACGTTATTTATTATTACCTTATAACGTACAACGTTATGTAGCATTACGTTATAACGTATAACGTTTTATACTGTAACGTTATAACGTATAACGTTATGTAGCATTACCATATAACGTATAACGTTATTTACTATTACCTTATAACGTATAACGTTATGTAGCATTACGTTATAACGTATAACGTTATATACTGTTACGTTATAACGTGTAACGTTATATACTGTTACGTTATAACGTATAACGTTATGTAGCATTACCATATAACGTATAACGCTATGTAGCATTACGTTATAACGTATAACGTTACATACTGTTACCATATAAAGTATAACGTTATGTAGCATTACGTTATAACGTATAACGTTATATACTGTTACCATATAACGTATAACGTTATGTAGCATTACCATATAACGTATAACGTTATGTAGCATTACCATATAACGTATAAGGTTATGTAAAATTACCATATAACGTATAACGTTATTTACTATTACCTTATAACGTATAACGTTATGTAGCATTACGTTATAACGTATAACGTTATATACAGTTACCATATAATGTATAACGTTATGTAGCATTACCATATAGTGTATAACGTTATGTACCATTACCATATAACGTATAACATTATGTAGCATTACGTTATTACGTATAACGTTATATACTGTTACCGTAAAACGTATAACGTTATGTAGCATTACCATATAATGTATAACGTTATGTAGCATTACCTTATAACGTATAACGTTATATACTGTTACGTTATAACGTATAACGTTATGTAGCATTACCATATAACGTATAACGTTATGTAGCATTACGCTATAGCGTATAACGTTATATACTGTTACCATATAACGTATAACGTTATGTAGCATTACCATATAACGTATAACGTTATGTAGCATTACGTTATAACGTATAACGTTATTTATTATTACCTTATAACGTACAACGTTATGTAGCATTACGTTATAACGTATAACGTTTTATACTGTAACGTTATAACGTATAACGTTATGTAGCATTACCATATAACGTATAACGTTATGTAGCATTACGTTATAGCGTATAACGTTATATACTGTTATCATATAACGTATAACGTTATGTAGCATTACCATATAACGTATAACGTTATGTAGCATTACGTTATAACGTATAGCGTTATCTACTATTACCTTATGACGTATAACGTTATGTAGCATTACGTTATAACGTATAACGTTATTTACTATTACCTTATAACGTATAACGTTATGTAGCATTACGTTATAACGTATAACGTTATATACTGTTACGTTATAACGTATAACGTTATATACTGTTACGTTATAACGTATAACGTTATATACTGTTACGTTATAACGTATAACGTTATGTAGCATTACCATATAACGTACAACGCAATGTAGCATTACGTTATAACGTATAACGTTACATACTGTTACCATATAACGTATAACGTTATGTAGCATTACCTTATATCGTATAACGTTATATACTATCACCTTATAACGTTTAACGTTATGTAGCATTACGTTATAACGTATAACGTTATTTATTATTACCTTATAACGTACAACGTTATGTAGCATTACGTTATAACGTATAACGCTGTATACTGTTACGTTATAACGTATAACGTTATGTAGCATTACGTTATAACGTATAACGTTATATACTGTTACGTTATAACGTATAACGTTATATACTGTTACGTTATAACGTATAACGTTATATACTGTTACGTTATAACGTATAACGTTATATACTGTTACCATATAACGTATAACGTTATGTAGCATTACCATATAACGTATAACGTTATGTAGCATTACGTTATAACGTATAGCGTTATTTACTATTACCTTATAACGTATAACATTATGTAGCATTACGTTATAACGTATAACGTTATTTACTATTACCTTATAACGTATAACGGTATGTAGCATTACGTTATAACGTATAACGTTATATTCTGCTACGTTATAACGTATAACGTTATATACTGTTACCTTATAACGTATAACGTTATGTAGCGTTACCATATAACGTACAACGCTATGTAGCATTACGTTATAACGTATAACGTTACATACTGTTACCATATAACGTATAACGTTATGTAGCATTACCTTATATCGTATAACGTTATATACTATTACCTTATAACGTTTAACGTTATGTAGCATTACGTTATAACGTATGACGTTATTTATTATTACCTTATAACGTACAACGTTATGTAGCATTACGTTATAACGTATAACGTTTTATACTGTAACGTTATAACGTATAACGTTATGTAGCATTACCATATAACGTATAACGTTATGTAGCATTACGTTATAGCGTATAACGTTATATAATGTTATCATATAACGTATAACGTTGTGTAGCATTACCATATAACGTATAACGTTATGTAGCATTACGTTATAACGTATAGCGTTATCTACTATTACCTTATGACGTATAACGTTATGTAGCATTACGTTATAACGTATAACGTTATTTACTATTACCTTATAACGTATAACGTTATGTAGCATTACGTTATAACGTATAACGTTATATACTGTTACGTTATAACGTATAACGTTATATACTGTTACGTTATAACGTATAACGTTATATACTGTTACGTTATAACGTATAACGTTATGTAGCATTACCATATAACGTACAACGCAATGTAGCATTACGTTATAACGTATAACGTTGCATACTGTTACCATATAACGTATAACGTTATGTAGCATTACCTTATATCGTATAACGTTATATACTATTACCTTATAACGTTTAACGTTATGTAGCATTACGTTATAACGTATAACGTTATTTATTATTACCTTATAACGTACAACGTTATATAGCATTACGTTATAACGTATAACGTTGTATACTGTTACGTTATAACGTATAACGTTGTATACTGTTACGTTATAACGTATAACGTTATGTAGCATTACCATATAACATGTAACGTTATGTAGCATTACGTTATAGCGTATAACGTTATATACTGTTACCATATAACGTATAACGTGATGTAGCATTACCATATAACGTATAACGTTATGTAGCATTACGTTATAACGTATAGGGTTATCTACTATTACCTTGTAACGTATAACGTTATGTAGCATTACGTTATAACGTATAACGTTATTTACTATTACCTTATAACGTATAACGTTATGTAGCATTACATTATAACGTATAACGTTATATACTGTTACGTTATAACGTATAACGTTACATACTGTTACGTTATAACGTATAACGTTATGTAGCATTACCATATAACGTATAACGCTATGTAGCATTACGTTATAACGTATAACGTTCCATACTGTTACCATATAACGTATAACGTTATGTAGCATTACGTTATGACGTATAACGTTATATACTGCTACGTTATAACGTATAACGTTGTATACTGTTACGTTATAACGTATAACGTTATGTAGCATTACCATATAACGTATAACGTTATGTAGCATTACGTTATAGCGTATAACGTTATATACTGTTACCATATAACGTATGACGTTATGTAACATTACCATATAACGTATAACGTTATGTAGCATTACGTTATAACGTATAGGGTTATCTACTATTACCTTGTAACGTATAACGTTATGTAGCATTACGTTATAACGTATAACGTTATTTACTATTACCTTATAACGTATAACGTTATGTAGCATTACGTTATAACGTATAACGTTTTATACTGTTACGTTATAACGTATAACGTTACATACTGTTACGTTATAACGTATAACGTTATGTAGCATTACCATATAACGTATAACGCTATGTAGCATTACGTTATAACGTATAACGTTCCATACTGTTACCATATAACGTATAACGTTATGTAGCATTACGTTATGACGTATAACGTTATATACTGCTACGTTATAACGTATAACGTTATATACTGTTACCTTATAACGTATAACGTTATGTAGCATTACCATATAACGTATAACGTTATGTAGCATTACGTTATAACGTATAGCGTTATCTACTATTACCTTGTAACGTATAACGTTATGTAGCATTACGTTATAACGTATAACGTTATATACTGTTACCATATAACGTATAACGTTATGTAGCATTACCATATAACGTATAACGTTATGTAGCATTACCATATAACGTATAAGGTTATGTAGCATTACCATATAACGTATAACGTTATGTAGCATTACGTTATAGCGTATAACGTTATATACTGTTACCATATAACGTATAACATCATGTAGCATTACCATATAACGTATAACGTTATGTAGCATTACGTTATAACGTATAGCGTTATTTATTATTACCTTATAACGTATAACGTTATGTAGCATTACGTTATAACGTATAACGTTATTTACTATTACCTTATAACGTATAACGTTATTTAGCATTACGTTATAACGTATAACGTTATATACTGTTACGTTATAACGTATAACGTTATATACTGTTACGTTATAACGTATAACGTTATGTAGCATTACCATATAACGTATAACGTTATGTAGCATTACGTTATAGCGTATAACGTTATATACTGTTATCATATAACGTATAACGTTATGTAGCATTACCATATAACGTACAACGCAATGTAGCATTACGTTACAACGTATAACGTTACATACTGTTACCATATAACGTATAACGTTATGTAGCATTACCTTATATCGTATAACGTTATATACTATCACCTTATAACGTTTAACGTTATGTAGCATTACGTTATAACGTATAACGTTATTTATTATTACCTTATAACGTACAACGTTATGTAGCATTACGTTATAACGTATAACGTTGTATACCGTTACGTTATAACGTATAACGTTATGTAGCATTACGTTATAACGTATAACGTTATATACTGTTACGTTATAACGTATAACGTTACATACTGTTACGTTATAACGTATAACGTTATGTAGCATTACCATATAACGTATAACGCTATGTAGCATTACGTTATAACGTATAACGTTACATACTGTTACCATATAACGTATAACGTTATGTAGCATTACGTTATAACGTATAACGTTATATACTGCTACGTTATAACGTATAACGTTATGTAGCATTACGTTATAACGTATAACGTTATATACTGTTACCATATAACGTATAACGTTATGTAGCATTACGTTATAACGTATAGCGTTATCTACTATTACCTTGTAACGTATAACGTTATGTAGCATTACGTTATTACGTATAACGTTATATACTGTTACCATATAACGTATAACGTTATGTAGCATTACCATATAACGTATAACGTTATGTAGCATTACCATATAACGTATAAGGTTATGTAGCATTACCATATAACGTATAACGTTATGTAGCATTACGTTATAGCGTATAACGTTATTTACTATTACCTTATAACGTATAACGTTATGTAGCATTACGTTATAACGTATAACGTTATATACAGTTACCATATAATGTATAACGTTATGTAGCATTACCATATAGTGTATAACGTTATGTACCATTACCATATAACGTATAACGTTATGTAGCATTACCATATAACGTATAAGGTTATGTAGCATTACCATATAACGTATAACGTTATTTACTATTACCTTATAACGTATAACGTTATGTAGCATTACGTTATAACGTATAACGTTATATACAGTTACCATATAATGTATAACGATATGTAGCATTACCATATAGTGTATAACGTTATGTACCATTACCATATAACGTATAACGTTATGTAGCATTACGTTATATCGTATAACGTTATATACTGTTACCATAAAACGTATAACGTTATGTAGCATTACCATATAATGTATAACGTTATGTAGCATTACCTTATAACGTATAACGTTATATACTGTTACGTTATAACGTATAACGTTATGTAGCATTACCATATAACGTATAACGTTATGTAGCATTACGCTATAGCGTATAACGTTATATACTGTTACCATATAACGTATAACGTTATGTAGCATTACCATATAACGTATAACGTTATGTAGCATTACGTTATAACGTATAGCGTTATTTACTATTACCTTATAACGTATAACATTATGTAGCATTACGTTATAACGTATAACGTTATTTACTATTACCTTATAACGTATAACGGTATGTAGCATTACGTTATAACGTATAACGTTATATTCTGCTACGTTATAACGTATAACGTTATATACTGTTACCTTATAACGTATAACGTTATGTAGCGTTACCATATAACGTACAACGCTATGTAGCATTACGTTATAACGTATAACGTTACATACTGTTACCATATAACGTATAACGTTATGTAGCATTACCTTATATCGTATAACGTTATATACTATTACCTTATAACGTTTAACGTTATGTACCATTACGTTATAACGTATAACGTTATTTATTATTACCTTATAACGTACAACGTTATGTAGCATTACGTTATAACGTATAACGTTTTATACTGTAACGTTATAACGTATAACGTTATGTAGCATTACCATATAACGTATAACGTTATGTAGCATTACGTTATAGCGTATAACGTTATATACTGTTATCATATAACGTATAACGTTATGTAGCATTACCATATAACGTATAACGTTATGTAGCATTACGTTATAACGTATAGCGTTATCTACTATTACCTTATGACGTATAACGTTATGTAGCATTACGTTATAACGTATAACGTTATTTACTATTACCTTATAACGTATAACGTTATGTAGCATTACGTTATAACGTATAACGTTATATACTGTTACGTTATAACGTATAACGTTATATACTGTTACGTTATAACGTATAACGTTATATACTGTTACGTTATAACGTATAACGTTATGTAGCATTACCATATAACGTACAACGCAATGTAGCATTACGTTATAACGTATAACGTTACATACTGTTACCATATAACGTATAACGTTATGTAGCATTACCTTATATCGTATAACGTTATATACTATTACCTTATAACGTTTAACGTTATGTAGCATTACGTTATAACGTATAACGTTATTTATTATTACCTTATAACGTACAACGTTATGTAGCATTACGTTATAACGTATAACGTTGTATACTGTTACGTTATAACGTATAACGTTGTATACTGTTACGTTATAACGTATAACGTTATTTACTATTACCTTATAACATATAACGTTATGTAGCATTACGTTATAACGTATAACGTTATATACTGTTACGTTATAACGTATAACGTTACATACTGTTACGTTATAACGTATAACGTTATGTAGCATTACCATATAACGTATAACGCTATGTAGCATTACGTTATAACCTATAACGTTCCATACTGTTACCATATAACGTATAACGTTATGTAGCATTACGTTATGACGTATAACGTTATATACTGCTACGTTATAACGTATAACGTTGTATACTGTTACGTTATAACGTATAACGTTATGTAGCATTACCATATAACGTATAACGTTATGTAGCATTACGTTATAGCGTATAACGTTATATACTGTTACCATATAACGTATAACGTTATGTAGCATTACCATATAACGTATAACGTTATGTAGCATTACGATATAACGTATAGGGTTATCTACTACTACCTTGTAACGTATAACGTTATGTAGCATTACGTTATAACGTATAACGTTATTTACTATTACCTTATAACGTATAACGTTATGTAGCATTACGTTATAACGTATAACGTTATATACTGTTACGTTATAACGTATAACGTTACATACTGTTACGTTATAACGTATAACGTTATGTAGCATTACCATATAACGTATAACGCTATGTAGCATTACGTTATAACGTATAACGTTCCATACTGTTACCATATAACGTATAACGTTATGTAGCATTACGTTATGACGTATAACGTTATATACTGCTACGTTATAACGTATAACGTTATATACTGTTACCTTATAACGTATAACGTTATGTAGCATTACCATATAACGTATAACGTTATGTAGCATTACGTTATAACGTATAGCGTTATTTACTATTACCTTATAACGTATAACATTATGTAGCATTACGTTATAACGTATAACGTTATTTACTATTACCTTATAACGTATAACGGTATGTAGCATTACGTTATAACGTATAACGTTATATTCTGCTACGTTATAACGTATAACGTTATATACTGTTACCTTATAACGTATAACGTTATGTAGCGTTACCATATAACGTACAACGCTATGTAGCATTACGTTATAACGTATAACGTTACATACTGTTACCATATAACGTATAACGTTATGTAGCATTACCTTATATCGTATAACGTTATATACTATTACCTTATAACGTTTAACGTTATGTAGCATTACGTTATAACGTATAACGTTATTTATTATTACCTTATAACGTACAACGTTATGTAGCATTACGTTATAACGTATAACGTTTTATACTGTAACGTTATAACGTATAACGTTATGTAGCATTACCATATAACGTATAACGTTATGTAGCATTACGTTATAGCGTATAACGTTATATACTGTTATCATATAACGTATAACGTTATGTAGCATTACCATATAACGTATAACGTTATGTAGCATTACGTTATAACGTATAGCGTTATCTACTATTACCTTATGACGTATAACGTTATGTAGCATTACGTTATAACGTATAACGTTATTTACTATTACCTTATAACGTATAACGTTATGCAGCATTACGTTATAACGTATAACGTTATATACTGTTACGTTATAACGTATAACGTTATATACTGTTACGTTATAACGTATAACGTTATATACTGTTACGTTATAACGTATAACGTTATGTAGCATTACCATATAACGTACAACGCAATGTAGCATTACGTTATAACGTATAACGTTACATACTGTTACCATATAACGTATAACGTTATGTAGCATTACCTTATATCGTATAACGTTATATACTATTACCTTATAACGTTTAACGTTATGTAGCATTACGTTATAACGTATAACGTTATTTATTATTACCTTATAACGTACAACGTTATGTAGCATTACGTTATAACGTATAACGTTGTATACTGTTACGTTATAACGTATAACGTTGTATACTGTTACGTTATAACGTATAACGTTATTTACTATTACCTTATAACATATAACGTTATGTAGCATTACGTTATAACGTATAACGTTATATACTGTTACGTTATAACGTATAACGTTACATACTGTTACGTTATAACGTATAACGTTATGTAGCATTACCATATAACGTATAACGCTATGTAGCATTACGTTATAACCTATAACGTTCCATACTGTTACCATATAACGTATAACGTTATGTAGCATTACGTTATGACGTATAACGTTATATACTGCTACGTTATAACGTATAACGTTGTATACTGTTACGTTATAACGTATAACGTTATGTAGCATTACCATATAACGTATAACGTTATGTAGCATTACGTTATAGCGTATAACGTTATATACTGTTACCATATAACGTATAACGTTATGTAGCATTACCATATAACGTATAACGTTATGTAGCATTACGATATAACGTATAGGGTTATCTACTACTACCTTGTAACGTATAACGTTATGTAGCATTACGTTATAACGTATAACGTTATTTACTATTACCTTATAACGTATAACGTTATGTAGCATTACGTTATAACGTATAACGTTATATACTGTTACGTTATAACGTATAACGTTACATACTGTTACGTTATAACGTATAACGTTATGTAGCATTACCATATAACGTATAACGCTATGTAGCATTACGTTATAACGTATAACGTTCCATACTGTTACCATATAACGTATAACGTTATGTAGCATTACGTTATGACGTATAACGTTATATACTGCTACGTTATAACGTATAACGTTATATACTGTTACCTTATAACGTATAACGTTATGTAGCATTACCATATAACGTATAACGTTATGTAGCATTACGTTATAACGTATAGCGTTATCTACTATTACCTTGTAACGTATAACGTTATGTAGCATTACGTTATAACGTATAACGTTATATACTGTTACCATATAACGTATAACGTTATGTAGCATTACCATATAACGTATAACGTTATGTAGCATTACCATATAACGTATAAGGTTATGTAGCATTACCATATAACGTATAACGTTATGTAGCATTACGTTATAGCGTATAACGTTATATACTGTTACCATATAACGTATAACATCATGTAGCATTACCATATAACGTATAACGTTATGTAGCATTACGTTATAACGTATAGCGTTATTTATTATTACCTTATAACGTATAACGTTATGTAGCATTACGTTATAACGTATAACGTTATTTACTATTACCTTATAACGTATAACGTTATGTAGCATTACGTTATAACGTATAACGTTATATACTGTTACGTTATAACGTATAACGTTATATACTGTTACGTTATAACGTATAACGTTATGTAGCATTACCATATAACGTATGACGCTATGTAGCATTACGTTATAACGTATAACGTTACATACTGTTACCATATAACGTATAACGTTATGTAGCATTACGTTATAACGTATAACGTTATATACCGTTACCAAATAACGTATAACGTTATGTAGCATTACCATATAACGTACAACGCAATGTAGCATTACGTTACAACGTATAACGTTACATACTGTTACCATATAACGTATAACGTTATGTAGCATTACCTTATATCGTATAACGTTATATACTATCACCTTATAACGTTTAACGTTATGTAGCATTACGTTACAACGTATAACGTTATTTATTATTACCTTATAACGTACAACGTTATGTAGCATTACGTTATAACGTATAACGTTGTATACCGTTACGTAATAACGTATAACGTTATGTAGCATTACGTTATAACGTATAACATTATATACTGTTACGTTATAACGTATAACGTTACATACTGTTACGTTATAACGTATAACGTTATGTAGCATTACCATATAACGTATAACGCTATGTAGCATTACGTTATAACGTATAACGTTACATACTGTTACCATATAACGTATAACGTTATGTAGCATTACGTTATAACGTATAACGTTATATACTGCTACGTTATAACGTATAACGTTATGTAGCACTACGTTATAACGTATAACGTTATATACTGTTACCATATAACGTATAACGTTATGTAGCATTACGTTATAACGTATAGCGTTATCTACTATTACCTTGTAACGTATAACGTTATGTAGCATTACGATATTACGTATAACGTTATATACTGTTACCATATAACGTATAACGTTATGTAGCATTACCATATAACGTATAACGTTATGTAGCATTACCATATAACGTACAACGCTATGTAGCATTACGTTATAACGTATAACGTTACATACTGTTACCATATAACGTATAACGTTATGTAGCATTACCTTATATCGTATAACGTTATATACTATTACCTTATAACGTTTAACGTTATGTAGCATTACGTTATAACGTATGACGTTATTTATTATTACCTTATAACGTACAACGTTATGTAGCATTACGTTATAACGTATAACGTTTTATACTGTAACGTTATAACGTATAACGTTATGTAGCATTACCATATAACGTATAACGTTATGTAGCATTACGTTATAGCGTATAACGTTATATAATGTTATCATATAACGTATAACGTTGTGTAGCATTACCATATAACGTATAACGTTATGTAGCATTACGATATAACGTATAGGGTTATCTACTACTACCTTGTAACGTATAACGTTATGTAGCATTACGTTATAACGTATAACGTTATTTACTATTACCTTATAACGTATAACGTTATATACTGTTACGTTATAACGTATAACGTTATATACTGTTACGTTATAACGTATAACGTTATATACTGTTACCATATAACGTATAACGTTATGTAGCATTACCATATAACGTATAACGTTATGTAGCATTACGTTATAACGTATAGCGTTATTTACTATTACCTTATAACGTATAACATTATGTAGCATTACGTTATAACGTATAACGTTATTTACTATTACCTTATAACGTATAACGGTATGTAGCATTACGTTATAACGTATAACGTTATATTCTGCTACGTTATAACGTATAACGTTATATACTGTTACCTTATAACGTATAACGTTATGTAGCGTTACCATATAACGTACAACGCTATGTAGCATTACGTTATAACGTATAACGTTACATACTGTTACCATATAACGTATAACGTTATGTAGCATTACCTTATATCGTATAACGTTATATACTATTACCTTATAACGTTTAACGTTATGTAGCATTACGTTATAACGTATGACGTTATTTATTATTACCTTATAACGTACAACGTTATGTAGCATTACGTTATAACGTATAACGTTTTATACTGTAACGTTATAACGTATAACGTTATGTAGCATTACCATATAACGTATAACGTTATGTAGCATTACGTTATAGCGTATAACGTTATATAATGTTATCATATAACGTATAACGTTGTGTAGCATTACCATATAACGTATAACGTTATGTAGCATTACGTTATAACGTATAGCGTTATCTACTATTACCTTATGACGTATAACGTTATGTAGCATTACGTTATAACGTATAACGTTATTTACTATTACCTTATAACGTATAACGTTATGTAGCATTACGTTATAACGTATAACGTTATATACTGTTACGTTATAACGTATAACGTTATATACTGTTACGTTATAACGTATAACGTTATATACTGTTACGTTATAACGTATAACGTTATGTAGCATTACCATATAACGTACAACGCAATGTAGCATTACGTTATAACGTATAACGTTGCATACTGTTACCATATAACGTATAACGTTATGTAGCATTACCTTATATCGTATAACGTTATATACTATTACCTTATAACGTTTAACGTTATGTAGCATTACGTTATAACGTATAACGTTATTTATTATTACCTTATAACGTACAACGTTATATAGCATTACGTTATAACGTATAACGTTGTATACTGTTACGTTATAACGTATAACGTTGTATACTGTTACGTTATAACGTATAACGTTATGTAGCATTACCATATAACATGTAACGTTATGTAGCATTACGTTATAGCGTATAACGTTATATACTGTTACCATATAACGTATAACGTGATGTAGCATTACCATATAACGTATAACGTTATGTAGCATTACGTTATAACGTATAGGGTTATCTACTATTACCTTGTAACGTATAACGTTATGTAGCATTACGTTATAACGTATAACGTTATTTACTATTACCTTATAACGTATAACGTTATGTAGCATTACATTATAACGTATAACGTTATATACTGTTACGTTATAACGTATAACGTTACATACTGTTACGTTATAACGTATAACGTTATGTAGCATTACCATATAACGTATAACGCTATGTAGCATTACGTTATAACGTATAACGTTCCATACTGTTACCATATAACGTATAACGTTATGTAGCATTACGTTATGACGTATAACGTTATATACTGCTACGTTATAACGTATAACGTTGTATACTGTTACGTTATAACGTATAACGTTATGTAGCATTACCATATAACGTATAACGTTATGTAGCATTACGTTATAGCGTATAACGTTATATACTGTTACCATATAACGTATGACGTTATGTAACATTACCATATAACGTATAACGTTATGTAGCATTACGTTATAACGTATAGGGTTATCTACTATTACCTTGTAACGTATAACGTTATGTAGCATTACGTTATAACGTATAACGTTATTTACTATTACCTTATAACGTATAACGTTATGTAGCATTACGTTATAACGTATAACGTTTTATACTGTTACGTTATAACGTATAACGTTACATACTGTTACGTTATAACGTATAACGTTATGTAGCATTACCATATAACGTATAACGCTATGTAGCATTACG
This sequence comes from Bombus sonorus, assembly GCA_029958995.1. Classification (NCBI taxonomy): domain Eukaryota; kingdom Metazoa; phylum Arthropoda; class Insecta; order Hymenoptera; family Apidae; genus Bombus; species Bombus sonorus. The sequence continues at coordinate 242,825 of JARWAU010000056.1, read as the reverse complement.
TTATAACGTATAACGTTCCATACTGTTACCATATAACGTATAACGTTATGTAGCATTACGTTATGACGTATAACGTTATATACTGCTACGTTATAACGTATAACGTTATATACTGTTACCTTATAACGTATAACGTTATGTAGCATTACCATATAACGTATAACGTTATGTAGCATTACGTTATAACGTATAGCGTTATCTACTATTACCTTGTAACGTATAACGTTATGTAGCATTACGTTATAACGTATAACGTTATATACTGTTACCATATAACGTATAACGTTATGTAGCATTACCATATAACGTATAACGTTATGTAGCATTACCATATAACGTATAAGGTTATGTAGCATTACCATATAACGTATAACGTTATGTAGCATTACGTTATAGCGTATAACGTTATATACTGTTACCATATAACGTATAACATCATGTAGCATTACCATATAACGTATAACGTTATGTAGCATTACGTTATAACGTATAGCGTTATTTATTATTACCTTATAACGTATAACGTTATGTAGCATTACGTTATAACGTATAACGTTATTTACTATTACCTTATAACGTATAACGTTATTTAGCATTACGTTATAACGTATAACGTTATATACTGTTACGTTATAACGTATAACGTTATATACTGTTACGTTATAACGTATAACGTTATGTAGCATTACCATATAACGTATAACGTTATGTAGCATTACGTTATAGCGTATAACGTTATATACTGTTATCATATAACGTATAACGTTATGTAGCATTACCATATAACGTACAACGCAATGTAGCATTACGTTACAACGTATAACGTTACATACTGTTACCATATAACGTATAACGTTATGTAGCATTACCTTATATCGTATAACGTTATATACTATCACCTTATAACGTTTAACGTTATGTAGCATTACGTTATAACGTATAACGTTATTTATTATTACCTTATAACGTACAACGTTATGTAGCATTACGTTATAACGTATAACGTTGTATACCGTTACGTTATAACGTATAACGTTATGTAGCATTACGTTATAACGTATAACGTTATGTAGCATTACGTTATAACGTATAACGTTATATACTGTTACGTTATAACGTATAACGTTACATACTGTTACGTTATAACGTATAACGTTATGTAGCATTACCATATAACGTATAACGCTATGTAGCATTACGTTATAACGTATAACGTTACATACTGTTACCATATAACGTATAACGTTATGTAGCATTACGTTATAACGTATAACGTTATATACTGCTACGTTATAACGTATAACGTTATGTAGCATTACGTTATAACGTATAACGTTATATACTGTTACCATATAACGTATAACGTTATGTAGCATTACGTTATAACGTATAGCGTTATCTACTATTACCTTGTAACGTATAACGTTATGTAGCATTACGTTATTACGTATAACGTTATATACTGTTACCATATAACGTATAACGTTATGTAGCATTACCATATAACGTATAACGTTATGTAGCATTACCATATAACGTATAAGGTTATGTAGCATTACCATATAACGTATAACGTTATGTAGCATTACGTTATAGCGTATAACGTTATTTACTATTACCTTATAACGTATAACGTTATGTAGCATTACGTTATAACGTATAACGTTATATACAGTTACCATATAATGTATAACGTTATGTAGCATTACCATATAGTGTATAACGTTATGTACCATTACCATATAACGTATAACGTTATGTAGCATTACCATATAACGTATAAGGTTATGTAGCATTACCATATAACGTATAACGTTATTTACTATTACCTTATAACGTATAACGTTATGTAGCATTACGTTATAACGTATAACGTTATATACAGTTACCATATAATGTATAACGATATGTAGCATTACCATATAGTGTATAACGTTATGTACCATTACCATATAACGTATAACGTTATGTAGCATTACGTTATATCGTATAACGTTATATACTGTTACCATAAAACGTATAACGTTATGTAGCATTACCATATAATGTATAACGTTATGTAGCATTACCTTATAACGTATAACGTTATATACTGTTACGTTATAACGTATAACGTTATGTAGCATTACCATATAACGTATAACGTTATGTAGCATTACGCTATAGCGTATAACGTTATATACTGTTACCATATAACGTATAACGTTATGTAGCATTACCATATAACGTATAACGTTATGTAGCATTACGTTATAACGTATAGCGTTATTTACTATTACCTTATAACGTATAACATTATGTAGCATTACGTTATAACGTATAACGTTATTTACTATTACCTTATAACGTATAACGGTATGTAGCATTACGTTATAACGTATAACGTTATATTCTGCTACGTTATAACGTATAACGTTATATACTGTTACCTTATAACGTATAACGTTATGTAGCGTTACCATATAACGTACAACGCTATTTAGCATTACGTTATAACGTATAACGTTACATACTGTTACCATATAACGTATAACGTTATGTAGCATTACCTTATATCGTATAACGTTATATACTATTACCTTATAACGTTTAACGTTATGTAGCATTACGTTATAACGTATAACGTTATTTATTATTACCTTATAACGTACAACGTTATGTAGCATTACGTTATAACGTATAACGTTTTATACTGTAACGTTATAACGTATAACGTTATGTAGCATTACCATATAACGTATAACGTTATGTAGCATTACGTTATAGCGTATAACGTTATATACTGTTATCATATAACGTATAACGTTATGTAGCATTACCATATAACGTATAACGTTATGTAGCATTACGTTATAACGTATAGCGTTATCTACTATTACCTTATGACGTATAACGTTATGTAGCATTACGTTATAACGTATAACGTTATTTACTATTACCTTATAACGTATAACGTTATGTAGCATTACGTTATAACGTATAACGTTATATACTGTTACGTTATAACGTATAACGTTATATACTGTTACGTTATAACGTATAACGTTATATACTGTTACGTTATAACGTATAACGTTATGTAGCATTACCATATAACGTACAACGCAATGTAGCATTACGTTATAACGTATAACGTTACATACTGTTACCATATAACGTATAACGTTATGTAGCATTACCTTATATCGTATAACGTTATATACTATTACCTTATAACGTTTAACGTTATGTAGCATTACGTTATAACGTATAACGTTATTTATTATTACCTTATAACGTACAACGTTATGTAGCATTACGTTATAACGTATAACGTTGTATACTGTTACGTTATAACGTATAACGTTGTATACTGTTACGTTATAACGTATAACGTTATTTACTATTACCTTATAACATATAACGTTATGTAGCATTACGTTATAACGTATAACGTTATATACTGTTACGTTATAACGTATAACGTTACATACTGTTACGTTATAACGTATAACGTTATGTAGCATTACCATATAACGTATAACGCTATGTAGCATTACGTTATAACCTATAACGTTCCATACTGTTACCATATAACGTATAACGTTATGTAGCATTACGTTATGACGTATAACGTTATATACTGCTACGTTATAACGTATAACGTTGTATACTGTTACGTTATAACGTATAACGTTATGTAGCATTACCATATAACGTATAACGTTATGTAGCATTACGTTATAGCGTATAACGTTATATACTGTTACCATATAACGTATAACGTTATGTAGCATTACCATATAACGTATAACGTTATGTAGCATTACGATATAACGTATAGGGTTATCTACTACTACCTTGTAACGTATAACGTTATGTAGCATTACGTTATAACGTATAACGTTATTTACTATTACCTTATAACGTATAACGTTATGTAGCATTACGTTATAACGTATAACGTTATATACTGTTACGTTATAACGTATAACGTTACATACTGTTACGTTATAACGTATAACGTTATGTAGCATTACCATATAACGTATAACGCTATGTAGCATTACGTTATAACGTATAACGTTCCATACTGTTACCATATAACGTATAACGTTATGTAGCATTACGTTATGACGTATAACGTTATATACTGCTACGTTATAACGTATAACGTTATATACTGTTACCTTATAACGTATAACGTTATGTAGCATTACCATATAACGTATAACGTTATGTAGCATTACGTTATAACGTATAGCGTTATCTACTATTACCTTGTAACGTATAACGTTATGTAGCATTACGTTATAACGTATAACGTTATATACTGTTACCATATAACGTATAACGTTATGTAGCATTACCATATAACGTATAACGTTATGTAGCATTACCATATAACGTATAAGGTTATGTAGCATTACCATATAACGTATAACGTTATGTAGCATTACGTTATAGCGTATAACGTTATATACTGTTACCATATAACGTATAACATCATGTAGCATTACCATATAACGTATAACGTTATGTAGCATTACGTTATAACGTATAGCGTTATTTATTATTACCTTATAACGTATAACGTTATGTAGCATTACGTTATAACGTATAACGTTATTTACTATTACCTTATAACGTATAACGTTATGTAGCATTACGTTATAACGTATAACGTTATATACTGTTACGTTATAACGTATAACGTTATATACTGTTACGTTATAACGTATAACGTTATGTAGCATTACCATATAACGTATGACGCTATGTAGCATTACGTTATAACGTATAACGTTACATACTGTTACCATATAACGTATAACGTTATGTAGCATTACGTTATAACGTATAACGTTATATACCGTTACCAAATAACGTATAACGTTATGTAGCATTACCATATAACGTACAACGCAATGTAGCATTACGTTACAACGTATAACGTTACATACTGTTACCATATAACGTATAACGTTATGTAGCATTACCTTATATCGTATAACGTTATATACTATCACCTTATAACGTTTAACGTTATGTAGCATTACGTTACAACGTATAACGTTATTTATTATTACCTTATAACGTACAACGTTATGTAGCATTACGTTATAACGTATAACGTTGTATACCGTTACGTAATAACGTATAACGTTATGTAGCATTACGTTATAACGTATAACATTATATACTGTTACGTTATAACGTATAACGTTACATACTGTTACGTTATAACGTATAACGTTATGTAGCATTACCATATAACGTATAACGCTATGTAGCATTACGTTATAACGTATAACGTTACATACTGTTACCATATAACGTATAACGTTATGTAGCATTACGTTATAACGTATAACGTTATATACTGCTACGTTATAACGTATAACGTTATGTAGCATTACGTTATAACGTATAACGTTATATACTGTTACCATATAACGTATAACGTTATGTAGCATTACGTTATAACGTATAGCGTTATCTACTATTACCTTGTAACGTATAACGTTATGTAGCATTACGATATTACGTATAACGTTATATACTGTTACCATATAACGTATAACGTTATGTAGCATTACCATATAACGTATAACGTTATGTAGCATTACCATATAACGTATAAGGTTATGTAGCATTACCATATAACGTATAACGTTATGTAGCATTACGTTATAACGTATAACGTTACATACTGTTACCATATAACGTATAACGTTATGTAGCATTACGTTATAACGTATAACGTTATATACCGTTACCCAATAACGTATAACGTTATGTAGCATTACCATATAACATATAACGTATAAGGTTATGTAGCATTACCATATAACGTATAATGTTATGTGGCATTACGTTATAGCGTATAACGTTATCTACTGTTACCATATAACGTTTAACGTTATGTAGCATTACCATATAACGTATAACGTTATGTAGCATTACGTTATAACGTATAGCGTTATTTACTATTACCTTATAACGTATAACATTATGTAGCATTACGTTATAACGTATAACGTTATTTACTATTACCTTATAACGTATAACGGTATGTAGCATTACGTTATAACGTATAACGTTATATTCTGCTACGTTATAACGTATAACGTTATGTAGCATTACCATATAACGTATAACGTTATGTAGCATTACGATATAACGTATAAGGTTATGTAGCATTACCGTATAACGTATAACGTTATTTACTATTACCTTATAACGTATAACGTTATGTAGCATTACGTTATAACGTATAGCGTTATTTACTATTACCGTATAACGTATAACGTTATGTAGCATTACGTTATAACGTATAACGTTATTTACTACTACCTTATAACGTATAACGTTATGTAGCATTACGTTATAACGTATAACGTTATATACTGTTACGTTATAACGTATAACGTTATATAGTGTTACGTTATAACGTATAACGTTATGTAGCAATACCATATAACGTATAACGCTATGTAGCATTACGTTATAACGTATAACGTTATTTATTATTACCTTATAACGTACAACGTTATGTAGCACTACGTTATAACGTATAGCGTTATCTACTATTACCTTGTAACGTATAACGTTATGTAGCATTACGTTATTACGTATAACGTTATATACTGTTACCATATAACGTATAACGTTATGTAGCATTACCATATAACGTATAACGTTATGTAGCATTACCATATAACGTATAAGGTTATGTAGCATTACCATATAACGTATAACGTTATGTAGCATTACGTTATAGCGTATAACGTTATATACTGTTACCATATAACGTATAACATCATGTAGCATTACCATATAACGTATAACGTTATGTAGCATTACGTTATAACGTATAGCGTTATTTATTATTACCTTATAACGTATAACGTTATGTAGCATTACGATATAACGTATAACGTTATTTACTATTACCTTATAACGTATAACGGTATATACTGTTACGTTATAACGTATAACGTTGTGTAGCATTACCATATAACGTATAACGTTATGTAGCATTACGTTATAACGTATAGCGTTATTTACTATTACCTTATAACGTATAACGTTATGTAGCATTACGTTATAACGTATAACGTTATTCACTATTACCTTATAACGTATAACGTTATGTATCATTACGTTATAACGTATAACGTTATATACTGTTACGTTATAACGTATAACGTTATATACTGTTACGTTATAACGTATAACGTTATGTAGCATTACCATATAACGTATAACGCTATGTAGCATTACGTTATAACGTATAACGTTACATACTGTTACCATATAACGTATAACGTTATGTAGCATTACCTTATATCGTATAACGTTATATACTATTACCTTATAACGTTTAACGTTATGTAGCATTACGTTATAACGTATGACGTTATTTATTATTACCTTATAACGTACAACGTTATGTAGCATTACGTTATAACGTATAACGTTGTATACTGTTACGTTATAACGTATAACGTTATGTAGCATTACGTTATAACGTATAGCGTTATCTACTATTACCTTGTAACGTATAACGTTATGTAGCATTACGTTATTACGTATAACGTTATATACTGTTACCATATAACGTATAACGTTATGTAGCATTACCATATAACGTATAACGTTATGTAGCATTACCATATAACGTATAAGGTTATGTAGCATTACCATATAACGTATAACGTTATGTAGCATTACGTTATAGCGTATAACGTTATATACTGTTACCATATAACGTATAACATCATGTAGCATTACCATATAACGTATAACGTTATGTAGCATTACGTTATAACGTATAACGTTACATACTGTTACCATATAACGTATAACGTTATGTAGCATTACCTTATATCGTATAACGTTATATACTATTACCTTATAACGTTTAACGTTATGTAGCATTACGTTATAACGTATAACGTTATTTATTATTACCTTATAACGTACAACGTTATCTAGCATTACGTTATAACGTATAACGTTGTATACTGTTACGTTATAACGTATAACGTTATGTAGCATTACGTTATAACGTATAGCGTTATCTACTATTACCTTGTAACGTATAACGTTATGTAGCATTACGTTATTACGTATAACGTTATATACTGTTACCATATAACGTATAACGTTATGTAGCATTACCATATAACGTATAACGTTATGTAGCATTACGTTATAACGTATAACGTTTTATACTGTTACCATATAATGTATAACGTTATGTAGCATTACCATATAATGTATAACGTTATGTAGCATTACGTTATAACGTATAACGTTATGTAGCATTACCTTATAACGTATAACGTTATATACTGTTACGTTATAATGTATAACGTTATGTAGCATTACCATATAACGTATAACGTTATGTAGCATTACGTTATAGCGTATAACGTTATGTACTGTTACCATATAACGTATAACATCATGTAGCATTACCATATAACGTATAACGTTATGTAGCATTACGTTATAACGTATAGCGTTATTTATTATTACCTTATAACGTATAACGTTATGTAGCATTACGTTATAACGTATAACGTTATGTAGCATTACGTTATAACGTATAACGTTACATACTGTTACCATATAACGTATAACGTTATGTAGCATTACCTTATATCGTATAACGTTATATACTATTACCTTATAACGTTTAACGTTATGTAGCATTACGTTATAACGTATAACGTTATTCATTATTACCTTATAACGTACAACGTTATGTAGCATTACGTTATAACGTATAACGTTGTATACTGTTACGTTATAACGTATAACGTTATGTAGCATTACGTTATAACGTATAGCGTTATCTACTATTACCTTGTAACGTATAACGTTATGTAGCATTACGTTATTACGTATAACGTTATATACTGTTACCATATAACGTATAACGTTATGTAGCATTACCATATAACGTATAACGTTATGTAGCATTACGTTATAACGTATAACGTTTTATACTGTTACCATATAATGTATAACGTTATGTAGCATTACCATATAATGTATAACGTTATGTAGCATTACGTTATAACGTATAACGTTATGTAGCATTACCTTATAACGTATAACGTTATATACTGTTACGTTATAACGTATAACGTTATGTAGCATTACCATATAACGTATAACGTTATGTAGCATTACGTTATAGCGTATAACGTTATGTACTGTTACCATATAACGTATAACATCATGTAGCATTACCATATAACGTATAACGTTATGTAGCATTACGTTATAACGTATAGCGTTATTTATTATTACCTTATAACGTATAACGTTATGTAGCATTACGTTATAACGTATAACGTTATTTACTATTACCTTATAACGTATAACGTTATGTAGCATTACGTTATAACGTATAACGTTATATACTGTTACGTTATAACGTATAGCGTTATTTACTATTACCTTATAACGTATAACGTTATGTAGCATTACGTTATAACGTATAACGTTATTCACTATTACCTTATAACGCATAACGTTATGTAGCATTACCATATAACGTATAACGCTATGTAGCATTACGTTATAACGTATAACGTTACATACTGTTACCATATAACGTATAACGTTATGTAGCATTACCTTATATCGTATAACGTTATATACTATTACCTTATAACGTTTAACGTTATGTAGCATTACGTTATAACGTATGACGTTATTTATTATTACCTTATAACGTACAACGTTATGTAGCATTACGTTATAACGTATAACGTTGTATACTGTTACGTTATAACGTATAACGTTATGTAGCATTACGTTATAACGTATAGCGTTATCTACTATTACCTTGTAACGTATAACGTTATGTAGCATTACGTTATTACGTATAACGTTATATACTGTTACCATATAACGTATAACGTTATGTAGCATTACCATATAACGTATAACGTTATGTAGCATTACCATATAACGTATAAGGTTATGTAGCATTACCATATAACGTATAACGTTATGTAGCATTACGTTATAGCGTATAACGTTGTATACTGTTACGTTATAACGTATAACGTTATGTAGCATTACGTTATAACGTATAGCGTTACCTACTATTACCTTGTAACGTATAACGTTATGTAGCATTACGTTATTACGTATAACGTTATATACTGTTACCATATAACGTATAACATCATGTAGCATTACCATATAACGTATAACGTTATGTAGCATTACGTTATAACGTATAGCGTTATCTACTATTACCTTGTAACGTATAACGTTATGTAGCATTACGTTATTACGTATAACGTTATATACTGTTACCATATAACGTATAACGTTATGTAGCATTACCATGTAACGTATAACGTTATGTAGCATTACGTTATAACGTATGACGTTATTTATTATTACCTTATAACGTACAACGTTATGTAGCATTACGTTATAACGTATAACGTTGTATACTGTTACGTTATAACGTATAACGTTATGTAGCATTACGTTATAACGTATAGCGTTATCTACTATTACCTTGTAACGTATAACGTTATGTAGCATTACGTTATTACGTATAACGTTATATACTGTTACCATATAACGTATAACATCATGTAGCATTACCATATAACGTATAACGTTATGTAGCATTACGTTATAACGTATAACGTTACATACTGTTACCATATAACGTATAACTTTATGTAGCATTACCTTATATCGTATAACGTTATATACTATTACCTTATAACGTTTAACGTTATGTAGCATTACGTTATAACGTATAACGTTATTTATTATTACCTTATAACGTACAACGTTATGTAGCATTACGTTATAACGTATAACGTTGTATACTGTTACGTTATAACGTATAACGTTATGTAGCATTACGTTATAACGTATAGCGTTATCTACTATTACCTTGTAACGTATAACGTTATGTAGCATTACGTTATTACGTATAACGTTATATACTGTTACCATATAACGTATAACGTTATGTAGCATTACCATATAACGTATAACGTTATGTAGCATTACGTTATAACGTATAACGTTTTATACTGTTACCATATAATGTATAACGTTATGTAGCATTACCATATAATGTATAACGTTATGTAGCATTACGTTATAACGTATAACGTTATGTAGCATTACCTTATAACGTATAACGTTATATACTGTTACGTTATAACGTATAACGTTATGTAGGATTACCATATAACGTATAACGTTATGTAGCATTACGTTATAGCGTATAACGTTATGTACTGTTACCATATAACGTATAACATCATGTAGCATTACCATATAACGTATAACGTTATGTAGCATTACCATATAATGTATAACGTTATGTAGCATTACATTATAACGTATAACGTTATATACTGTTACGTTATAACGTATAACGTAATGTAGCATTACCATATAACGTATGACGTTATGTAGCATTACCATATAACGTATAAGGTTATGTAGCATTACCGTATAACGTATAACGTTATTTACTATTACCTTATAACGTATAACGTTATGTAGCATTACGTTATAACGTATAGCGTTATTTACTATTACCTTATAACGTATAACGTTATGTAGCATTACGTTATAACGTATAACGTTATTTACTATTACCTTATAACGTATAACGTTATGTAGCATTACGTTATAACGTATAACGTTGTATACTGTTACGTTATAACGTATAACGTTATGTAGCATTACGTTATAACGTATAGCGTTATCTACTATTACCTTGTAACGTATAACGTTATGTAGCATTACGTTATTACGTATAACGTTATATACTGTTACCGTATAACGTATAACGTTATGTAGCATTACGTTATAACGTATAACGTTATTTACTACTACCTTATAACGTATAACGTTATGTAGCATTACGTTATAACGTATAACGTTATATACTGTTACGTTATAACGTATAACGTTATATAGTGTTACGTTATAACGTATAACGTTATGTAGCAATACCATATAACGTATAACGCTATGTAGCATTACGTTATAACGTATAACGTTATTTATTATTACCTTATAACGTACAACGTTATGTAGCACTACGTTATAACGTATAGCGTTATCTACTATTACCTTGTAACGTATAACGTTATGTAGCATTACGTTATTACGTATAACGTTATATACTGTTACCATATAACGTATAACGTTATGTAGCATTACCATATAACGTATAACGTTATGTAGCATTACCATATAACGTATAAGGTTATGTAGCATTACCATATAACGTATAACGTTATGTAGCATTACGTTATAGCGTATAACGTTATATACTGTTACCATATAACGTATAACATCATGTAGCATTACCATATAACGTATAACGTTATGTAGCATTACGTTATAACGTATAGCGTTATTTATTATTACCTTATAACGTATAACGTTATGTAGCATTACGATATAACGTATAACGTTATTTACTATTACCTTATAACGTATAACGGTATATACTGTTACGTTATAACGTATAACGTTGTGTAGCATTACCATATAACGTATAACGTTATGTAGCATTACGTTATAACGTATAGCGTTATTTACTATTACCTTATAACGTATAACGTTATGTAGCATTACGTTATAACGTATAACGTTATTCACTATTACCTTATAACGTATAACGTTATGTATCATTACGTTATAACGTATAACGTTATATACTGTTACGTTATAACGTATAACGTTATATACTGTTACGTTATAACGTATAACGTTATGTAGCATTACCATATAACGTATAACGCTATGTAGCATTACGTTATAACGTATAACGTTACATACTGTTACCATATAACGTATAACGTTATGTAGCATTACCTTATATCGTATAACGTTATATACTATTACCTTATAACGTTTAACGTTATGTAGCATTACGTTATAACGTATGACGTTATTTATTATTACCTTATAACGTACAACGTTATGTAGCATTACGTTATAACGTATAACGTTGTATACTGTTACGTTATAACGTATAACGTTATGTAGCATTACGTTATAACGTATAGCGTTATCTACTATTACCTTGTAACGTATAACGTTATGTAGCATTACGTTATTACGTATAACGTTATATACTGTTACCATATAACGTATAACGTTATGTAGCATTACCATATAACGTATAACGTTATGTAGCATTACCATATAACGTATAAGGTTATGTAGCATTACCATATAACGTATAACGTTATGTAGCATTACGTTATAGCGTATAACGTTATATACTGTTACCATATAACGTATAACATCATGTAGCATTACCATATAACGTATAACGTTATGTAGCATTACGTTATAACGTATAACGTTACATACTGTTACCATATAACGTATAACGTTATGTAGCATTACCTTATATCGTATAACGTTATATACTATTACCTTATAACGTTTAACGTTATGTAGCATTACGTTATAACGTATAACGTTATTTATTATTACCTTATAACGTACAACGTTATCTAGCATTACGTTATAACGTATAACGTTGTATACTGTTACGTTATAACGTATAACGTTATGTAGCATTACGTTATAACGTATAGCGTTATCTACTATTACCTTGTAACGTATAACGTTATGTAGCATTACGTTATTACGTATAACGTTATATACTGTTACCATATAACGTATAACGTTATGTAGCATTACCATATAACGTATAACGTTATGTAGCATTACGTTATAACGTATAACGTTTTATACTGTTACCATATAATGTATAACGTTATGTAGCATTACCATATAATGTTTAACGTTATGTAGCATTACGTTATAACGTATAACGTTATGTAGCATTACCTTATAACGTATAACGTTATATACTGTTACGTTATAATGTATAACGTTATGTAGCATTACCATATAACGTATAACGTTATGTAGCATTACGTTATAGCGTATAACGTTATGTACTGTTACCATATAACGTATAACATCATGTAGCATTACCATATAACGTATAACGTTATGTAGCATTACGTTATATCGTATAGCGTTATTTATTATTACCTTATAACGTATAACGTTATGTAGCATTACGTTATAACGTATAACGTTATGTAGCATTACGTTATAACGTATAACGTTACATACTGTTACCATATAACGTATAACGTTATGTAGCATTACCTTATATCGTATAACGTTATATACTATTACCTTATAACGTTTAACGTTATGTAGCATTACGTTATAACGTATAACGTTATTTATTATTACCTTATAACGTACAACGTTATGTAGCATTACGTTATAACGTATAACGTTGTATACTGTTACGTTATAACGTATAACGTTATGTAGCATTACGTTATAACGTATAGCGTTATCTACTATTACCTTCTAACGTATAACGTTATGTAGCATTACGTTATTACGTATAACGTTATATACTGTTACCATATAACGTATAACGTAATGTAGCATTACCATATAACGTATAACGTTATGTAGCATTACGTTATAACGTATAACGTTTTATACTGTTACCATATAATGTATAACGTTATGTAGCATTACCATATAATGTATAACGTTATGTAGCATTACGTTATAACGTATAACGTTATGTAGCATTACCTTATAACGTATAACGTTATATACTGTTACGTTATAACGTATAACGTTATGTAGCATTACCATATAACGTATAACGTTATGTAGCATTACGTTATAGCGTATAACGTTATGTACTGTTACCATATAACGTATAACATCATGTAGCATTACCATATAACGTATAACGTTATGTAGCATTACGTTATAACGTATAGCGTTATTTATTATTACCTTATAACGTATAACGTTATGTAGCATTACGTTATAACGTATAACGTTATTTACTATTACCTTATAACGTATAACGTTATGTAGCATTACGTTATAACGTATAACGTTATATACTGTTACGTTATAACGTATAGCGTTATTTACTATTACCTTATAACGTATAACGTTATGTAGCATTACGTTATAACGTATAACGTTATTCACTATTACCTTATAACGCATAACGTTATGTAGCATTACCATATAACGTATAACGCTATGTAGCATTACGTTATAACGTATAACGTTACATACTGTTACCATATAACGTATAACGTTATGTAGCATTACCTTATATCGTATAACGTTATATACTATTACCTTATAACGTTTAACGTTATGTAGCATTACGTTATAACGTATGACGTTATTTATTATTACCTTATAACGTACAACGTTATGTAGCATTACGTTATAACGTATAACGTTGTATACTGTTACGTTATAACGTATAACGTTATGTAGCATTACGTTATAACGTATAGCGTTATCTACTATTACCTTGTAACGTATAACGTTATGTAGCATTACGTTATTACGTATAACGTTATATACTGTTACCATATAACGTATAACGTTATGTAGCATTACCATATAACGTATAACGTTATGTAGCATTACCATATAACGTATAAGGTTATGTAGCATTACCATATAACGTATAACGTTATGTAGCATTACGTTATAGCGTATAACGTTGTATACTGTTACGTTATAACGTATAACGTTATGTAGCATTACGTTATAACGTATAGCGTTACCTACTATTACCTTGTAACGTATAACGTTATGTAGCATTACGTTATTACGTATAACGTTATATACTGTTACCATATAACGTATAACATCATGTAGCATTACCATATAACGTATAACGTTATGTAGCATTACGTTATAACGTATAGCGTTATCTACTATTACCTTGTAACGTATAACGTTATGTAGCATTACGTTATTACGTATAACGTTATATACTGTTACCATATAACGTATAACGTTATGTAGCATTACGTTATAACGTATGACGTTATTTATTATTACCTTATAACGTACAACGTTATGTAGCATTACGTTATAACGTATAACGTTGTATACTGTTACGTTATAACGTATAACGTTATGTAGCATTACGTTATAACGTATAGCGTTATCTACTATTACCTTGTAACGTATAACGTTATGTAGCATTACGTTATTACGTATAACGTTATATACTGTTACCATATAACGTATAACATCATGTAGCATTACCATATAACGTATAACGTTATGTAGCATTACGTTATAACGTATAACGTTACATACTGTTACCATATAACGTATAACTTTATGTAGCATTACCTTATATCGTATAACGTTATATACTATTACCTTATAACGTTTAACGTTATGTAGCATTACGTTATAACGTATAACGTTATTTATTATTACCTTATAACGTACAACGTTATGTAGCATTACGTTATAACGTATAACGTTGTATACTGTTACGTTATAACGTATAACGTTATGTAGCATTACGTTATAACGTATAGCGTTATCTACTATTACCTTGTAACGTATAACGTTATGTAGCATTACGTTATTACGTATAACGTTATATACTGTTACCATATAACGTATAACGTTATGTAGCATTACCATATAACGTATAACGTTATGTAGCATTACGTTATAACGTATAACGTTTTATACTGTTACCATATAATGTATAACGTTATGTAGCATTACCATATAATGTATAACGTTATGTAGCATTACGTTATAACGTATAACGTTATGTAGCATTACCTTATAACGTATAACGTTATATACTGTTACGTTATAACGTATAACGTTATGTAGGATTACCATATAACGTATAACGTTATGTAGCATTACGTTATAGCGTATAACGTTATGTACTGTTACCATATAACGTATAACATCATGTAGCATTACCATATAACGTATAACGTTATGTAGCATTACCATATAATGTATAACGTTATGTAGCATTACATTATAACGTATAACGTTATATACTGTTACGTTATAACGTATAACGTAATGTAGCATTACCATATAACGTATGACGTTATGTAGCATTACCATATAACGTATAAGGTTATGTAGCATTACCGTATAACGTATAACGTTATTTACTATTACCTTATAACGTATAACGTTATGTAGCATTACGTTATAACGTATAGCGTTATTTACTATTACCTTATAACGTATAACGTTATGTAGCATTACGTTATAACGTATAACGTTATTTACTATTACCTTATAACGTATAACGTTATGTAGCATTACGTTATAACGTATAACGTTATATACTGTTACGTTATAACGTATAACGTTATATACTGTTACGTTATAACGTATAACGTTATGTAGCATTACCATATAACGTATAACGCGATGTAGCATTACGTTATAACGTATAACGTTACATACTGTTACCATATAACGTATAACATTATGTAGCATTACCTTCTATCGTATAACGTTATATACTATTACCTTATAACGTTTAACGTTATGTAGCATTACGTTATAACGTATAACGTTATTTATTATTACCTTATAACGTACAACGTTATGTAGCATTACCATATAACGTATAACGCTATGTAGCATTACGTTATAACGTATAACGTTATGTAGCATTACGTTATAACGTATAACGTTATATACTGTTACGTTATAACGTATAACGTTATGTAGCATTACGTTATAACGTATAACGTTATATACAGTTACCATATAACGTATAACGTTATGTAGCATTACGTTATAACGTATAACGTTATGTAGCATTACCTTATAACGTATAACGTTATATACTGTTACGTTATAACGTATAACGTTATGTCGCATTACCATATAACGTATAACGTTATGTAGCATTACGTTATAACGTATAGCGTTATTTACTATTACCTTATAACGTATAACGTTATGTAGCATTACGTTATAACGTATAACGTTATTTACTATTACCTTATAACGTATAACGTTATGTATCATTACGTTATAACGTATAACGTTATATACTGTTACGTTATAACGTATAACGTTATGTAGCATTACCATATAACGTTTAACGTTATGTAGCATTACGTTATAACGTATAACGTTATTTATTATTACCTCATAACGTACAACGTTATGTAGCATTACGTTATAACGTATAACGTTGTATACTGTTACGTTATAACGTATAACGTTATGTAGCATTACCATATAACGTATAACGTTATGTAGCATTACGCTATAACGTATAGCGTTATTTACTATTACCTTATAACGTATAACGTTATGTAGCATTACGTTATAACGTATAACGTTACATACTGTTACCATATAACGTATAACGTTATGTAGCATTACGTTATAACGTATAGCGTTATCTACTATTACCTTATAACGTATAACGTTATGTAGCATTACGTTATAACGTATAACGTTATTTACTATTACCTTATAACGTATAACGTTATGTAGCATTACGTTACAACGTATAACGTTATATACTGTTACGTTATAACGTATAATGATATATACTGTTACGTTATAACGTATAACGTTATGTAGCATTACCATATAACGTATAACGCTATGTAGCATTACGTTATAACGTATAACGTTACATACTGTTACCATATAACGTATAACGTTATGTAGCATTACGTTATAACGTATAACGTTATATACTGTTACCATATAACGTATAACGTTATGTAGCATTACGTTATAACGTATAACGTTATGTAGCATTACCTTATAACGTATAACGTTATATACTGTTACGTTATAACGTATAACGTTATGTAGCATTACCATATAACGTATAACGTTATGTAGCATTACGTTATAACGTATAGCGTTATTTACTATTACCTTATAACGTATAACGTTATGTAGCATTACGTTATAACGTATAACGTTATTTACTATTACCTTATAACGTATAACGTTATGTATCATTACGTTATAACGTATAACGTTATATACTGTTACGTTATAACGTATAACGTTATATACTGTTACGTTATAACGTATAACGTTATGTAGCATTACCATATAACGTTTAACGTTATGTAGCATTACGTTATAACGTATAACGTTATTTATTATTACCTCATAACGTACAACGTTATGTAGCATTACGTTATAACGTATAACGTTGTGTACTGTTACGTTATAACGTATAACGTTATGTAGCATTACCATATAACGTATAACGTTATGTAGCATTACGTTATAACGTATAGCGTTATTTACTATTACCTTATAACGTATAACGTTATGTAGCATTACGTTATAACGAATAACGTTACATACTGTTACCATATAACGTATAACGTTATGTAGCATTACGTTATAACGTATAGCGTTATCTACTATTACCTTATAACGTATAACGTTATGTAGCATTACGTTATAACGTATAACGTTATTTACTATTACCTTATAACGTATAACGTTATGTAGCATTACGTTATAACGTATAACGTTATATACTGTTACGTTATAACGTATAATGATATATACTGTTACGTTATAACGTATAACGTTATGTAGCATTACCATATAACGTACAACGCTATGTAGCATTACGTTATAACGTATAACGTTACATACTGTTACCATATAACGTATAACGTTATGTAGCATTACGTTATAACGTATAACGTTACATACTGTTACCATATAACGTATAACGTTATGTAGCACTACCATATAACGTATAACGCTATGTAGCATTACGTTATAACGTATAACGTTATTTATTATTACCTCATAACGTATAACGTTATGTAGCATTACGTTATAACGTATAACGTTGTATACTGTTACGTTATAACGTATAACGTTATGTAACATTACCATATAACGTATAACGTTATGTAGCATTACGTTATAGCGTATAACGTTATATACTGTTACCATATAACGTATAACGTTATGTAGCATTAGCATATAACGTATAACGTTATGTAGCATTACCATATAACGTATAAGGTTATGTAGCATTACCATATAACGTATAACGTTATGTACTATTACCTTATAACGTATAACGTTATGTAGCATTACGTTATAACGTATAACGTTATATACTGTTACCATATAATGTATAACGTTATGTAGCATTACCATATAATGTATAACGTTATGTACCACTACCAACGTATAACATTATGTAGCATTACGTTATAACGTATAACGTTATATACTGTTACCATATAACGTATAACGTTATATACTGTTACGTTATAACGTATAACGTTATGAAGCATTACCATATAACTTATAACGCTATGTAGCATTACGTTATAACGTATAACGTTATGTAGCATTACCATATAACGTATAACGTTATATACTGTTACGTTATAACGTATAACGTTATGTAGCATTACCATATAACGTATAACGTTATGTAGCATTACCTTATAACGTATAACGTTATGTAGCATTACGTTATAACGTATAACGTTATATACTGTTACCATATAACGTATAACGGTATGTAGCATTACCATATAACGTATAACGTTATGTAGCATTACCATATAACGTATAACGTTATGTAGCATTACCATATAATGTTTAACGTTATGTAACATTACCATATAACGTATAACGTTATGTAGCATTACGTTATAACGTATAACGTTATATTCTGTTACCATATAACGTATAACGTTATGTAGCATTACCAAATAATGTATAACTTTATCTAGCATTACGTTGTAACGTATAACGTTATATACTGTTACCATATAACGTATAACGTTATATAGCATTACCATATAACGTATGACGTTATGTAGCGTTACCTTATAACGTATAACGTTATGTAGCATTACGTTATAACGTATAACGTTATATACTGTTACCATATAACGTATAACGTTATGTAGCATTACCAAATAATGTATAACGTTATCTAGCATTACCTTATAATGTATAACGTTAGCTAGCATTACCATATAACGTATAACGTTATATACTGTTACGTTATAACGTATAACGTTATGTAGCATTACGTTATAACGTATAACGTTATGTAGCATTACGTTATAACGTATAACGTTATATACTGTTACCATATAACGTATAACGTTATGTAGCATTACCAAATAATGTATAACGTTATCTAGCATTACCTTATAACGTATACCGTTAGCTAGCATTACCATATAACGTATAACGTTATGTAGCATTACCGTATAACATATAACGTTATGTAGCATTACCATATAACGTATAACGTTATATACTGTTACGCTGTAACGTATAACGTTATGTAGCATTACCATATAACGTATAACGTGATATACTGTTACCTTATAACGTAGAACGTTATGCAGCATTACCATATAACGTATAACGTTATGTAGCATTACCAAATAATGTAAAACGTTATCTAGCATTACCTTATAACGTATAACGTTAGCTAGCATTACCATATAACGAATAACGTTATATACTGTTACGTTATAACGTATAACGTTATGTAGCATTACGTTATAACGTATAACGTTATATACTGTTACCATATAACGTATAACGTTATGTAGCATTACCAAATAATGTATAACGTTATCTAGCATTACCTTATAACATATAACGTTAGCTAGCATTACCATATAACGTATAACGTTACATACTGTTACCATATAACGTATAACGTTACGTAGCATTACCATATAACGTATAACGTTATGTAGCATTACCTTATAACGTATAACGTTAGCTAGCATTACCATATAACGTATAACGTTATATACTGTTACCATATAACGTATAACGTTATATACCGTTACCATATAACGTATAACGTTGTATACTGTTACCATATAACGTATAACGTTATGTTGCATTACCGCATAATGTATAACGTTATGTAGCATTACCTTATAACGTATAACGTTATGTAGCATTACCATATAACGTATAACGTTATGTAGCATTACCATATAACGTATAACGTTATATACTGTTACCATATAACGTATAACGTTATATACTGTTACCATATAACGTATCACGTTATGTATCATTACGTGATAACGTATAACGTTATACACTGTAACCATATAACGTATAACGTTATGTAGCATTACTATATAACGTATGACGTTATGTAGCGTTACCTTATAACGTATAACGTTATGTAGCATTACCTTATAACGTATAACGTTAGCTAGCATTACCATATAACGTAGAACGTTATATACTGTTACGTTATAACGTTTAACGTTATGTAGCATTACCATATAACGTATAACGTTATATACTGTAACCATATAACGTATAACGTTATGTAGCATTACCATATAACGTATGACGTTATGTAGCGTTACCTTATAACGTATAACGTTATGTAGCATTACCTTATAACGTATAACGTTAGCTAGCATTACCATATAACGTAGAACGTTATATACTGTTACGTTATAACGTATAACGTTATGTAGCATTACCATATAACGTATAACGTTATATACTGTTACCATATAACATATAACGTTATGTAGCATTACCATATAATGTATAACGTTACGTAGCATTACCGTATAACGTATAACATTATGTAGCATTACCATATAACGTATAACGTTATATACTGTTACGTTGTAACGTATAACGTTATGTAGCATTACCATATAACGTATAACGTGATATACTGTTACGTTATAACGTAGAACGTTATGCAGCATTACCATATAACGTATAACGTTATGTAGCATTACCAAATAATGTAAAACGTTATCTAGCATTACCTTATAACGTATAACGTTAGCTAGCATTACCATATAACGAATAACGTTATATACTGTTACGTTATAACGTATAACGTTATGTAGCATTACGTTATAACGTATAACGTTATATACTGTTACCATATAACGTATAACGTTATGTAGCATTACCAAATAATGTATAACGTTATCTAGCATTACCTTATAACATATAACGTTAGCTAGCATTACCATATAACGTATAACGTTACATACTGTTACCATATAACGTATAACGTTACGTAGCATTACCATATAACGTATAACGTTATGTAGCATTACCTTATAACGTATAACGTTAGCTAGCATTACCATATAACGTATAACGTTATATACTGTTACCATATAACGTATAACGTTATATACCGTTACCATATAACGTATAACGTTGTATACTGTTACCATATAACGTATAACGTTATGTTGCATTACCGCATAATGTATAACGTTATGTAGCATTACCTTATAACGTATAACGTTATGTAGCATTACCATATAACGTATAACGTTATATACTGTAACCATATAACGTATAACGTTATGTAGCATTACCATATAACGTATGACGTTATGTAGCGTTACCTTATAACGTATAACGTTATGTAGCATTACCTTATAACGTATAACGTTAGCTAGCATTACCATATAACGTAGAACGTTATATACTGTTACGTTATAACGTATAACGTTATGTAGCATTACCATATAACGTATAACGTTATATACTGTTACCATATAACATATAACGTTATGTAGCATTACCATATAATGTATAACGTTACGTAGCATTACCGTATAACGTATAACATTATGTAGCATTACCATATAACGTATAACGTTATATACTGTTACGTTTTAACGTATAACGTTATGTAGCATTACCATATAACGTATAACGTGATATACTGTTACGTTATAACGTAGAACGTTATGCAGCATTACCATATAACGTATAACGTTATGTAGCATTACCAAATAATGTAAAACGTTATCTAGCATTACCTTATAACGTATAACATTAGCTAGCATTACCATATAACGAATAACGTTATATACTGTTACGTTATAACGTATAACGTTATGTAGCATTACGTTATAACGTATAACGTTATATACTGTTACCATATAACGTATAACGTTATGTAGCATTACCAAATAATGTATAACGTTATCTAGCATTACCTTATAACATATAACGTTAGCTAGCATTACCATATAACGTATAACGTTACATACTGTTACCATATAACGTATAACGTTACGTAGCATTACCATATAACGTATAACGTTATGTAGCATTACCTTATAACGTATAACGTTAGCTAGCATTACCATATAACGTATAACGTTATATACTGTTACCATATAACGTATAACGTTATATGCCGTTACCATATAACGTATAACGTTGTATACTGTTACCATATAACGTATAACGTTATGTTGCATTACCGCATAATGTATAACGTTATGTAGCATTACCTTATAACGTATAACGTTATGTAGCATTACCATATAACGTATAACGTTATGTAGCATTACCATATAACGTATAACGTTATATACTGTTACCATATAACGTATAACGTTATATACTGTTACCATATAACGTATCACGTTATGTATCATTACGTGATAACGTATAACGTTATACACTGTAACCATATAACGTATAACGTTATGTAGCATTACTATATAACGTATGACGTTATGTAGCGTTACCTTATAACGTATAACGTTATGTAGCATTACCTTATAACGTATAACGTTAGCTAGCATTACCATATAACGTAGAACGTTATATACTGTTACGTTATAACGTTTAACGTTATATACTGCTACCATATAACGTATAACGTTATGTATCATTACGTGATAACGTATAACGTTATACACTGTAACCATATAACGTATAACGTTATGTAGCATTACCATATAACGTATGACGTTATGTAGCGTTACCTTATAAGGTATAACGTTATGTAGCATTACCTTATAACGTATAACGTTAGCTAGCATTACCATATAACGTAGAACGTTATATACTGTTACGTTATAACGTTTAACGTTATATACTGTTACCATATAACGTATAACGTTATGTAGCATTACGTTATAACGTATAACGTTATATACTGTTACGTTATAACGTATAACGTTATGTAGCATTACCATATAACGTATAACGTTATGTAGCATTACCTTATAACGTATAACGTTAGCTAGCATTACCATATAACGTATAACGTTATATACTGTTACGTTATAACGTATAGCGTTATGTAGCATTACCATATAACGTATAACGTTATATACAGTTACCACATAACGTATAACGTTATATACTGTTACCATATAACGTATAACGTTATGTTGCATTACCATATAATGTATAACGTTATGTAGCATTACCTTATAACGTATAACGTTATGTAGCATTACCATATAACGTATAACGTTATATACTGTTACGTTATAACGTTTAACGTTATATACTGTTACCATATAACGTATAACGTTATGTAGCATTACCAAATAATGTATAACGTTATCTAGTATTACCTTATAACGTATAACGTTAGCTAGCATTACCATATAACGTATAACGTTATATACTGTTACGTTATAACGTATAACGTTATGTAGCATTACCTTATAACGTATAACGTTAGCTAGCATAACCATATAACGTATACCGTTATATACTGTTTCGTTATAACGTATAACGTTATGTAGCATTACCATATAACGTATATCGTTATATACTGTTACCATATGACGTATAACGTTATGTAGCATTACCTTATAACGTATAACGTTATGTAGCATTACCATATAAGGTATAACGTTATGTAGCATTACCATATAACGTATAACGTTATTTACTATTACCTTATGACGTATAACGTTATATACTGTTACGTTATAACGTATAACGTTATATACTGTTACGTTATAACGTATAACGTTATATACTGTTACCATATAACGTATAACGTTATGTTGCATTACCAAATAATGTATAACGTTATCTAGCATTACCTTATAACGTATACCGTTAGCTAGCATTACCATATAACGTATAACGTTATGTAGCATTACCTTATAACGTATAACGTTATGTAGCATTACCTTATAACGTATAACGTTAGCTAGCATCACCATATAACGTATAACGTTATATACTGTTACGTTATAACGTATAACGTTATGTTGCATTACCATATAATGTATAACGTTATGTAGCATTACCTTATAACGTATAACGTTATGTAGCATTACCATATAACGTATAACGTTATATACTGTTACGTTATAACGTTTAACGTTATATACTGTTACCATATAACGTATAACGTTATGTAGCATTACGTTATAACGTATAACGTTATATACTGTTACCATATAACGTATAACGTTATGTAGCATTACCAAATAATGTATAACGTTATCTAGCATTACCTTATAACGTATAACGTTAGCTAGCATCACCATATAACGTATAACGTTATATACTGTTACGTTATAACGTATCACGTTATGTAGCATTACCTTATAACGTATAACGTTAGCTAGCATTACCATATAACGTATAACGTTATATACTGTTACGTTATAACGTATAACGTTATGTAGCATTACCATATAACGTATATCGTTATATACTGTTACCATATGACGTATAACGTTATGTAGCATTACCTTATAACGTATAACGTTATGTAGCATTACCATATAAAGTATAACGTTATGTAGCATTACCATATAACGTATAACGTTATTTACTATTACCTTATGACGTATATCGTTATGTAGCATTACGTTATAACGTCTAACGTTATATACTGTTACGTTATAACGTATAACGTTATATAATGTTACGTTATAACGTATAACATTATGTAGCATTACCATATAACGTATAACGCTATGTAGCATTACCTTATAACGTATAACGTTATCTAGCATTACCATATAACGTATAACGTTATTTAGTATTACGTTATAACGTATAACGTTATATACTATTATCTTATAACGTATAACGTTATGTAGCATTACGTTATAACGTATAACGTTATATACTGTTACCATATAACGTATAACGTTATGTAGCATCACGTTATAACGTATAACGTTATATACTGTTACCATATAACGTATGACGTTATGTAGCATTACCAAATAATGTATAACTTTAACTAGCATTACCTTATAATGTATAACGTTATATACTGTTACGTTATAACGTATAACGTTATGCAGCATTACCATATAACTTATAACGTTAAGTAGCATTACGCTATAACTTATAACGTTATATACTGTTACCATATAACGTATACGGTTATTTACTACTCCCATATAACGTATCATGTTATGCATCATTACGTGATAACGTATAACGTTATACACTGTAACCATATAACGTATAACGTTATGTAGCATTACCATATAACGTATGACGTTATGTAGCGTTACCTTATAACGTATAACGTTATGTAGCATTACCTTATAACGTATAACGTTAGCTAGCATTACCATATAACGTAGAACGTTATATACTGTTACGTTATAACGTATAACGTTATATACTGTTACCATATAACATATAACGTTATGTAGCATTACCATATAATGTATAACGTTACGTAGCATTACCGTATAACGTATAACATTATGTAGCATTACCATATAACGTATAAAGTTATATACTGTTACGTTGTAACGTATAACGTTATGTAGCATTACCATATAACGTATAACGTGATATACTGTTACGTTATAACGTAGAACGTTATGCAGCATTACCATATAACGTATAACGTTATGTAGCATTACCAAATAATGTAAAACGTTATCTAGCATTACCTTATAACGTATAACGTTAGCTAGCATTACCATATAACGAATAACGTTATATACTGTTACGTTATAACGTATAACGTTATGTAGCATTACGTTATAACGTATAACGTTATATACTGTTACCATATAACGTATAACGTTATGTAGCATTACCAAATAATGTATAACGTTATCTAGCATTACCTTATAACGTATAACGTTAGCTAGCATTACCATATAACGTATAACGTTACATACTGTTACCATATAACGTATAACGTTACGTAGCATTACCATATAACGTATAACGTTATGTAGCATTACCTTATAACGTATAACGTTAGCTAGCATTACCATATAACGTATAACGTTATATACTGTTACGTTATAACGTATAACGTTATGTAGCATTACCATATAACGTATAACGTTATATACTGTTACCATATAACGTATAACGTTATATACTGTTACCATATAACGTATAACGTTATATACTGTTACCATATAACGTATAACGTTATATACTGTTACCATATAACGTATAACGTTATGTAGCATTACCATATAACGTATAACGTTATATACTGTTACGTTATAACGTATAACGTTATGTAGCATTACCATATAACGTATAACGTTATGTAGCATTACCTTATAACGTATAACGTTAGCTAGCATTACCATATAACGTATAACGTTATGTAGCATTACCATATAACGTATAACGTTATATACTGTTACGTTATAACGTATAACGTTATGTAGCATTACCATATAACGTATAACGTTATGTAGCATTACCTTATAACGTATAACGTTAGCTAGCATTACCATATAACGTATAACGTTATGTAGCATTACCATATAACGTATAACGTTATATACTGTTACCATATAACGTATAACGTTATATACTGTTACCATATAACGTATCACGTTATGTATCATTACGTGATAACGTATAACGTTATACACTGTAACCATATAACGTATAACGTTATGTTGCATTACCACATAATGTATAACGTTATGTTGCATTACCTTATAACGTATAACGTTATGTAGCATTACCATATAACGTATAACGTTATGTAGCATTACCATATAACGTATAACGTTATATACTGTTACCATATAACGTATAACGTTATATACTGTTACCATATAACGTATCACGTTATGTATCATTACGTGATAACGTATAACGTTATACACTGTAACCATATAACGTATAACGTTATGTAGCATTACCATATAACGTATGACGTTATGTAGCGTTATCTTATAACGTATAACGTTATGTAGCATTACCTTATAACGTATAACGTTAGCTAGCATTACCATATAACGTAGAACGTTAGCTAGCATTACCATATAACGTATAACGTTATATACTGTTACGTTATAACGTATAGCGTTATGTAGCATTACCATATAACGTATAACGTTATATACTGTTACCATATAACGTATAACGTTATATACTGTTACCATATAACGTATAACGTTATGTTGCATTACCATATAATGTATAACGTTATGTAGCATTACCTTATAACGTATAACGTTATGTAGCATTACCATATAACGTATAACGTTATATACTGTTACGTTATAACGTTTAACGTTATATACTGTTACCATATAACGTATAACGTTATGTAGCATTACCAAATAATGTATAACGTTATCTAGCATTACCTTATAACGTATAACGTTAGCTAGCATTACCATATAACGTATAACGTTATATACTGTTACGTTATAACGTATAACGTTATGTAGCATTACCTTATAACGTATAACGTTAGCTAGCATTACCATATAACGTATACCGTTATATACTGTTACGTTATAACGTATAACGTTATGTAGCATTACCATATAACGTATATCGTTATATACTGTTACCATATGACGTATAACGTTATGTAGCATTACCTTATAACGTATAACGTTATGTAGCATTACCATATAAGGTATAACGTTATGTAGCATTACCATATAACGTATAACGTTATTTACTATTACCTTATGACGTATAACGTTATGTTGCATTACCATATAATGTATAACGTTATGTAGCATTACCTTATAACGTATAACGTTATGTAGCATTACCATATAACGTATAACGTTATATACTGTTACGTTATAACGTTTAACGTTATATACTGTTACCATATAACGTATAACGTTATGTAGCATTACGTTATAACGTATAACGTTATATACTGTTACCATATAACGTATAACGTTATGTAGCATTACCAAATAATGTATAACGTTATCTAGCATTACCTTATAACGTATAACGTTAGCTAGCATCACCATATAACGTATAACGTTATATACTGTTACGTTATAACGTATCACGTTATGTAGCATTACCTTATAACGTATAACGTTAGCTAGCATTACCATATAACGTATAACGTTATATACTGTTACCATATAACATATAACGTTATGTAGCATTACCATATAATGTATAACGTTACGTAGCATTACCGTATAACGTATAACATTATGTAGCATTACCATATAACGTATAACGTTATATACTGTTACGTTGTAACGTATAACGTTATGTAGCATTACCATATAACGTATAACGTGATATACTGTTACGTTATAACGTAGAACGTTATGCAGCATTACCATATAACGTATAACGTTATGTAGCATTACCAAATAATGTAAAACGTTATCTAGCATTACCTTATAACGTATAACGTTAGCTAGCATTACCATATAACGAATAACGTTATATACTGTTACGTTATAACGTATAACGTTATGTAGCATTACGTTATAACGTATAACGTTATATACTGTTACCATATAACGTATAACGTTATGTAGCATTACCAAATAATGTATAACGTTATCTAGCATTACCTTATAACATATAACGTTAGCTAGCATTACCATATAACGTATAACGTTACATACTGTTACCATATAACGTATAACGTTACGTAGCATTACCATATAACGTATAACGTTATGTAGCATTACCTTATAACGTATAACGTTAGCTAGCATTACCATATAACGTATAACGTTATATACTGTTACCATATAACGTATAACGTTATATACCGTTACCATATAACGTATAACGTTGTATACTGTTACCATATAACGTATAACGTTATGTTGCATTACCGCATAATGTATAACGTTATGTAGCATTACCTTATAACGTATAACGTTATGTAGCATTACCATATAACGTATAACGTTATGTAGCATTACCATATAACGTATGACGTTATGTAGCGTTACCTTATAACGTATAACGTTATGCAGCATTACCTTATAACGTATAACGTTAGCTAGCATTACCATATAACGTAGAACGTTATATACTGTTACGTTATAACGTATAACGTTATGTAGCATTACCATATAACGTATAACGTTATATACTGTTACCATATAACATATAACGTTATGTAGCATTACCATATAATGTATAACGTTACGTAGCATTACCGTATAACGTATAACATTATGTAGCATTACCATATAACGTATAACGTTATATACTGTTACGTTTTAACGTATAACGTTATGTAGCATTACCATATAACGTATAACGTGATATACTGTTACGTTATAACGTAGAACGTTATGCAGCATTACCATATAACGTATAACGTTATGTAGCATTACCAAATAATGTAAAACGTTATCTAGCATTACCTTATAACGTATAACGTTAGCTAGCATTACCATATAACGAATAACGTTATATACTGTTACGTTATAACGTATAACGTTATGTAGCATTACGTTATAACGTATAACGTTATATACTGTTACCATATAACGTATAACGTTATGTAGCATTACCAAATAATGTATAACGTTATCTAGCATTACCTTATAACATATAACGTTAGCTAGCATTACCATATAACGTATAACGTTACATACTGTTACCATATAACGTATAACGTTACGTAGCATTACCATATAACGTATAACGTTATGTAGCATTACCTTATAACGTATAACGTTAGCTAGCATTACCATATAACGTATAACGTTATATACTGTTACCATATAACGTATAACGTTATATACCGTTACCATATAACGTATAACGTTGTATACTGTTACCATATAACGTATAACGTTATGTTGCATTACCGCATAATGTATAACGTTATGTAGCATTACCTTATAACGTATAACGTTATGTAGCATTACCATATAACGTATAACGTTATGTAGCATTACCATATAACGTATAACGTTATATACTGTTACCATATAACGTATAACGTTATATACTGTTACCATATAACGTATCACGTTATGTATCATTACGTGATAACGTATAACGTTATACACTGTAACCATATAACGTATAACGTTATGTAGCATTACTATATAACGTATGACGTTATGTAGCGTTACCTTATAACGTATAACGTTATGTAGCATTACCTTATAACGTATAACGTTAGCTAGCATTACCATATAACGTAGAACGTTATATACTGTTACGTTATAACGTTTAACGTTATATACTGCTACCATATAACGTATAACGTTATGTATCATTACGTGATAACGTATAACGTTATACACTGTAACCATATAACGTATAACGTTATGTAGCATTACCATATAACGTATGACGTTATGTAGCGTTACCTTATAAGGTATAACGTTATGTAGCATTACCTTATAACGTATAACGTTAGCTAGCATTACCATATAACGTAGAACGTTATATACTGTTACGTTATAACGTTTAACGTTATATACTGTTACCATATAACGTATAACGTTATGTAGCATTACGTTATAACGTATAACGTTATATACTGTTACGTTATAACGTATAACGTTATGTAGCATTACCATATAACGTATAACGTTATGTAGCATTACCTTATAACGTATAACGTTAGCTAGCATTACCATATAACGTATAACGTTATATACTGTTACGTTATAACGTATAGCGTTATGTAGCATTACCATATAACGTATAACGTTATATACTGTTACCATATAACGTATAACGTTATATACTGTTACCATATAACGTATAACGTTATGTTGCATTACCATATAATGTATAACGTTATGTAGCATTACCTTATAACGTATAACGTTATGTAGCATTACCATATAACGTATAACGTTATATACTGTTACGTTATAACGTTTAACGTTATATACTGTTACCATATAACGTATAACGTTATGTAGCATTACCAAATAATGTATAACGTTATCTAGTATTACCTTATAACGTATAACGTTAGCTAGCATTACCATATAACGTATAACGTTATATACTGTTACGTTATAACGTATAACGTTATGTAGCATTACCTTATAACGTATAACGTTAGCTAGCATAACCATATAACGTATACCGTTATATACTGTTACGTTATAACGTATAACGTTATGTAGCATTACCATATAACGTATATCGTTATATACTGTTACCATATGACGTATAACGATATGTAGCATTACCTTATAACGTATAACGTTATGTAGCATTACCATATAAGGTATAACGTTATGTAGCATTACCATATAACGTATAACGTTATTTACTATTACCTTATGACGTATAACGTTATATACTGTTACGTTATAACGTATAACGTTATATACTGTTACGTTATAACGTATAACGTTATATACTGTTACCATATAACGTATAACGTTATGTTGCATTACCAAATAATGTATAACGTTATCTAGCATTACCTTATAACGTATACCGTTAGCTAGCATTACCATATAACGTATAACGTTATGTAGCATTACCTTATAACGTATAACGTTATGTAGCATTACCTTATAACGTATAACGTTAGCTAGCATTACCATATAACGTATAACGTTATATACTGTTACGTTATAACGTATAACGTTATGTAGCATTACCATATAACGTATAACGTTATATACTGTTACCATATAATGTATAACGTTATATACTGTTACCATATAACGTATAACGTTATGTTGCATTACCATATAATGTATAACGTTATGTAGCATTACCTTATAACGTATAACGTTATGTAGCATTACCATATAACGTATAACGTTATATACTGTTACGTTATAACGTTTAACGTTATATACTGTTACCATATAACGTATAACGTTATGTAGCATTACGTTATAACGTATAACGTTATATACTGTTACCATATAACGTATAACGTTATGTAGCATTACCAAATAATGTATAACGTTATCTAGCATTACCTTATAACGTATAACGTTAGCTAGCATCACCATATAACGTATAACGTTATATACTGTTACGTTATAACGTATCACGTTATGTAGCATTACCTTATAACGTATAACGTTAGCTAGCATTACCATATAACGTATAACGTTATATACTGTTACGTTATAACGTATAACGTTATGTAGCATTACCATATAACGTATATCGTTATATACTGTTACCATATGACGTATAACGTTATGTAGCATTACCTTATAACGTATAACGTTATGTAGCATTACCATATAAAGTATAACGTTATGTAGCATTACCATATAACGTATAACGTTATTTACTATTACCTTATGACGTATATCGTTATGTAGCATTACGTTATAACGTCTAACGTTATATACTGTTACGTTATAACGTATAACGTTATATAATGTTACGTTATAACGTATAACATTATGTAGCATTACCATATAACGTATAACGCTATGTAGCATTACCTTATAACGTATAACGTTATCTAGCATTACCATATAACGTATAACGTTATTTAGTATTACGTTATAACGTATAACGTTATATACTATTATCTTATAACGTATAACGTTATGTAGCATTACGTTATAACGTATAACGTTATATACTGTTACCATATAACGTATAACGTTATGTAGCATCACGTTATAACGTATAACGTTATATACTGTTACCATATAACGTATGACGTTATGTAGCATTACCAAATAATGTATAACTTTAACTAGCATTACCTTATAATGTATAACGTTATATACTGTTACGTTATAACGTATAACGTTATGCAGCATTACCATATAACTTATAACGTTAAGTAGCATTACGCTATAACTTATAACGTTATATACTGTTACCATATAACGTATACGGTTATTTACTACTCCCATATAACGTATCATGTTATGCATCATTACGTGATAACGTATAACGTTATACACTGTAACCATATAACGTATAACGTTATGTAGCATTACCATATAACGTTGACGTCTATGTAGCGTTACCTTATAACGTATAACGTTATGTAGCATTACCTTATAACGTATAACGTTAGCTAGCATTACCATATAACGTAGAACGTTATATACTGTTACGTTATAACGTATAACGTTATATACTGTTACCATATAACATATAACGTTATGTAGCATTACCATATAATGTATAACGTTACGTAGCATTACCGTATAACGTATAACATTATGTAGCATTACCATATAACGTATAACGTTATATACTGTTACGTTGTAACGTATAACGTTATGTAGCATTACCATATAACGTATAACGTGATATACTGTTACGTTATAACGTAGAACGTTATGCAGCATTACCATATAACGTATAACGTTATGTAGCATTACCAAATAATGTAAAACGTTATCTAGCATTACCTTATAACGTATAACGTTAGCTAGCATTACCATATAACGAATAACGTTATATACTGTTACGTTATAACGTATAACGTTATGTAGCATTACGTTATAACGTATAACGTTATATACTGTTACCATATAACGTATAACGTTATGTAGCATTACCAAATAATGTATAACGTTATCTAGCATTACCTTATAACGTATAACGTTAGCTAGCATTACCATATAACGTATAACGTTACATACTGTTACCATATAACGTATAACGTTACGTAGCATTACCATATAACGTATAACGTTATGTAGCATTACCTTATAACGTATAACGTTAGCTAGCATTACCATATAACGTATAACGTTATATACTGTTACGTTATAACGTATAACGTTATGTAGCATTACCATATAACGTATAACGTTATATACTGTTACCATATAACGTATAACGTTATATACTGTTACCATATAACGTATAACGTTATATACTGTTACCATATAACGTATAACGTTATATACTGTTACCATATAACGTATAACGTTATGTAGCATTACCATATAACGTATAACGTTATATACTGTTACGTTATAACGTATAACGTTATGTAGCATTACCATATAACGTATAACGTTATGTAGCATTACCTTATAACGTATAACGTTAGCTAGCATTACCATATAACGTATAACGTTATGTAGCATTACCATATAACGTATAACGTTATATACTGTTACCATATAACGTATAACGTTATATACTGTTACCATATAACGTATCACGTTATGTATCATTACGTGATAACGTATAACGATATACACTGTAACCATATAACGTATAACGTTATGTTGCATTACCACATAATGTATAACGTTATGTTGCATTACCTTATAACGTATAACGTTATGTAGCATTACCATATAACGTATAACGTTATGTAGCATTACCATATAACGTATAACGTTATATACTGTTACCATATAACGTATAACGTTATATACTGTTACCATATAACGTATCACGTTATGTATCATTACGTGATAACGTATAACGTTATACACTGTAACCATATAACGTATAACGTTATGTA
The DNA here is from genome assembly GCA_029958995.1 of Bombus sonorus. Classification (NCBI taxonomy): domain Eukaryota; kingdom Metazoa; phylum Arthropoda; class Insecta; order Hymenoptera; family Apidae; genus Bombus; species Bombus sonorus. The sequence goes on along the minus strand of JARWAU010000056.1, from coordinate 206,530 downwards.
GCATTACCATATAACGTATGACGTTATGTAGCGTTACCTTATAACGTATAACGTTATGTAGCATTACCTTATAACGTATAACGTTAGCTAGCATTACCATATAACGTAGAACGTTATATACTGTTACGTTATAACGTTTAACGTTATATACTGTTACCATATAACGTATAACGTTATGTAGCATTACGTTATAACGTATAACGTTATATACTGTTACGTTATAACGTATAACGTTATGTAGCATTACCATATAACGTATAACGTTATGTAGCATTACCTTATAACGTATAACGTTAGCTAGCATTACCATATAACGTATAACGTTATATACTGTTACGTTATAACGTATAGCGTTATGTAGCATTACCATATAACGTATAACGTTATATACTGTTACCATATAACGTATAACGTTATATACTGTTACCATATAACGTATAACGTTATGTTGCATTACCATATAATGTATAACGTTATGTAGCATTACCTTATAACGTATAACGTTATGTAGCATTACCATATAACGTATAACGTTATATACTGTTACGTTATAACGTTTAACGTTATATACTGTTACCATATAACGTATAACGTTATGTAGCATTACCAAATAATGTATAACGTTATCTAGCATTACCTTATAACGTATAACGTTAGCTAGCATTACCATATAACGTATAACGTTATATACTGTTACGTTATAACGTATAACGTTATGTAGCATTACCTTATAACGTATAACGTTAGCTAGCATTACCATATAACGTATACCGTTATATACTGTTACGTTATAACGTATAACGTTATGTAGCATTACCATATAACGTATATCGTTATATACTGTTACCATATGACGTATAACGTTATGTAGCATTACCTTATAACGTATAACGTTATGTAGCATTACCATATAAGGTATAACGTTATGTAGCATTACCATATAACGTATAACGTTATTTACTATTACCTTATGACGTATAACGTTATGTTGCATTACCATATAATGTATAACGTTATGTAGCATTACCTTATAACGTATAACGTTATGTAGCATTACCATATAACGTATAACGTTATATACTGTTACGTTATAACGTTTAACGTTATATACTGTTACCATATAACGTATAACGTTATGTAGCATTACGTTATAACGTATAACGTTATATACTGTTACCATATAACGTATAACGTTATGTAGCATTACCAAATAATGTATAACGTTATCTAGCATTACCTTATAACGTATAACGTTAGCTAGCATCACCATATAACGTATAACGTTATATACTGTTACGTTATAACGTATCACGTTATGTAGCATTACCTTATAACGTATAACGTTAGCTAGCATTACCATATAACGTATAACGTTATATACTGTTACGTTATAACGTATAACGTTATGTAGCATTACCATATAACGTATATCGTTATATACTGTTACCATATGACGTATAACGTTATGTAGCATTACCTTATAACGTATAACGTTATGTAGCATTACCATATAAAGTATAACGTTATGTAGCATTACCATATAACGTATAACGTTATTTACTATTACCTTATGACGTATATCGTTATGTAGCATTACGTTATAACGTCTAACGTTATATACTGTTACGTTATAACGTATAACGTTATATAATGTTACGTTATAACGTATAACATTATGTAGCATTACCATATAACGTATAACGCTATGTAGCATTACCTTATAACGTATAACGTTATCTAGCATTACCATATAACGTATAACGTTATTTAGTATTACGTTATAACGTATAACGTTATATACTATTATCTTATAACGTATAACGTTATGTAGCATTACGTTATAACGTATAACGTTATATACTGTTACCATATAACGTATAACGTTATGTAGCATCACGTTATAACGTATAACGTTATATACTGTTACCATATAACGTATGACGTTATGTAGCATTACCAAATAATGTATAACTTTAACTAGCATTACCTTATAATGTATAACGTTATATACTGTTACGTTATAACGTATAACGTTATGCAGCATTACCATATAACTTATAACGTTAAGTAGCATTACGCTATAACTTATAACGTTATATACTGTTACCATATAACGTATACGGTTATTTACTACTCCCATATAACGTATCATGTTATGCATCATTACGTGATAACGTATAACGTTATACACTGTAACCATATAACGTATAACGTTATGTAGCATTACCATATAACGTATGACGTTATGTAGCGTTACCTTATAACGTATAACGTTATGTAGCATTACCTTATAACGTATAACGTTAGCTAGCATTACCATATAACGTAGAACGTTATATACTGTTACGTTATAACGTATAACGTTATATACTGTTACCATATAACATATAACGTTATGTAGCATTACCATATAATGTATAACGTTACGTAGCATTACCGTATAACGTATAACATTATGTAGCATTACCATATAACGTATAACGTTATATACTGTTACGTTGTAACGTATAACGTTATGTAGCATTACTATATAACGTATAACGTGATATACTGTTACGTTATAACGTAGAACGTTATGCAGCATTACCATATAACGTATAACGTTATGTAGCATTACCAAATAATGTAAAACGTTATCTAGCATTACCTTATAACGTATAACGTTAGCTAGCATTACCATATAACGAATAACGTTATATACTGTTACGTTATAACGTATAACGTTATGTAGCATTACGTTATAACGTATAACGTTATATACTGTTACCATATAACGTATAACGTTATGTAGCATTACCAAATAATGTATAACGTTATCTAGCATTACCTTATAACGTATAACGTTAGCTAGCATTACCATATAACGTATAACGTTACATACTGTTACCATATAACGTATAACGTTACGTAGCATTACCATATAACGTATAACGTTATGTAGCATTACCTTATAACGTATAACGTTAGCTAGCATTACCATATAACGTATAACGTTATATACTGTTACGTTATAACGTATAACGTTATGTAGCATTACCATATAACGTATAACGTTATATACTGTTACCATATAACGTATAACGTTATATACTGTTACCATATAACGTATAACGTTATATACTGTTACCATATAACGTATAACGTTATATACTGTTACCATATAACGTATAACGTTATATACTGTTACCATATAACGTATAACGTTATGTAGCATTACCATATAACGTATAACGTTATATACTGTTACGTTATAACGTATAACGTTATGTAGCATTACCATATAACGTATAACGTTATGTAGCATTACCTTATAACGTATAACGTTAGCTAGCATTACCATATAACGTATAACGTTATGTAGCATTACCATATAACGTATAACGTTATATACTGTTACGTTATAACGTATAACGTTATGTAGCATTACCATATAACGTATAACGTTATGTAGCATTACCTTATAACGTATAACGTTAGCTAGCATTACCATATAACGTATAACGTTATGTAGCATTACCATATAACGTATAACGTTATATACTGTTACCATATAACGTATAACGTTATATACTGTTACCATATAACGTATCACGTTATGTATCATTACGTGATAACGTATAACGTTATACACTGTAACCATATAACGTATAACGTTATGTTGCATTACCACATAATGTATAACGTTATGTTGCATTACCTTATAACGTATAACGTTATGTAGCATTACCATATAACGTATAACGTTATGTAGCATTACCATATAACGTATAACGTTATATACTGTTACCATATAACGTATAACGTTATATACTGTTACCATATAACGTATCACGTTATGTATCATTACGTGATAACGTATAACGTTATACACTGTAACCATATAACGTATAACGTTATGTAGCATTACCATATAACGTATGACGTTATGTAGCGTTACCTTATAACGTATAACGTTATGTAGCATTACCTTATAACGTATAACGTTAGCTAGCATTACCATATAACGTAGAACGTTATATACTGTTACGTTATAACGTTTAACGTTATATACTGTTACCATATAACGTATAACGTTATGTAGCATTACGTTATAACGTATAACGTTATATACTGTTACGTTATAACGTATAACGTTATGTAGCATTACCATATAACGTATAACGTTATGTAGCATTACCTTATAACGTATAACGTTAGCTAGCATTACCATATAACGTATAACGTTATATACTGTTACGTTATAACGTATAGCGTTATGTAGCATTACCATATAACGTATAACGTTATATACTGTTACCATATAACGTATAACGTTATATACTGTTACCATATAACGTATAACGTTATGTTGCATTACCATATAATGTATAACGTTATGTAGCATTACCTTATAACGTATAACGTTATGTAGCATTACCATATAACGTATAACGTTATATACTGTTACGTTATAACGTTTAACGTTATATACTGTTACCATATAACGTATAACGTTATGTAGCATTACCAAATAATGTATAACGTTATCTAGCATTACCTTATAACGTATAACGTTAGCTAGCATTACCATATAACGTATAACGTTATATACTGTTACGTTATAACGTATAACGTTATGTAGCATTACCTTATAACGTATAACGTTAGCTAGCATTACCATATAACGTATACCGTTATATACTGTTACGTTATAACGTATAACGTTATGTAGCATTACCATATAACGTATATCGTTATATACTGTTACCATATGACGTATAACGTTATGTAGCATTACCTTATAACGTATAACGTTATGTAGCATTACCATATAAGGTATAACGTTATGTAGCATTACCATATGACGTATAACGTTATTTACTATTACCGTATGACGTATAACGTTATGTAGCATTACGTTATAACGTCTAACGTTATATACTGTTACGTTATAACGTATAACGTTATATACTGTTACGTTATAACGTATAACGTTGTGTAACATTACCATATAACGTATAACGTTATATACTGTTACGTTATAACGTTTAACGTTATATACTGTTACCATATAACGTATAACGTTATGTAGCATTACCAAATAATGTATAACGTTATCTAGCATTACCTTATAACGTATAACGTTAGCTAGCATTACCATATAACGTATAACGTTATATACTGTTACCATATAACGTATAACGTTATGTAGCATCACGTTACAACGTATAACGTTATATACTGTTACGTTATAACGTATAACGTTATGTAGCATTACCATATAACGTATATCGTTATATACTGTTACCATATGACGTATAACGTTATGTAGCATTACCTTATAACGTATAACGTTATGTAGCATTACCATATAAGGTATAACGTTATGTAGCATTACCATATAACGTATAACGTTATTTACTATTACCTTATGACGTATAACGTTATGTCGCATTACCATATAATGTATAACGTTATGTAGCATTACCTTATAACGTATAACGTTATGTAGCATTACCATATAACGTATAACGTTATATACTGTTACGTTATAACGTTTAACGTTATATACTGTTACCATATAACGTATAACGTTATGTAGCATTACGTTATAACGTATAACGTTATATACTGTTACCATATAACGTATAACGTTATGTAGCATTACCAAATAATGTATAACGTTATCTAGCATTACCTTATAACGTATAACGTTAGCTAGCATCACCATATAACGTATAACGTTATATACTGTTACGTTATAACGTATCATGTTATGTAGCATTACCTTATAACGTATAACGTTAGCTAGCATTACCATATAACGTATAACGTTATATACTGTTACGTTATAACGTATAACGTTATGTAGCATTACCATATAACGTATATCGTTATATACTGTTACCATATGACGTATAACGTTATGTAGCATTACCTTATAACGTATAACGTTATGTAGCATTACCATATAAAGTATAACGTTATGTAGCATTACCATATAACGTATAACGTTATTTACTATTACCTTATGACGTATATCGTTATGTAGCATTACGTTATAACGTCTAACGTTATATACTGTTACGTTATAACGTATAACGTTATATAATGTTACGTTATAACGTATAACATTATGTAGCATTACCATATAACGTATAACGCTATGTAGCATTACCTTATAACGTATAACGTTATCTAGCATTACCATATAACGTATAACGTTATTTAGTATTACGTTATAACGTATAACGTTATATACTATTATCTTATAACGTATAACGTTATGTAGCATTACGTTATAACGTATAACGTTATATACTGTTACCATATAACGTATAACGTTATGTAGCATCACGTTATAACGTATAACGTTATATACTGTTACCATATAACGTATGACGTTATGTAGCATTACCAAATAATGTATAACTTTAACTAGCATTACCTTATAATGTATAACGTTATATACTGTTACGTTATAACGTATAACGTTATGCAGCATTACCATATAACTTATAACGTTAAGTAGCATTACGCTATAACTTATAACGTTATATACTGTTACCATATAACGTATACGGTTATTTACTACTCCCATATAACGTATCATGTTATGCATCATTACGTGATAACGTATAACGTTATACACTGTAACCATATAACGTATAACGTTATGTAGCATTACCATATAACGTATGACGTTATCTAGCGTTACCTTATAACGTATAACGTTATGTAGCATTACCTTATAACGTATAACGTTAGCTAGCATTACCATATAACGTAGAACGTTATATACTGTTACGTTATAACGTATAACGTTATATACTGTTACCATATAACATATAACGTTATGTAGCATTACCATATAATGTATAACGTTACGTAGCATTACCGTATAACGTATAACATTATGTAGCATTACCATATAACGTATAACGTTATATACTGTTACGTTGTAACGTATAACGTTATGTAGCATTACCATATAACGTATAACGTGATATACTGTTACGTTATAACGTAGAACGTTATGCAGCATTACCATATAACGTATAACGTTATGTAGCATTACCAAATAATGTAAAACGTTATCTAGCATTACCTTATAACGTATAACGTTAGCTAGCATTACCATATAACGAATAACGTTATATACTGTTACGTTATAACGTATAACGTTATGTAGCATTACGTTATAACGTATAACGTTATATACTGTTACCATATAACGTATAACGTTATGTAGCATTACCAAATAATGTATAACGTTATCTAGCATTACCTTATAACGTATAACGTTAGCTAGCATTACCATATAACGTATAACGTTACATACTGTTACCATATAACGTATAACGTTACGTAGCATTACCATATAACGTATAACGTTATGTAGCATTACCTTATAACGTATAACGTTAGCTAGCATTACCATATAACGTATAACGTTATATACTGTTACGTTATAACGTATAACGTTATGTAGCATTACCATATAACGTATAACGTTATATACTGTTACCATATAACGTATAACGTTATATACTGTTACCATATAACGTATAACGTTATATACTGTTACCATATAACGTATAACGTTATATACTGTTACCATATAACGTATAACGTTATGTAGCATTACCATATAACGTATAACGTTATATACTGTTACGTTATAACGTATAACGTTATGTAGCATTACCATATAACGTATAACGTTATGTAGCATTACCTTATAACGTATAACGTTAGCTAGCATTACCATATAACGTATAACGTTATGTAGCATTACCATATAACGTATAACGTTATATACTGTTACGTTATAACGTATAACGTTATGTAGCATTACCATATAAAGTATAACGTTATGTAGCATTACCTTATAACGTATAACGTTAGCTAGCATTACCATATAACGTATAACGTTATGTAGCATTACCATATAACGTATAACGTTATATACTGTTACCATATAACGTATAACGTTATATACTGTTACCATATAACGTATCACGTTATGTATCATTACGTGATAACGTATAACGTTATACACTGTAACCATATAACGTATAACGTTATGTTGCATTACCACATAATGTATAACGTTATGTTGCATTACCTTATAACGTATAACGTTATGTAGCATTACCATATAACGTATAACGTTATGTAGCATTACCATATAACGTATAACGTTATATACTGTTACCATATAACGTATAACGTTATATACTGTTACCATATAACGTATCACGTTATGTATCATTACGTGATAACGTATAACGTTATACACTGTAACCATATAACGTATAACGTTATGTAGCATTACCATATAACGTATGACGTTATGTAGCGTTACCTTATAACGTATAACGTTATGTAGCATTACCTTATAACGTATAACGTTAGCTAGCATTACCATATAACGTAGAACGTTATATACTGTTACGTTATAACGTTTAACGTTATATACTCTTACCATATAACGTATAACGTTATGTAGCATTACGTTATAACGTATAACGTTATATACTGTTACGTTATAACGTATAACGTTATGTAGCATTACCATATAACGTATAACGTTATGTAGCATTACCTTATAACGTATAACGTTAGCTAGCATTACCATATAACGTATAACGTTATATACTGTTACGTTATAACGTATAGCGTTATGTAGCATTACCATATAACGTATAACGTTATATACTGTTACCATATAACGTATAACGTTATATACTGTTACCATATAACGTATAACGTTATGTTGCATTACCATATAATGTATAACGTTATGTAGCATTACCTTATAACGTATAACGTTATGTAGCATTACCATATAACGTATAACGTTATATACTGTTACGTTATAACGTTTAACGTTATATACTGTTACCATATAACGTATAACGTTATGTAGCATTACCAAATAATGTATAACGTTATCTAGCATTACCTTATAACGTATAACGTTAGCTAGCATTACCATATAACGTATAACGTTATATACTGTTACGTTATAACGTATAACGTTATGTAGCATTACCTTATAACGTATAACGTTAGCTAGCATTACCATATAACGTATACCGTTATATACTGTTACGTTATAACGTATAACGTTATGTAGCATTACCATATAACGTATATCGTTATATACTGTTACCATATGACGTATAACGTTATGTAGCATTACCTTATAACGTATAACGTTATGTAGCATTACCATATAAGGTATAACGTTATGTAGCATTACCATATAACGTATAACGTTATTTACTATTACCGTATGACGTATAACGTTATGTAGCATTACGTTATAACGTCTAACGTTATATACTGTTACGTTATAACGTATAACGTTATATACTGTTACGTTATAACGTATAACGTTGTGTAACATTACCATATAACGTATAACGTTATATACTGTTACGTTATAACGTTTAACGTTATATACTGTTACCATATAACGTATAACGTTATGTAGCATTACCAAATAATGTATAACGTTATCTAGCATTACCTTATAACGTATAACGTTAGCTAGCATTACCATATAACGTATAACGTTATATACTGTTACCATATAACGTATAACGTTATGTAGCATCACGTTACAACGTATAACGTTATATACTGTTACGTTATAACGTATAACGTTATGTAGCATTACCTTATAACGTATAACGTTAGCTAGCATTACCATATAACGTATAACGTTATATACTGTTACGTTATAACGTATAACGTTATGTAGCATTACCATATAACGTATAACGTTATATACTGTTACGTTATAACGTATAACGTTATGCAGCATTACCATATAACGTATAACGTTAAGTAGCATTACGTTATAACGTATAACGTTATATACTGTTACCATATAACGTATAAGGTTATTTACTACTACCATATAACGTATCACGTTATGTATCATTACGTGATAACGTATAACGTTATACACTGTAACCATATAACGTATAACGTTATGTAGCATTACCATATAACGTATAACGCTATGTAGCATTACATTATAACGTATAACGTTATGTAGCATTACCATATAACGTATAACGTTATATACTGTTACGTTATAACGTATAACGTTATGTAGCATTACCATATAACGTATAACGTTATGTAGCATTACCTTATAACGTATAACGTCATGTAGCATTACGTTATAACGTATAACGTTATATACTGTTACCATATAACGTATAACGGTATGTAGCATTACCATATAACGTATAACGTTATGTAGCATTACCATATAACGTATAACGTTATGTAGCATTACCATATAATGTATAACGTTATGTACCATTACCATATAACGTATAAAGTTATGTAGCATTACGTTATAACGTATAACGTTATATACTGTTACCATATAACGTATAATGTTATGTAGCATTACGTTATAATGTATATCGTTATATACTGTTACCATATGACGTATAAAGTTATGTAGCATTACCTTATAACGTATAACGTTAGCTAGCATTACCATATAACGTATAACGTTATGTAGCATTACCATATAACGTATAACGTTATATACTGTTACCATATAACGTATAACGTTATATACTGTTACCATATAACGTATCACGTTATGTACCATTACGTGATAACGTATAACGTTATACACTGTAACCATATAACGTATAACGTTATGTTGCATTACCACATAATGTATAACGTTATGTAGCATTACCTTATAACGTATAACGTTATGTAGCATTACCATATAACGTATAACGTTATGTAGCATTACCATATAACGTATAACGTTATATACTGTTACCATATAACGTATAACGTTATATACTGTTACCATATAACGTATCACGTTATGTATCATTACGTGATAACGTATAACGTTATACACTGTAACCATATAACGTATAACGTTATGTAGCATTACCATATAACGTATGACGTTATGTAGCGTTACCTTATAACGTATAACGTTATGTAGCATTACCTTATAACGTATAACGTTAGCTAGCATTACCATATAACGTTGAACGTTATATACTGTTACGTTATAACGTTTAACGTTATATACTGTTACCATATAACGTATAACGTTATGTAGCATTACGTTATAACGTATAACGTTATATACTGTTACGTTATAACGTATAACGTTATGTAGCATTACCATATAACGTATAACGTTATGTAGCATTACCTTATAACGTATAACGTTAGCTAGCATTACCATATAACGTATAACGTTATATACTGTTACGTTATAACGTATAGCGTTATGTAGCATTACCACATAACGTATAACGTTATATACTGTTACCATATAACGTATAACGTTATATACTGTTACCATATAACGTATAACGTTATGTTGCATTACCATATAATGTATAACGTTATGTAGCATTACCTTATAACGTATAACGTTATGTAGCATTACCATATAACGTATAACGTTATATACTGTTACGTTATAACGTTTAACGTTATATACTGTTACCATATAACGTATAACGTTATGTAGCATTACCAAATAATGTATAACGTTATCTAGCATTACCTTATAACGTATAACGTTAGCTAGCATTACCATATAACGTATAACGTTATATACTGTTACGTTATAACGTATAACGTTATGTAGCATTACCTTATAACGTCTAACGTTATATACTGTTACGCTATAACGTATAACGTTATATACTGTTACGTTATAACGTATAACGTTATGTAACATTACCATATAACGTATAACGCTATGTAGCATTACCTTATAACGTATAACGTTATCTAGCATTACCATATAACGTATAACGTTATTTAGTATTACGTTATAACGTATAACGTTATATACTATTATCTTATAACGTATAACGTTATGTAGCATTACGTTATAACGTATAACGTTATATACTGTTACCATATAACGTATAACGTTATGTAGCATCACGTTACAACGTATAACGTTATATACTGTTACGTTATAACGTATAACGTTATGTAGCATTACCTTATAACGTATAACGTTAGCTAGCATTAGCATATAACGTATAACGTTATATACTGTTACGTTATAACGTATAACGTTATGTAGCATTACCATATAACGTATAACGTTATATACTGTTACGTTATAACGTATAACGTTATGCAGCATTACCATATAACGTATAACGTTAAGTAGCATTACGTTATAACGTATAACGTTATATACTGTTACCATATAACGTATAAGGTTATTTACTACTACCGTATAACGTATCACGTTATGTATCATTACGTGATAACGTATAACGTTATACACTGTAACCATATAACGTATAACGTTATGTAGCATTACCATATAACGTATAACGCTATGTAGCATTACATTATAACGTATAACGTTATGTAGCATTACCATATAACGTATAACGTTATATACTGTTACGTTATAACGTATAACGTTATGTAGCATTACCTTATAACGTATAACGTCATGTAGCATTACGTTATAACGTATAACGTTATATACTGTTACCATATAACGTATAACGGTATGTAGCATTACCATATAACGTATAACGTTATGTAGCATTACCATATAACGTATAACGTTATGTAGCATTACCATATAATGTATAACGTTATGTACCATTACCATATAACGTATAAAGTTATGTAGCATTACGTTATAACGTATAACGTTATATACTGTTACCATATAACGTATAATGTTATGTAGCATTACGTTATAATGTATATCGTTATATACTGCTACCATATGACGTATAAAGTTATGTAGCATTACCTTACAACGTATAACTTTATATAGCATTACGTTGTAACGAATAACGTTATATACTATTACCTTATAACGTATAACGTTATCTAGCATTACCATATAACGTATAACGTTTTGTAGCATTACGTTATAACGTATAACGTTATATAGTATTACCTTATAACGTATAACGTTATGTAGCATTACGATATATCGTATAACGTTATATACTGTTACCATATAACGTATAACGTTATGTAGCATTACGTTATAAAGTATAACGTTATATACTGTTACCATATAACGTATAACGTTATGTAGCATTACCATATAATGTCTAACGTTATGTAGCATTACCTTATAACGTATAACGTTAGCTAGCATTACCATATAACGTATAACGTTATATACTGTTACGTTATAACGTATAACGTTATGTAGCATTACCGTATAACGTATAACGTCATGTAGCATTACCATATAACGTATAACGTTATGTAGCATTACGTTATAACGTATAACGTTTTATACTGTTACCATTTAACGTGTAACGTTATTTACTATTACCATATAACGTATAACGTTAAGTATCATTACGTTATAACGTATAACGTTATACACTGTAACCATATAACGTATAACGTTATGTAGTATTATCATATAACGTATAACGCTATGTAGCATTACCTTATAACGTATAACGTTATATAGCATTACCATATAACGTATAACTTTATATACTGTTACCATATAACGTATAACGTTATGTTTCATTACCATATAATGTATAACGTTATGTAGCATTACCTTATAACGTATAACGTTATGTAGCATTACCATATAACGTATAACGTTATGTAGCATTACCATATAACGTATAACGCTATGTAGCATTACGTTATAACGTATAACGTTATATACTGTTACCATATAACGTATAACGTTATGTAGCATTACCACATAACGTATAACGTTATTTACTATTACCTTATAACGTATAACGTTATGTAGCATTACGTTATAACGTATAACGTTATATACTGTTACGTTATAGCGTGTAACGTTATGTAGCATTACGTTATCACGTATAACGTTATATACTATTTTCTTATAACGTATAACGTTTTGTAGCATTACGTTATAACGTATAACGTTATATACTGTTACCATATACCGTATAACGATATGTAGCATTACGTTATAACGTATAACGTTATATACTGTTACCATATAACGTATAACGTTATGTAGCATTACCAAATAATGTATAACGTTATCTAGCATTACCTTATAACGTATAACGTTAGCTAGCATTACCATATAACGTATAACGTTATGTAGCATTACCTTATAACGTATAACGTTATGTAGCATTACGTTATAACGTATAACGTTATATACTGTTACCATATAATGTATAACGTTATGTAGCATTACGTTATAACGTGTAACGTTATATACTGTTACCATATAACGTATAATGTTAAGTAGCATTACGTTTTAATGTATATCGTTATATACTGTTACCATATGACGTATAAAGTCATGTAGCATTACCTTACAACGTATAACTTTATATAGCATTACGTTGTAACGAATAACGTTATATACTATTACCATATAACGTATAACGTTATCTAGCATTACCATATAACGTATAACGTTTTGTAGCATTACGTTATAACGTATAACGTTATATACTATTACCTTATAACGTATAACGTTATGTAGCATTACGATATATCGTATAACGTTATATACTGTTACCATATAACGTATAACGTTATGTAGCATTACGTTATAAAGTATAACGTTATATACTGTTACCATATAACGTATAACGTTATGTAGCATTACCATATAATGTATAACGTTATGTAGCATTACCTTATAACGTATAACGTTAGCTAGCATTACCATATAACGTATAACGTTATATACTGTTACGTTATAACGTATAACGTTATGTAGCATTACCATATAACATATAACGTTATATACTGTTACGTTATAACGTATAACGTCATGTAGCATTACCATATAACGTATAACGTTATGTAGCATTACGTTATAACGTATAACGTTTTATACTGTTACCATTTAACGTGTAACGTTATATACTGTTACCATATACCGTATAACGTTATGTAGCATTACGTTATAAAGTATAACGTTATATACTGTTACCATATAACGTATAACGTTATGTAGCATTACCATATAATGTATAACGTTATGTAGCATTACCTTATAACGTATAACGTTAGCTAGCATTACCATATAACGTATAACGTTATATACTGTTACGTTATAACGTATAACGTTATGTAGCATTACCATATAACATATAACGTTATATAATGTTACGTTATAACGTATAACGTCATGTAGCATTACCATATAACGTATAACGTTATGTAGCATTACGTTATAACGTATAACGTTTTATACTGTTACCATTTAACGTGTAACGTTATTTACTATTACCATATAACGTATAACGTTATGTATCATTACGTTATAACGTATAACGTTACACACTGTAACCATATAACGTATAACGTTATGTAGTATTATCATATAACGTATAACGCTATGTAGCATTACCTTATAACGTATAACGTTATATAGCATTACCATATAACGTATAACTTTATATACTGTTACCATATAACGTATAACGTTATGTTTCATTACCATATAATGTATAACGTTATGTAGCATTACCTTATAACGTATAACGTTATGTAGCATTACCATATAACGTATAACGTTATGTAGCATTACCATATAACGTATAACGCTATGTAGCATTACGTTATAACGTATAACGTTATATACTGTTACGTTATAACGTGTAACGTTATGTAGCATTACGTTATCACGTATAACGTTATATACTGTTACCATATAACGTATAACGTTATGTAGCATTACCTTATAACGTATAACGTTAGCTAGCATTACCATATAACGTATAACGTTATGTAGCATTACCATATAACGTATAACGTTATATACTGTTACGTTATAACGTTTAACGTTATATACTGTTACCATATAACGTATAACGTTATCTAGCATTACGTTATAACGTATAACGTTATATACTGTTACCATATAACATATAACGTTATGTAGCATTACCAAATAATGTATAACGTTATCTAGCATTACCTTATAACGTATAACGTTAGCTAGCATTACCAAATAACGTATAACGTTATATACTGTTACGTTATAACGTATAACGTTATGTAGCATTACCATATAACGTATAACGTTATGTAGCATTACCTTATATTGTATAACGTTAGCTAGCATTACCATATAACGTATAACGTTATATACTGTTGCGTTATAACGTATAGCGTTATGTAGCATTACCATATAACGTATAACGTTATATACTGTTACCATATAACGTATAACGTTATATACTGTTACCATATAACGTATAACGTTATATACTGTTACCATATAACGTATAACGTTATGTAGCATTACCATATAACGTATAACGTTATATACTGTTACGTTATAACGTTTAACGTTATATACTGTTACCATATAACGTATAACGTTATGTAGCATTACGTTATAACGTATAACGTTATGTAGCATTACGTTATAACGTATAACGTTATATACTGTTACCATATAACGTATAACGTTATGTAGCATTACCAAATAATGTATAACGTTATCTAGCATTACCTTATAACGTATAACGTTATATACTGTTACGTTATAACGTATAACGTTATGTAGCATTACCTTATAACGTATAACGTTAGCTAGCATTACCATATAACGTATAACGTTATATACTGTTACGTTATAACGTATAACGTTATGTAGCATTACCATATAACGTATAGCGTTATATACTGTTTCCATGTGACGTATAACGTTATGTAGCATTACCTTATAACGTATAACGTTATGTAGCATTACCATATAAAGTATAACGTTAAGTAGCATTACCATATAACGTATAACGTCATTTACTATTACCTTATGACGTATAACGTTATGTAGCATTACGCTATAACGTCTAACGTTATATACTGTTACGTTATAACGTATAACGTTATATACTGTTACGTTATAACGTATAACGTTATATACTGTTACGCTATAACGTATAACGTTATGTAACATTACCATATAACGTATAACGCTATGTAGCATTACCTTATAACGTATAACGTTATATACTATTATCTTATAACGTATAACGTTATGTAGCATTACGTTATAACGTATAACGTTTTATACTGTTACCATTTAACGTGTAACGTTATTTACTATTACCATATAACGTATAACGTTAAGTATCATTACGTTATAACGTATAACGTTATACACTGTAACCATATAACGTATAACGTTATGTAGTATTATCATATAACGTATAACGCTATGTAGCATTACCTTATAACGTATAACGTTATATAGCATTACCATATAACGTATAACTTTATATACTGTTACCATACAACGTATAACGTTATGTTTCATTACCATATAATGTATAACGTTATGTAGCATTACCTTATAACGTATAACGTTATGTAGCATTACCATATAACGTATAACGCTAACTAGCATTACCTTATAACGTATAACGTTAGCTAGCATTACCATATAACGTATAACGTTATATACTGTTACCATATAACGTATAACGTTATGTAGCATCACGTTATAACGTATAACGTTATATACTGTTACCATATAACGTATAACATTATGTAGCATTACCAAATAATGTATAACGCTAACTAGCATTACCTTATAACGTATAACGTTAGCTAGCATTACCATATAACGTATAACGTTATATACTGTTACGTTATAACGTATAACGTTATGTAGCATTACCATATAACGTATAACGTTATTTACTGTTACGTTATAACGTATAACGTTATGCAGCATTACCATATAACGTATAACGTTAAGTAGCATTACGTTATAACGTATAACGTTATATACTGTTACCATATAACGTATAAGGTTATTTACTACTACCATATAACGTATCACGTTATGTATCATTACGTGATAACGTATAACGTTATACACTGTAACCATATAACGTATAACGTTATGTAGCATTACCATATAACGTATAACGCTATGTAGCATTACATTATAACGTATAACGTTATGTAGCATTAGCATATAACGTATAACGTTATATACTGTTACGTTATAACGTATAACGTTATGTAGCATTACCATATAACGTATAACGTTATGTAGCATTACCTTCTAACGTATAACGTTATGTAGCATTACGTTATAACGTATAACGTTATATACTGTTACCATATAACGTATAACGGTATGTAGCATTACCATATAACGTATAACGTTATGTAGCATTACCATATAACGTATAACGCTATGTAGCATTACGTTATAACGTATAACGTTATATACTGTTACGTTATAACGTGTAACGTTATGTAGCATTACGTTATCACGTATAACGTTATATACTGTTACCATATAACGTATAACGTTATGTAGCATTACCTTATAACGTATAACGTTAGCTAGCATTACCATATAACGTATAACGTTATGTAGCATTACCATATAACGTATAACGTTATATACTGTTACGTTATAACGTTTAACGTTATATACTGTTACCATATAACGTATAACGTTATCTAGCATTACGTTATAACGTATAACGTTATATACTGTTACCATATAACATATAACGTTATGTAGCATTACCAAATAATGTATAACGTTATCTAGCATTACCTTATAACGTATAACGTTAGCTAGCATTACCAAATAACGTATAACGTTATATACTGTTACGTTATAACGTATAACGTTATGTAGCATTACCATATAACGTATAACGTTATGTAGCATTACCTTATATCGTATAACGTTAGCTAGCATTACCATATAACGTATAACGTTATATACTGTTGCGTTATAACGTATAGCGTTATGTAGCATTACCATATAACGTATAACGTTATATACTGTTACCATATAACGTATAACGTTATATACTGTTACCATATAACGTATAACGTTATGTAGCATTACCATATAACGTATAACGTTATATACTGTTACGTTATAACGTTTAACGTTATATACTGTTACCATATAACGTATAACGTTATGTAGCATTACGTTATAACGTACAACGTTATGTAGCATTACTTTATAACGTATAACGTTATATACTGTTACCATATAACGTATAACGTTATGTAGCATTACCAAATAATGTATAACGTTATATACTGTTACGTTATAACGTATAACGTTATGTAGCATTACCATATAACGTATAACGTTATGTAGCATTACCTTCTAACGTATAACGTTATGTAGCATTACGTTATAACGTATAACGTTATATACTGTTACCATATAACGTATAACGGTATGTAGCATTACCATATAATGTATAACGTTATGTAGCATTACCTTATAACGTATAACGTTATGTAGCATTACCATATAACGTATAACGTTATGTAGCATTACCATATAACGTATAACGCTATGTAGCATTACGTTATAACGTATAACGTTATATACTGTTACCATATAACGTATAACGTTATGTAGCATTACCACATAACGTATAACGTTATTTACTATTACCTTATAACGTATAACGTTATGTAGCATTACGTTATAACGTATAACGTTATATACTGTTACGTTATAACGTGTAACGTTATGTAGCATTACGTTATCACGTATAACGTTATATACTATTTTCTTATAACGTATAACGTTTTGTAGCATTACGTTATAACGTATAACGTTATATACTGTTACCATATACCGTATAACGATATGTAGCATTACGTTATAACGTATAACGTTATATACTGTTACCATATAACGTATAACGTTATGTAGCATTACCAAATAATGTATAACGTTATCTAGCATTACCTTATAACGTATAACGTTAGCTAGCATTACCATATAACGTATAACGTTATGTAGCATTACCTTATAACGTATAACGTTATGTAGCATTACGTTATAACGTATAACGTTATATACTGTTACCATATAATGTATAACGTTATGTAGCATTACGTTATAACGTATAACGTTATATACTGTTACCATATAACGTATAATGTTAAGTAGCATTACGTTTTAATGTATATCGTTATATACTGTTACCATATGACGTATAAAGTCATGTAGCATTACCTTACAACGTATAACTTTATATAGCATTACGTTGTAACGAATAACGTTATATACTATTACCTTATAACGTATAACGTTATCTAGCATTACCATATAACGTATAACGTTTTGTAGCATTACGTTATAACGTATAACGTTATATACTATTACCTTATAACGTATAACGTTATGTAGCATTACGATATATATGGTATAACGTTATATACTGTTACCATATAACGTATAACGTTATGTAGCATTACGTTATAAAGTATAACGTTATATACTGTTACCATATAACGTATAACGTTATGTAGCATTACCATATAATGTATAACGTTATGTAGCATTACCTTATAACGTATAACGTTAGCTAGCATTACCATATAACGTATAACGTTATATACTGTTACGTTATAACGTATAACGTTATGTAGCATTACCATATAACATATAACGTTATATACTGTTACGTTATAACGTATAACGTCATGTAGCATTACCATATAACGTATAACGTTATGTAGCATTACGTTATAACGTATAACGTTTTATACTGTTACCATTTAACGTGTAACGTTATTTACTATTACCATATAACGTATAACGTTATGTATCATTACGTTATAACGTATAACGTTATACACTGTAACCATATAACGTATAACGTTCTGTAGTATTATCATATAACGTATAACGCTATGTAGCATTACGATATATATGGTATAACGTTATATACTGTTACCATATAACGTATAACGTTATGTAGCATTACGTTATAAAGTATAACGTTATATACTGTTACCATATAACGTATAACGTTATGTAGCATTACCTTATAACGTATAACGTTATGTAGCATTACGTTATAACGTATAACGTTATATACTGTTACCATATAACGTATGACGTTATGTAGCATTACCACATAACGTATAACGTTATTTACTACTACCTTATAACGTATAACGTTATGTAGCATTACGTTATAACGTATAACGTTATATACTGTTACGTTATAACGTGTAACGTTATGTAGCATTACGTTATCACGTATAACGTTATATACTATTTTCTTATAACGTATAACGTTATGTCGCATTACGTTATAACGTATAACGTTATATACTGTTACCATATACCGTGTAACGATATGTAGCATTACGTTATAACGTATAACGTTATATACTGTTACCATATAACGTATAACGTTATGTAGCATTACCAAATAATGTATAACGTTATCTAGCATTACCTTATAACGTATAACGTTAGCTAGCATTACAATATAACGTATAACGTTATGTAGCATTACCTTATAACGTATAACGTTATGTAGCATTACGTTATAACGTATAACATTATATACTGTTACCATATACCGTATAACGATATGTAGCATTACGTTATAACGTATAACGTTATATACTGTTACCATATAATGTATAACGTTATGTAGCATTACCTTATAACGTATAACGTTAGCTAGCATTACCATATAACGTATAACGTTATATACTGTTACGTTATAACGTATAACGTTATGTAGCATTACCATATAACGTATAACGTTATATACTGTTACCATATAACGTATAACGTTATATACTGTTACCATATAACGTATAACGTTATATACTGTTACCATATAACGTATAACGTTATGTAGCATTACCATATAATGTCTAACGTTATGTAGCATTACCTTATAACGTATAACGTTAGCTAGCATTACCATATAACGTATAACGTTATATACTGTTACGTTATAACGTATAACGTTATGTAGCATTACCGTATAACGTATAACGTCATGTAGCATTACCATATAACGTATAACGTTATGTAGCATTACGTTATAACGTATAACGTTTTATACTGTTACCATTTAACGTGTAACGTTATTTACTATTACCATATAACGTATAACGTTAAGTATCATTACGTTATAACGTATAACGTTATACACTGTAACCATATAACGTATAACGTTATGTAGTATTATCATATAACGTATAACGCTATGTAGCATTACCTTATAACGTATAACGTTATATAGCATTACCATATAACGTATAACTTTATATACTGTTACCATATAACGTATAACGTTATGTTTCATTACCATATAATGTATAACGTTATGTAGCATTACCTTATAACGTATAACGTTATGTAGCATTACCATATAACGTATAACGTTATGTAGCATTACCATATAACGCATAACGCTATGTAGCATTACGTTATAACGTATAACGTTATATACTGTTACCATATAACGTATAACGTTATGTAGCATTACCACATAACGTATAACGTTATTTACTATTACCTTATAACGTATAACGTTATGTAGCATTACGTTATAACGTATAACGTGTAACGTAATGTAGCATTACGTTATCACGTATAACGTTATATACTATTTTCTTATAACGTATAACGTTTTGTAGCATTACGTTATAACGTATAACGTTATATACTGTTACCATATACCGTATAACGATATGTAGCATTACGTTATAACGTATAACGTTACATACTGTTACCATATAACGTATAACGTTAGCTAGCATTACCATATAACGTATAACGTTATGTAGCATTACCTTATAACGTATAACGTTATGTAGCATTACGTTATAACGTATAACGTTATATACTATTACCTTATAACGTATAACGTTATGTAGCATTACGATATATCGTATAACGTTATATACTGTTACCATATAACGTATAACGTTATGTAGCATTACGTTATAAAGTATAACGTTATATACTGTTACCATATAACGTATAACGTTATGTAGCATTACCATATAATGTATAACGTTATGTAGCATTACCTTATAACGTATAACGTTAGCTAGCATTACCATATAACGTATAACGTTATATACTGTTACGTTATAACGTATAACGTTATGTAGCATTACCATATAACATATAACGTTATATACTGTTACGTTATAACGTATAACGTCATGTAGCATTACCATATAACGTATAACGTTATGTAGCATTACGTTATAACGTATAACATTTTATACTGTTACCATTTAACGTGTAACGTTATATACTGTTACCATATAACGTATAACGTTATGTAGCATTACGTTATAAAGTATAACGTTATATACTGTTACCATATAACGTATAACGTTATGTAGCATTACCATATAATGTATAACGTTATGTAGCATTACCTTATAACGTATAACGTTAGCTAGCATTACCATATAACGTATAACGTTATATACTGTTACGTTATAACGTATAACGTTATGTAGCATTACCATATAACATATAACGTTATATACTGTTACGTTATAACGTATAACGTCATGTAGCATTACCATATAACGTATAACGTTATGTAGCATTACGTTATAACGTATAACGTTTTATACTGTTACCATTTAACGTGTAACGTTATTTACTATTACCATATAACGTATAACGTTATGTATCATTACGTTATAACGTATAACGTTATACACTGTAACCATATAACGTATAACGTTATGTAGTATTATCATATAACGTATAACGCTATGTAGCATTACCTTATAACGTATAACGTTATATAGCATTACCATATAACGTATAACTTTATATACTGTTACCATATAACGTATAACGTTATGTTTCATTACCATATAATGTATAACGTTATGTAGCATTACCTTATAACGTATAACGTTATGTAGCATTACCATATAACGTATAACGTTATGTAGCATTACCATATAACGTATAACGCTATGTAGCATTACGTTATAACGTATAACGTTATATACTGTTACGTTATAACGTGTAACGTTATGTAGCATTACGTTATCACGTATAACGTTATATACTATTTTCTTATAACGTATAAGGTTATGTCGCATTACGTTATAACGTATAACGTTATATACTGTTACCATATACCGTGTAACGATATGTAGCATTACGTTATAACGTATAACGTTATATACTGTTACCATATAACGTATAACGTTATGTAGCATTACCAAATAATGTATAACGTTATCTAGCATTACCTTATAACGTATAACGTTAGCTAGCATTACCATATAACGTATAACGTTATGTAGCATTACCTTATAACGTATAACGTTATGTAGCATTACGTTATAACGTATAACATTATATACTGTTACCATATACCGTATAACGATATGTAGCATTACGTTATAACGTATAACGTTATATACTGTTACCATATAATGTATAACGTTATGTAGCATTACCTTATAACGTATAACGTTAGCTAGCATTACCATATAACGTATAACGTTATATACTGTTACGTTATAACGTATAACGTTATGTAGCATTACCATATAACGTACAACGTTATATACTGTTACCATATAACGTATAACGTTATATACTGTTACCATATAACGTATAACGTTATGTTGCATTACCATATAATGTATAACGTTATGTAGCATTACCTTATAACGTATAACGTTATGTAGCATTACCATATAACGTATAACGTTATATACTGTTACGTTATAACGTTTAACGTTATATACTGTTACCATATAACGTATAACGTTATCTAGCATTACGTTATAACGTATAACGTTATATACTGTTACCATATAACATATAACGTTATGTAGCATTACCAAATAATGTATAACGTTATCTAGCATTACCTTATAACGTATAACGTTAGCTAGCATTACCAAATAACGTATAACGTTATATACTGTTACGTTATAACGTATAACGTTATGTAGCATTACCATATAACGTATAACGTTATGTAGCATTACCTTATAACGTATAACGTTAGCTAGCATTACCATATAACGTATAACGTTATATACTGTTGCGTTATAACGTATAGCGTTATGTAGCATTACCATATAACGTATAACGTTATATACTGTTACCATATAACGTATAACGTTATGTAGCATTACCATATAACGTATAACGTTATATACTGTTACGTTATAACGTTTAACGTTATATACTGTTACCATATAACGTATAACGTTATGTAGCATTACGTTATAACGTATAACGTTATGTAGCATTACGTTATAACGTATAACGTTATATACTGTTACCATATAACGTATAACGTTATGTAGCATTACCAAATAATGTATAACGTTATCTAGCATTACCTTATAACGTATAACGTTATATACTGTTACGTTATAACGTATAACGTTATGTAGCATTACCTTATAACGTATAACGTTAGCTAGCATTACCATATAACGTATAACGTTATATACTGTTACGTTATAACGTATAACGTTATGTAGCATTACCATATAACGTATAGCGTTATATACTGTTTCCATGTGACGTATAACGTTATGTAGCATTACCTTATAACGTATAACGTTATGTAGCATTACCATATAAAGTATAACGTTAAGTAGCATTACCATATAACGTATAACGTCATTTACTATTACCTTATGACGTATAACGTTATGTAGCATTACGCTATAACGTCTAACGTTATATACTGTTACGTTATAACGTATAACGTTATGTAGCATTACCATATAACGTATAACGCTATGTAGCATTACCTTATAACGTATAACGTTATATACTATTATCTTATAACGTATAACGTTATGTAGCATTACGTTATAACGTATAACGTTATATACTGTTACCATATAACGTATAACGTTATGTAGCATCACGTTATAACGTATAACGTTATGTAGCATCACGTTATAACGTATAACGTTATATACTGTTACCATATAACGTATAACATTATGTAGCATTACCAAATAATGTATAACGCTAACTAGCATTACCTTATAACGTATAACGTTAGCTAGCATTACCATATAACGTATAACGTTATATACTGTTACGTTATAACGTATAACGTTATGTAGCATTACCATATAACGTATAACGTTATTTACTGTTACGTTATAACGTATAACGTTATGCAGCATTACCATATAACGTATAACGTTAAGTAGCATTACGTTATAACGTATAACGTTATATACTGTTACCATATAACGTATAAGGTTATTTACTACTACCATATAACGTATCACGTTATGTATCATTACGTGATAACGTATAACGTTATACACTGTAACCATATAACGTATAACGTTATGTAGCATTACCATATAACGTATAACGCTATGTAGCATTACATTATAACGTATAACGTTATGTAGCATTACCATATAACGTATAACGTTATATACTGTTACGTTATAACGTATAACGTTATGTAGCATTACCATATAACGTATAACGTTATGTAGCATTACCTTATAACGTATAACGTTATGTAGCATTACGTTATAACGTATAACGTTATATACTGTTACCATATAACGTATAACGGTATGTAGCATTACCATATAATGTATAACGTTATGTAGCATTACCTTATAACGTATAACGTTATGTAGCATTACCATATAACGTATAACGTTATGTAGCATTACCATATAACGTATAACGCTATGTAGCATTACGTTATAACGTATAACGTTATATACTGTTACCATATAACGTATAACGTTATGTAGCATTACCACATAACGTATAACGTTATTTACTATTACCTTATAACGTATAACGTTATGTAGCATTACGTTATAACGTGTAACGTTATGTAGCATTACGTTATCACGTATAACGTTATATACTGTTACCATATAACGTATAAGGTTATTTACTACTACCATATAACGTATCACGTTATGTATCATTACGTGATAACGTATAACGTTATACACTGTAACCATATAACGTATAACGTTATGTAGCATTACCATATAACGTATAACGCTATGTAGCATTACATTATAACGTATAACGTTATGTAGCATTACCATATAACGTATAACGTTATATACTGTTACGTTATAACGTATAACGTTATGTAGCATTACCATATAACGTATAACGTTATGTAGCATTACCTTATAACGTATAACGTTATGTAGCATTACGTTATAACGTATAACGTTATATACTGTTACCATATAACGTATAACGGTATGTAGCATTACCATATAATGTATAACGTTATGTAGCATTACCTTATAACGTATAACGTTATGTAGCATTACCATATAACGTATAACGTTATGTAGCATTACCATATAACGTATAACGCTATGTAGCATTACGTTATAACGTATAACGTTATATACTGTTACCATATAACGTATAACGTTATGTAGCATTACCACATAACGTATAACGTTATTTACTATTACCTTATAACGTATAACGTTATGTAGCATTACCATATAACGTATAACGCTATGTAGCATTACGTTATAACGTATAACGTTATATACTGTTACCATATAACGTATAACGTTATGTAGCATTACCACATAACGTATAACGTTATTTACTATTACCTTATAACGTATAACGTTAGCTAGCATTACCATATAACGTATAACGTTATGTAGCATTACCTTATAACGTATAACGTTATGTAGCATTACGTTATAACGTATAACATTATATACTGTTACCATATACCGTATAACGATATGTAGCATTACGTTATAACGTATAACGTTATATACTGTTACCATATAATGTATAACGTTATGTAGCATTACCTTATAACGTATAACGTTAGCTAGCATTACCATATAACGTATAACGTTATATACTGTTACGTTATAACGTATAACGTTATGTAGCATTACCATATAACGTACAACGTTATATACTGTTACCATATAACGTATAACGTTATATACTGTTACCATATAACGTATAACGTTATGTTGCATTACCATATAATGTATAACGTTATGTAGCATTACCTTATAACGTATAACGTTATGTAGCATTACCATATAACGTATAACGTTATATACTGTTACGTTATAACGTTTAACGTTATATACTGTTACCATATAACGTATAACGTTATCTAGCATTACGTTATAACGTATAACGTTATATACTGTTACCATATAACATATAACGTTATGTAGCATTACCAAATAATGTATAACGTTATCTAGCATTACCTTATAACGTATAACGTTAGCTAGCATTACCAAATAACGTATAACGTTATATACTGTTACGTTATAACGTATAACGTTATGTAGCATTACCATATAACGTATAACGTTATGTAGCATTACCTTATAACGTATAACGTTAGCTAGCATTACCATATAACGTATAACGTTATATACTGTTGCGTTATAACGTATAGCGTTATGTAGCATTACCATATAACGTATAACGTTATATACTGTTACCATATAACGTATAACGTTATGTAGCATTACCATATAACGTATAACGTTATATACTGTTACGTTATAACGTTTAACGTTATATACTGTTACCATATAACGTATAACGTTATGTAGCATTACGTTATAACGTATAACGTTATGTAGCATTACGTTATAACGTATAACGTTATATACTGTTACCATATAACGTATAACGTTATGTAGCATTACCAAATAATGTATAACGTTATCTAGCATTACCTTATAACGTATAACGTTATATACTGTTACGTTATAACGTATAACGTTATGTAGCATTACCTTATAACGTATAACGTTAGCTAGCATTACCATATAACGTATAACGTTATATACTGTTACGTTATAACGTATAACGTTATGTAGCATTACCATATAACGTATAGCGTTATATACTGTTTCCATGTGACGTATAACGTTATGTAGCATTACCTTATAACGTATAACGTTATGTAGCATTACCATATAAAGTATAACGTTAAGTAGCATTACCATATAACGTATAACGTCATTTACTATTACCTTATGACGTATAACGTTATGTAGCATTACGCTATAACGTCTAACGTTATATACTGTTACGTTATAACGTATAACGTTATGTAGCATTACCATATAACGTATAACGCTATGTAGCATTACCTTATAACGTATAACGTTATATACTATTATCTTATAACGTATAACGTTATGTAGCATTACGTTATAACGTATAACGTTATATACTGTTACCATATAACGTATAACGTTATGTAGCATCACGTTATAACGTATAACGTTATGTAGCATCACGTTATAACGTATAACGTTATATACTGTTACCATATAACGTATAACATTATGTAGCATTACCAAATAATGTATAACGCTAACTAGCATTACCTTATAACGTATAACGTTAGCTAGCATTACCATATAACGTATAACGTTATATACTGTTACGTTATAACGTATAACGTTATGTAGCATTACCATATAACGTATAACGTTATTTACTGTTACGTTATAACGTATAACGTTATGCAGCATTACCATATAACGTATAACGTTAAGTAGCATTACGTTATAACGTATAACGTTATATACTGTTACCATATAACGTATAAGGTTATTTACTACTACCATATAACGTATCACGTTATGTATCATTACGTGATAACGTATAACGTTATACACTGTAACCATATAACGTATAACGTTATGTAGCATTACCATATAACGTATAACGCTATGTAGCATTACATTATAACGTATAACGTTATGTAGCATTACCATATAACGTATAACGTTATATACTGTTACGTTATAACGTATAACGTTATGTAGCATTACCATATAACGTATAACGTTATGTAGCATTACCTTATAACGTATAACGTTATGTAGCATTACGTTATAACGTATAACGTTATATACTGTTACCATATAACGTATAACGGTATGTAGCATTACCATATAATGTATAACGTTATGTAGCATTACCTTATAACGTATAACGTTATGTAGCATTACCATATAACGTATAACGTTATGTAGCATTACCATATAACGTATAACGCTATGTAGCATTACGTTATAACGTATAACGTTATATACTGTTACCATATAACGTATAACGTTATGTAGCATTACCACATAACGTATAACGTTATTTACTATTACCTTATAACGTATAACGTTATGTAGCATTACGTTATAACGTGTAACGTTATGTAGCATTACGTTATCACGTATAACGTTATATACTATTTTCTTATAACGTATAACGTTTTGTAGCATTACGTTATAACGTATAACGTTATATACTGTTACCATATACCGTATAACGATATGTAGCATTACGTTATAACGTATAACGTTATATACTGTTACCATATAACGTATAACGTTATGTAGCATTACCAAATAATGTATAACGTTATCTAGCATTACCTTATAACGTATAACGTTAGCTAGCATTACCATATAACGTATAACGTTATGTAGCATTACCTTATAACGTATAACGTTATGTAGCATTACGTTATAACGTATAACGTTATATACTGTTACCATATAATGTATAACGTTATGTAGCATTACGTTATAACGTATAACGTTATATACTGTTACCATATAACGTATAATGTTAAGTAGCATTACGTTTTAATGTATATCGTTATATACTGTTACCATATGACGTATAAAGTCATGTAGCATTACCTTACAACGTATAACTTTATATAGCATTACGTTGTAACGAATAACGTTATATACTATTACCTTATAACGTATAACGTTATCTAGCATTACCATATAACGTATAACGTTTTGTAGCATTACGTTATAACGTATAACGTTATATACTATTACCTTATAACGTATAACGTTATGTAGCATTACGATATATCGTATAACGTTATATACTGTTACCATATAACGTATAACGTTATGTAGCATTACGTTATAAAGTATAACGTTATATACTGTTACCATATAACGTATAACGTTATGTAGCATTACCATATAACATATAACGTTATATACTGTTACGTTATAACGTATAACGTCATGTAGCATTACCATATAACGTATAACGTTTTGTAGCATTACCTTATAACGTATAACGTTAGCTAGCATTACCATATAACGTATAACGTTATATACTGTTACGTTATAACGTATAACGTTATGTAGCATTACCATATAACATATAACGTTATATACTGTTACGTTATAACGTATAACGTCATGTAGCATTACCATATAACGTATAACGTTATGTAGCATTACGTTATAACGTATAACGTTTTATACTGTTACCATTTAACGTGTAACGTTATTTACTATTACCATATAACGTATAACGTTATGTATCATTACGTTATAACGTATAACGTTATACACTGTAACCATATAACGTATAACGTTCTGTAGTATTATCATATAACGTATAACGCTATGTAGCATTACCTTATAACGTATAACGTTATATAGCATTACCATATAACGTATAACTTTATATACTGTTACCATATAACGTATAACGTTATGTTTCATTACCATATAATGTATAACGTTATGTAGCATTACCTTATAACGTATAACGTTATGTAGCATTACCATATAACGTATAACGTTATGTAGCATTACCATATAACGTATAACGCTATGTAGCATTACGTTATAACGTATAACGTTATATACTGTTACCATATAACGTATGACGTTATGTAGCATTACCACATAACGTATAACGTTATTTACTACTACCTTATAACGTATAACGTTATGTAGCATTACGTTATAACGTATAACGTTATATACTGTTACGTTATAACGTGTAACGTTATGTAGCATTACGTTATCACGTATAACGTTATATACTATTTTCTTATAACGTATAACGTTATGTCGCATTACGTTATAACGTATAACGTTATATACTGTTACCATATACCGTGTAACGATATGTAGCATTACGTTATAACGTATAACGTTATATACTGTTACCATATAACGTATAACGTTATGTAGCATTACCAAATAATGTATAACGTTATCTAGCATTACGTTATAACGTATAACGTTAGCTAGCATTACCATATAACGTATAACGTTATGTAGCATTACCTTATAACGTATAACGTTATGTAGCATTACGTTATAACGTATAACATTATATACTGTTACCATATACCGTATAACGATATGTAGCATTACGTTATAACGTATAACGTTATATACTGTTACCATATAATGTATAACGTTATGTAGCATTACCTTATAACGTATAACGTTAGCTAGCATTACCATATAACGTATAACGTTATATACTGTTACGTTATAACGTATAACGTTATGTAGCATTACCATATAACGTATAACGTTATATACTGTTACCATATAACGTATAACGTTATATACTGTTACCATATAACGTATAACGTTATGTTGCATTACCATATAATGTATAACGTTATGTAGCATTACCTTATAACGTATAACGTTATGTAGCATTACCATATAACGTATAACGTTATATACTGTTACGTTATAACGTTTAACGTTATATACTGTTACCATATAACGTATAACGTTATCTAGCATTACGTTATAACGTATAACGTTATATACTGTTACCATATAACATATAACGTTATGTAGCATTACCAAATAATGTATAACGTTATCTAGCATTACCTTATAACGTATAACGTTAGCTAGCATTACCAAATAACGTATAACGTTATATACTGTTACGTTATAACGTATAACGTTATGTAGCATTACCATATAACGTATAACGTTATGTAGCATTACCTTATAACGTATAACGTTAGCTAGCATTACCATATAACGTATAACGTTATATACTGTTGCGTTATAACGTATAGCGTTATGTAGCATTACCATATAACGTATAACGTTATATACTGTTACCATATAACGTATAACGTTATATACTGTTACCATATAACGTATAACGTTATGTAGCATTACTATATAACGTATAACGTTATATACTGTTACGTTATAACGTTTAACGTTATATACTGTTACCATATAACGTATAACGTTATGTAGCATTACGTTATAACGTATAACGTTATGTAGCATTACGTTATAACGTATAACGTTATATACTGTTACCATATAACGTATAACGTTATGAAGCATTACCAAATAATGTATAACGTTATCTAGCATTACCTTATAACGTATAACGTTATATACTGTTACGTTATAACGTATAACGTTATGTAGCATTACCTTATAACGTATAACGTTAGCTAGCATTACCATATAACGTATAACGTTATATACTGTTACGTTATAACGTATAACGTTATGTAGCATTACCATATAACGTATAGCGTTATATACTGTTTCCATGTGACGTATAACGTTATGTAGCATTACCTTATAACGTATAACGTTATGTAGCATTACCATATAAAGTATAACGTTAAGTAGCATTACCATATAACGTATAACGTTATTTACTATTACCTTATGACGTATAACGTTATGTAGCATTACGCTATAACGTCTAACGTTATATACTGTTACGTTATAACGTATAACGTTATATACTGTTACGTTATAACGTATAACGTTATATACTGTTACGCTATAACGTATAACGTCATGTAACATTACCATATAACGTATAACGCTATGTAGCATTACCTTATAACGTATAACGTTATATACTATTATCTTATAACGTATAACGTTATGTAGCATTACGTTATAACGTATAACGTTATATACTGTTACCATATAACGTATAACGTTATGTAGCATCACGTTATAACGTATAACGTTATATACTGTTACCATATAACGTATAACATTATGTAGCATTACCAAATAATGTATAACGCTAACTAGCATAACCTTATAACGTATAACGTTAGCTAGCATTACCATATAACGTATAACGTTATATACTGTTACGTTATAACGTATAACGTTATGTAGCATTACCATATAACGTATAACGTTATTTACTGTTACGTTATAACGTATAACGTTATGCAGCATTACCATATAACGTATAACGTTAAGTAGCATTACGTTATAACGTATAACGTTATATACTGTTACCATATATCGTATAAGGTTATTTACTACTACCATATAACGTATCACGTTATGTATCATTACGTGATAACGTATAACGTTATACACTGTAACCATATAACGTATAACGTTATGTAGCATTACCATATAACGTATAACGCTATGTAGCATTACATTATAACGTATAACGTTATGTAGCATTACCATATAACGTATAACGTTATATACTGTTACGTTATAACGTATAACGTTATGTAGCATTACCATATAACGTATAACGTTATGTAGCATTACCTTATAACGTATAACGTTATGTAGCATTACGTTATAACGTATAACGTTATATACTGTTACCATATAACGTATAACGGTATGTAGCATTACCATATAACGTATAACGTTATGTAGCATTACCATATAACGTATAACGTTATGTAGCATTACCATATAATGTATAACGTTATGTACCATTACCATATAACGTATAACGTTATGTAGTATTACGCTATAACGTATAACGTTATATACTGTTACCATATAACGTATAACGTTATGTAGCATTACCATATGACGTATAACGTTATATACTGTTACGTTATAACGTATAACGCTATGTAGCATTACATTATAACGTATAACGTTATGTAGCATTACCATATAACGTATAACGTTATATACTGTTACGTTATAACGTATAACGTTCTGTAGCATTACCATATAACGTATATCGTTATGTAGCATTACCTTATAACGTATAACGTTATGTAGCATTACGTTATGACGTATAACGTTATATACTGTTACCATATAAAGTATAACGGTATGTAGCATTACCATATAACGTATAACGTTATGTAGTATTACCATATAACGTATAACGTTATGTAGCATTACCATATAATGTATAACGTTATGTACCATTACCATATAACGTATAAAGTTATGTAGCATTACGTTATAACGTATAACGTTATATACTGTTACCATATAACGTATAATGTTATGTAGCATTACGTTATAATGTATATCGTTATATACTGATACCATATGACGTATAACGTTATGTAGCATTACCTTACAACGTATAACGTTATATACCATTACGTTGTAACGTATAACGTTATATACTATTACCTTATAACGTATAACGTTATGTAGCATTACCATATAACGTATAACGTTATATACTGTTACGTTATAACGTATAACGTTATGTAGCATTACCATATAACGTATAACGTTATATACTGTTACCATATAACGTATAACGTTATGTTGCATTACCATATAATGTATAACGTTATGTAGCATTACCTTATAACGTATAACGTGATGTAGCATTACCATATAACGTATAACGTTATATACTGTTACGTTATAACGTTTAACGTTATATACTGTTACCATATAACGTTAAACGTTATCTAGCATTACGTTATAACGTATAACGTTATATACTGTTACCATATAACATATAACGTTATGTAGCATTACCATATAACGTATAACGTTATGTAGCATTACCATATAATGTATAACGTTATGTACCATTACCATATAACGTATAACGTTATGTAGTATTACGCTATAACGTATAACGTTATATACTGTTACCATATAACGTATAACGTTATGTAGCATTACCATATGACGTATAACGTTATATACTGTTACGTTATAACGTATAACGCTATGTAGCATTACATTATAACGTATAACGTTATGTAGCATTACCATATAACGTATAACGTTATATACTGTTACGTTATAACGTATAACGTTCTGTAGCATTACCATATAACGTATATCGTTATGTAGCATTACCTTATAACGTATAACGTTATGTAGCATTACGTTATAACGTATAACGTTATATACTGTTACCATATAACGTATAACGGTATGTAGCATTACCATATAACGTATAACGTTATGTAGTATTACCATATAACGTATAACGTTATGTAGCATTAGCATATAATGTATAACGTTATGTACCATTACCATATAACGTATAAAGTTATGTAGCATTACGTTATAACGTATAACGTTATATACTGTTACCATATAACGTATAATGTTATGTAGCATTACGTTATAATGTATATCGTTATATACTGTTACCATATGACGTATAACGTTATGTAGAATTACCTTACAACGTATAACGTTATATACCATTACGTTGTAACGTATAACGTTATATACTATTACCTTATAACGTATAACGTTATCTAGCATTACCATATAACGTATAACGTTATGTAGCATTACGTTATAACGTATAACGTTATATACTATTACCTTATAACGTATAACGTTATGTAGCATTACGATATATCGTATAACGTTATATACTGTTACCATGTAACGTATAACGTTATGTAGCATTACGTTATAAAGTATAACGTTATATACTGTTACCATATAACGTATAACGTTATGTAGCACTACCATATAATGTATAACGTTATGTAGCATTACCTTATAACGTATAACGTTAGCTAGCATTACCATATAACGGATAACGTTATATACTGTTACGTTATAACGTATAACGTTATGTAGCATTACCATATAACGTATAACGTTATATACTGTTACGTTATAACGTATAACGTCATGTAGCATTACCATATAACGTATAACGTTATGTAGCATTACGTTATAACGTATAACGTTTTATACTGTTACCATTTATCGTGTAACGTTATTTACTATTACCATATAACGTATAACGTTATGTATCATTACGTTATAACGTATAACGTTATACACTGTAACCATATAACGTATAACGTTATGTAGTATTATCATATAACGTATAACGCTATGTAGCGTTACCTTATAACGTATAACGTTATATAGCATTACCATATAACGTATAACTTTATATACTGTTACCATATAACGTATAACGTTATGTTTCATTACCATATAATGTATAACGTTATGTAGCATTACCTTATAACGTATAACGTTATGTAGCATTACCATATAACGTATAACGTTATGTAGCATTACCATATAATGTATAAAGCTATGTAGCATTACGTTATAACGTATAACGATATACTGTTACCATATAACGTATAACGTTATGTAGCATTACCACATAACGTATAACGTTATTTACTATTACCTTATAACGTATAACGTTATGTAGCATTACGTTATAACGTATAACGTTATATACTGTTACGTTATAACGTGTAACGTTATGTAGCATTACGTTATAACGTATAACGTTATATACTATTATCTTATAACGTATAACGTTATGTAGCATTACGTTATAACGTATAACGTTATATACTGTTACCATATAACGTATAACGTTATGTAGCATCACGTTATAACGTATAACGTTATATACTGTTACCATATAACGTATAACGTTATGTAGCATTACCAAATAATGTATAACTTTAACTAGCATTACCTTATAACGTATAACGTTAGCTAGCATTACCATATAACGAATAACGTTATATACTGTTACGTTATAACGTATAACGTTATGTAGCATTACCATATAACGTATAACGTTATATACTGTTACGTTATAACGTATAACGTTATGCAGCATTACCATATAACGTATAACGTTAAGTACCATTACGTTATAACGTATAACGTTATATACTGTTACCATATAACGTATAAGGTTATTTACTACTACCATATAACGTATCACGTTATGTATCATTACGTGATAACGTATAACGTTATACACTGTAACCATATAACGTGTAACGTTATGTAGCATTACCATATAACGTATAACGGTATGTAGCATTACCATATAATGTATAACGTTATATAGCATTACCATATAACGTATAACGTTATGTAGCATTACCATATAATGTATAACGTTATGTACCATTACCATATAACGTATAACGTTATGTAGCATTACGTTATAACGTATACCGTTATATACTGTTACCATATAACGTATAACGTTATGTAGCATTACCATATGACGTATAACGTTATATACTGTTACGTTATAACGTATAACGTTATGTAGCATTACCTTACAACGTATAACGTTATATAGCATTACGTTGTAACGAATAACGTTATATACTATTACCTTATAACGTATAACGTTATCTATCATTACCATATAACGTATAACGTTATGTAGCATTACGTTATAACGTATAACGTTATTTACTATTACCTTATAACGTATAACGTTATGTAGCATTACGTTATAGCGTATAACGTTATATACTGTTACCATAAAACGTATAATCTTATGTAGCATTACCATATAACGTATAACGTTATGTAGCATTACCTTATATAGTATAAAGTTATGTAGCATTTCGTTATAACGTTTAACGTTATATACTGTTACCATATAACGTATAATGTTATGTAGCATTACGTTATAATGTATATCGTTATATACTGTTACCATATGACGTATAACGTTATGTAGCATTACCTTACAACGTATAACGTTATATAGCATTACGTTGAAACGAATAACGTTATATACTATTACCTTATAACGTATAACGTTATCTAGCATTACCATATAACGTATAACGTTATGTAGCATTACGTTATAAGGTATAACGTTATATACTATTACCTTATAACGTATAACGTTATGTAGCATTACGATATATCGTATAACGTTATATACTGTCACCATATAACGTATAACGTTATGTAGCATTACGTTATAAAGTATAACGTTATATACTGTTACCATATAACGTATAACGTTATGTAGCATTACCATATAATGTATAACGTTATGTTTCATTACCTTATAACGTATAACGTTAGCTAGCATTACCATATAACGTATAACGTTATGTAGCATAACCATATAACGTATAACGTTATATACTGTTACGTTATAACGTATAACGTTATATACTGTTACCATATAACGTATAACGTTATGTAGCATTACCAAATAATGTATAACGTTATCTAGCATTACCTTATAACGTATAACGTTAGCTAGCATTACCATATAACGTATAACGTTATATACTGTTACGTTACAACGTATAACGTTATGTAGCATTACCATATAACGTATAACGTTATATACTGTTACGTTATAACGTATAACGTTATGTAACATTACCATATAACGTATAACGTTATATACTGTTAAGTTATAACGTATAACGTCATGTAGCATTACCATATAACGTATAACGTTATGTAGCATTACGTTATAACGTATAACGTTTTATACTGTTACCATTTAACGT
The DNA here is from genome assembly GCA_029958995.1 of Bombus sonorus. Classification (NCBI taxonomy): domain Eukaryota; kingdom Metazoa; phylum Arthropoda; class Insecta; order Hymenoptera; family Apidae; genus Bombus; species Bombus sonorus. Next base: position 167,444 of record JARWAU010000056.1, on the reverse strand, counting down.
GTAACGTTATTTACTATTACCATATAACGTATAACGTTATGTATCATTACGTTATAACGTATAACGTTATACACTGTAACCATATAACGTATAACGTTATGTAGTATTATCATATAACGTATAACGCTATGTAGCGTTACCTTATAACGTATAACGTTATATAGCATTACCATATAACGTATAACTATATATACTGTTACCATATAACGTATAACGTTATGTTTCATTACCATACAATGTATAACGTTATGTAGCATTACCTTATAACGTATAACGTTATGTAGCATTACCATATAACGTATAACGTTATGTAGCATTACCATATAACGTATAACGCTATGTAGCATTACGTTATAACGTATAACGTTATATACTGTTACCATATAACGTATAACATTATGTAGCATTACCACATAACGTATAACGTTATTTACTATTACCTTATAACGTATAACGTTATGTAGCCTTACGTTATAACGTATAACGTTATATACTGTTACGTTATAACGTGTAACGTTATGTAGGATTACGTTATAACGTATAACGTTATATACTATTTTCTTATAACGTATAACGTTATGTAGCATTACGTTATAATGTATAACGTTATATACTGTTACCATATACCGTATACCGATATGTAGCATTACGTTATAACGTATAACGTTATATACTGTTACCATATAACGTATAACGTTATGTACCATTACCAAATAATGTATAACGTTATCTAGCATTACCTTATAACGTATAACGTTAGCTAGCATTACCATATAACGTATAACGTTATACACTGTAACCATATAACGTATAACGTTATGTAGCATTACCATGTAACGTATAACTTTATATACTGTTACGTTATAACGTATAACGTTATGTAGCATTACCATATAACGTATAACGTTATATACTGTTACCATATAACGTATAATGTTATGTAGCATTACGTTATAATGTATATCGTTATATACTGTTACCATATGACGTATAACGTTATGTAGCATTACCTCACAACGTATAACATTATATAGCATTACGTTGTAACGAATAACGTTATATACTATTACCTTATAACGTATAACGTTATCCAGCATTACCATATAACGTATAACGTTATGTAGCATTACGTTATAACGTATAACGTTATATACTATTACCTTATAACGAATAACGTTTATGTAGCATTACGTTATATCGTATAACGTTATATACTGTTACCATATAACGTATAACGTTATGTAGCATTACGTTATAGCGTATAACGTTATATACTGTTACTATATAACGTATAACGTTATGTAGCATTACCATATAATGTATAACGTTATGTTGCATTACCTTATAACGTGTAACGTTATGTAGCATTACGTTATAACGTATAACGTTATATACTGTTACCATATAACGTATAACGGTATGTAGCATTACCATATAACGTATAACGTTATATAGCATTATCATATGACGTATAACGTTATGTAGCATTACCATATAATGTATAACGTTATGTACCATTACCATATAACGTATAACGTTATGTAGCATTACGTTATAACGTATAACGTTATATACTGTTACCATATAACGTATAACGTTATGTAGCATTACCATATGACGTATAACGTTATATACTGTTACGTTATAACGTATAACGTTATGTAGCATTACCTTACAACGTATAACGTTATATAGCATTACGTTGTAACGAATAACGTTATATACTATTACCTTATAACGTATAACGTTATCTATCATTACCATATAACGTATAACGTTAGGTAGCATTACGTTATAACGTATAACGTTATTTACTATTACCTTATAACGTATAACGTTATGTAGCATTACGTTATAGCGTATAACGTTATATACTGTTACCATAAAACGTATAATCTTATGTAGCATTACCATATAACGTATAACGTTATGTAGCATTACCTTATATAGTATAAAGTTATGTAGCATTACGTTATAACGTATAACGTTATATACTGTTACCATATAACGTATAATGTTATGTAGCATTACGTTATAATGTATATCGTTATATACTGTTACCATATGACGTATAACGTTATGTAGCATTACCTTACAACGTATAACGTTATATAGCATTACGTTGTAACGAATAACGTTATATACTATTACCTTATAACGTATAACGTTATCTAGCATTACCATATAACGTATAACGTTATGTAGCATTACGTTATAACGTATAACGTTATATACTATTACCTTATAACGTATAACGTTATGTAGCATTACGATATATCGTATAACGTTATATACTGTTACAATATAACGTATAACGTTATGTAGCATTACGTTATAAAGTATAACGTTATATACTGTTACCATATAACGTATAACGTTATGTAGCATTACCATATAATGTATAACGTTATGTATCATTACCTTATAACGTAAAACGTTAGCTAGCATTACCATATAACGTATAACGTTATGTAGCATAACCATATAACGTATAACGTTATACACTGTAACCATATAACGTATAACATTATGTAGCATTACCATATAACGTATAACTTTATATACTGTTACGTTATAACGTAAAACGTTATGTAGCATTACCATATAACGTATAACGTTATGTAGCATTACGTTACAACGTATAACGTTATATACTGTTACCATATAACGTATAACGGTATGTAGCATTACCATATAACGTATAACGTTATGTAGCATTACCTTATATAGTATAAAGTTATGTAGCATTACGTTATAACGTATAACGTTATATACTGTTACCATATAACGTATAATGTTATGTAGCATTACGTTATAATGTATATCGTTATATACTGTTACCATATGACGTATAACGTTATGTAGCATTACCATATAACGTATAACGTTATGTAGCATTACCATATAACGTATAACGTTATCCAGCATTACCATATAACGTATAACGTTATGTAGCATTACGTTATAGCGTATAACGTTATATACTGTTACCATATAACGTATAACGTTATGTAGCATTACCATATAATGTATAACGTTATGTAGCATTACATTATAACGTATAACGTTAGCTAGCATTACCATATAACGTATAACGTTATATACTGTTACGTTATAACGTATAACGTTATGTAGCATTACCATATAACGTATAACGTTATATACTGTTACGTTATAACGTATAACGTTATGTAGCATTAGCATATAACGTATAACGTTATGTAGCATTACGTTATAACGTATAACGTTATATACTGTTACCATATAACGTATAACGTTATGCAGCATTACCATATAACTTATAACGTTATGTAGCATTACCATATAACGTATAACGTTATATACTGTTACGTTATAACGTATAACGTCATGTAGCATTACCATATAACGTATAACGTTATGTAGCATTACGTTATAGCGTATAACGTTATATACTATTACCTTATAACGTATAACGTTATCCAGCATTACCATATAACGTATAACGTTATGTAGCATTACGTTATAGCGTATAACGTTATATACTGTTACCATATAACGTATAACGTTATATACTGTTACGTTATAACGTATAACGTTATGTAGCATTACCATATAACGTATAACGTTATATACTATTACCTTATAACGTATAACGTTATCCAGCATTACCATATAACGTATAACGTTATGTAGCATTACGTTATAGCGTATAACGTTATATACTGTTACCATATAACGTATGACCTTATGTAGTATTACCATATAACGGACAACGTTATGTAGCATTACGTTATAACGTATAACGTTATATACTGTCACCATATAACGTATAATGTTATGTAGCATTACGTTATAATGTATATCGTTATATACTGTTACCATATGACGTATAACGTTATGTAGCATTACCTTATAACGTATAACGTTATGTAGCATTACCATATAAAGTATAACGTTATATACTGTAACGTTATAACGTATAACGTTCTGTAGCATTACCTTATATCGTATAACGTTATATACTATTACCTTATAACGTTTAACGTTATGTAGCATTGCGTTATAACGTATAACGTTATTTACTATTACCTTATAACGTATAACGTTATGTAGCATTACGTTATAACGTATAACGTTATATACTGTTACCATATAACGTATAACGTTAGCTAGCATTACCATATAACGTATAACGTTATATACTGTTACCATATAACGTATAACGTTATGTAGCATTACCATATAACGTATAACGTTATATACGGTTACGTTATAACGTATAGCGTTATGGAGCATTACCATTTAACGTATAACGTTAAGTAGAATTACGTTATAACGTATAACGTTATATACTGTTACCATATAACGTATAAGGTTATTTACTATTACCATATAACGTATAACGTTATGTATCATTACGTTATACCATATATGACGTATAATGTTGTGTAGCATTACCATATAACGTGTAACGTTATTTACTATTACCTTATAACGTATAACGTTATGTAGCATTACGTTATAACGTATAACGTTATATACTGTTACGTTATAACGTATAACGTTATGTAGCATTACCATATAACGCATAACGCTATGTAGCATTACCTTATAACGTATAACGTTAGCTAGCATTACCATATAACGTATAACGTTATATACTGTTACGTTATAACGTATAACGTTATGTAGCATTACCATATAACGTATAACGTTATATACTGTTACGTTATAACGTATAACGTTATGTAACATTACCATATAACGTATAACGTTATATACTGTTACGTTATAACGTATAACGTCATGTAGCATTACCATATAACGTATAACGTTATGTAGCATTACGTTATAACGTATAACGTTTTATACTGTTACCATTTAACGTGTAACGTTATTTACTATTACCATATAACGTATAACGTTATGTATCATTACGTTATAACGTATAACGTTATACACTGTAACCATATAACGTATAACGTTATGTAGTATTATCATATAACGTAAAACGCTATGTAGCGTTACCTTATAACGTATAACGTTATATAGCATTACCATATAACGTATAACTTTATATACTGTTACCATATAACGTATAACGTTATGTTTCATTACCATATTATGTATAACGTTATGTAGCATTACCTTATAACGTATAACGTTATGTAGCATTACCATATAACGTATAACGTTATGTATCATTACCATATAACGTATAACGCTATGTAGCATTACGTTATAACGTATAACGTTATATACTGTTACCATATAACGTATAACGTTATGTAGCATTACCACATAACGTATAACGTTATTTACTATTACCTTATAACGTATAACGTTATGTAGCATTACGTTATAACGTATAACGTTATATACTGTTACGTTATAACGTGTAACGTTATGTAGCATTACGTTATAACGTATAACGTTATATACTATTTTCTTATAACGTATAACGTTATGTAGCATTACGTTATAACGTATAACGTTATATACTGTTACCATATACCGTATAACGATATGTAGCATTACGTTATAACGTATAACGTTATATACTGTTACCATATAACGTATAACGTTATGTAGCATTACCAAATAGTGTATAACGCTATCTAGCATTACCTTATAACGTATAACGTTAGCTAGCATTACCATATAACGTATAACGTTATACACTGTAACCATATAACGTATAACGTTATGTAGCATTACCATATAACGTATAACTTTATATACTGTTACGTTATACCGTATAACGTTATGTAGCATTACCATATAACGTATAACGTTATGCAGCATTACGTTATAACGTATAACGTTATATACTGTTACCATATAACGTATAACGGTATGAAGCATTACCATATAACGTATAACGTTATGTAGCATTACCTTATATAGTATAAAGTTATGTAGCATTACGTTATAACGTATAACGTTATATACTGTTACCATATAACGTATAACGTTATGTAGCATTACCTCACAACGTATAACATTATATAGCATTACGTTGTAACGAATAACGTTATATACTATTACCTTATAACGTATAACGTTATGTAGCATTACCATATAACGTATAACGTTATGTAGCATTACGTTATAACGTATAACGTTATATACTGTTACCATATAACGTATAACGTTATGTAGCATTACCATATAACTTATAACGTTATGTAGCATTACCATATAACGTATGACCGTATGTAGCATTACCATATAACGGACAACGTTATGTAGCATTACGTTATAACGTATAACGTTATATACTGTTACCATATAACGTATAACGTTATGTAGCATTACCATATAATGTATAACGTTATGAAGCATTACCTTATAACGTATAACGTTATGTAGCATTACCATATAACGTATAACGTTATATACTGTTACGTTATAACGTATAACGATATATACTGTTACCATATAACGTATAATGTTATGTAGCATTACGTTATAATGTATATCGTTATATACTGTTACCATATGACGTATAACGTTATGTAGCATTACGTTATAACGTATAACGTTATTTACTATTACCTTATAAAGTATAACGTTATATACTGTAACGTTATAACGTATAACGTTTTGTAGCATTACCTTATATCGTATAACGTTATATACTATTACCTTATAACGTTTAACGTTATGTAGCATTACGTTATAACGTATAACGTTATTTACTATTACCTTATAACGTATAACGTTATGTAGCATTACGTTATAACGTATAACGTTATATACTGTTACCATATAACGTATAACGTTAGCTAGCATTACCATATAACGTATAACGTTATATACTGTTACCATATAACGTATAACGTTATGTAGCATTACCATATAACGTATAACGTTATATACGGTTACGTTATAAGGTATAGCGTTATGGAGCATTACCATTTAACGTATAACGTTAAGTAGAATTACGTTATAACGTATAACGTTATATACTTTTACCATATAACGTATAAGGTTATTTACTATTACCATATAACGTATAACGTTATGTATCATTACGTTATACCATATATGACGTATAATGTTGTGTAGCATTACCATATAACGTGTAACGTTATTTACTATTACCTTATAACGTATAACGTTATGTAGCATTACGTTATAACGTATAACGTTATATACTGTTACGTTATAACGTATAACGTTATATACTGTTACGTTATAACGTATAACGTTATGTAGCATTACCATATAACGCATAACGCTATGTAGCATTACCTTATAACGTATAACGTTAGCTAGCATTACCATATAACGTATAACGTTATATACTGTTACGTTATAACGTAAAACGTTATGTAGCATTACCATATAACGTATAACGTTATATACTGTTACGTTATAACGTATAACGTTATGTAACATTACCATATAACGTATAACGTTATATACTGTTACGTTATAACGTATAACGTCATGTAGCATTACCATATAACGTATAACGTTATGTAGCATTACGTTATAACGTATAACGTTTTATACTGTTACCATTTAACGTGTAACGTTATATACTATTACCATATAACGTATAACGTTATGTATCATTACGTTATAACGTATAACGTTATACACTGTAACCATATAACGTATAACGTTATGTAGTATTATCATATAACGTAAAACGCTATGTAGCGTTACCTTATAACGTATAACGTTATATAGCATTACCATATAACGTATAACTTTATATACTGTTACCATATAACGTATAACGTTATGTTTCATTACCATATAATGTATAACGTTATGTAGCATTACCTTATAACGTATAACGTTATGTAGCATTACCATATAACGTATAACGTTATGTATCATTACCATATAACGTATAACGCTATGTAGCATTACGTTATAACGTATAACGTTATATACTGTTACCATATAACGTATAACGTTATGTAGCATTACCACATAACGTATAACGTTATTTACTATTACCTTATAACGTATAACGTTATGTAGCATTACGTTATAACGTATAACGTTATATACTGTTACGTTATAACGTGTAACGTTATGTAGCATTACGTTATAACGTATAACGTTATATACTATTTTCTTATAACGTATAACGTTATGTAGCATTACGTTATAACGTATAACGTTATATACTGTTACCATATACCGTATAACGATATGTAGCATTACGTTATAACGTATAACGTTATATACTGTTACCATATAACGTATAACGTTATGTAGCATTACCAAATAGTGTATAACGTTATCTAGCATTACCTTATAACGTATAACGTTAGCTAGCATTACCATATAACGTATAACGTTATACACTGTAACCATATAACGTATAACGTTATGTAGCATTACCATATAACGTATAACTTTATATACTGTTACGTTATACCGTATAACGTTATGTAGCATTACCATATAACGTATAACGTTATGCAGCATTACGTTATAACGTATAACGTTATATACTGTTACCATATAACGTATAACGGTATGTAGCATTACCATATAACGTATAACGTTATGTAGCATTACCTTATATAGTATAAAGTTATGTAGCATTACGTTATAACGTATAACGTTATATACTGTTACCATATAACGTATAACGTTATGTAGCATTACCTCACAACGTATAACATTATATAGCATTACGTTGTAACGAATAACGTTATATACTATTACCTTATAACGTATAACGTTATGTAGCATTACCATATAACGTATAACGTTATGTAGCATTACGTTATAACGTATAACGTTATATACTGTTACCATATAACGTATAACGTTATGTAGCATTACCATATAACTTATAACGTTATGTAGCATTACCATATAACGTATGACCGTATGTAGCATTACCATATAACGGACAACGTTATGTAGCATTACGTTATAACGTATAACGTTATATACTGTTACCATATAACGTATAACGTTATGTAGCATTACCATATAATGTATAACGTTATGAAGCATTACCTTATAACGTATAACGTTATGTAGCATTACCATACAACGTATAACGTTATATACTGTTACGTTATAACGTATAACGATATATACTGTTACCATATAACGTATAATGTTATGTAGCATTACGTTATAATGTATATCGTTATATACTGTTACCATATGACGTATAACGTTATGTAGCATTACGTTATAACGTATAACGTTATTTACTATTACCTTATAAAGTATAACGTTATATACTGTAACGTTATAACGTATAACGTTTTGTAGCATTACCTTATATCGTATAACGTTATATACTATTACCTTATAACGTTTAACGTTATGTAGCATTACGTTATAACGTATAACGTTATTTACTATTACCTTATAACGTATAACGTTATGTAGCATTACGTTATAACGTATAACGTTATATACTGTTACCATATAACGTATAACGTTATGTAGCATTACGTTATAACGTATAACGTTATATACTGTTACCATATAACGTATAACGTTATGTAGCATTACCAAATAATGTATAACGTTATCTAGTATTACCTTATAACGTATATCGTTAGCTAGCATTACCATATAACGTATAACGTTATATACTGTTACGTTATAACGTATGACGTTATGTAGCATTACCATATAACGTATAACGTTATATACGGTTACGTTATAACGTATAGCGTTATGGAGCATTACCATTTAACGTATAACGTTAAGTAGAATTACGTTATAACGTATAACGTTATATACTGTTACCATATAACGTATAAGGTTATTTACTATTACCATATAACGAATAACGTTATGTATCATTACGTTATACCATATATAACGTATAATGTTATGTAGCATTACCATATAACGTATAACGTTATTTACTATTACCTTATAACGTATAACGTTATGTAGCGTTACGTTATAACGTATAACGTCATATACTTTTACCATATAACGTATAACGTTATGTAGCATTACGATATAACGTATAACGTTATATACTGTTACCATATAACGTATAACGTTATGTAGCATTACCAAATAATGTATAACGTTATCTAGCATTACCTTATAACGTATAACGTTAGCTAGCATTACCATATAACGTATAACGTTATATACTGTTACGTTATAACTTATAACGTTATGTAGCATTACCATATAACGTATAACGTTATATACTGTTACGTTATAACGTATAACGTTATGTAACATTACCATATAACGTATATCGTTATGTAGCATTACGTTATAACGTATAACGTTATATACTGTTACCATATAACGTATAACGTTATGTAGCATTACCATATAACGTATAACGTTATGTAGCATTACCTTATAACGTATAACGTTATGTAGCATTACGTTATAACGTATAACGTTATATACTGTTACCATATAACGTATAACGTTATGTAGCATTACCATATAACGTATAACGTTATGTAGCATTACCTTATAACGTATAACGTTATGTAGCATTACGTTATATCGTATAACGTTATATACTGTTACCATAAAACGTATAACGGTATGTAGCATTACCATGTAACTATAACGTTATGTAGCATTTCCATATAACGTATAGGGTTATGTAGCATTACCATATAACGTATAACGTTATATACTGTTACGTTAAAACGTATAACGTTATGTAGCATTACCATATAACGTATAACGTTATGTAGCATTACGTTATAGCGTATAACGTTATGTAGCATTACGTTATAACGTATAACGTTATATACAGTTACCATATAACGTATAACGTTATGTAGCATTACCATATAATGTATAACGTTATGTACCATTACCATATAACGTATAACGTTATGTAGCATTACGTTATAACGTATAACGTTATATACTGTTACCATATAACGTATAACGTTATGTAGCATTACCATATAATGTATAACGTTATGTAGCATTACCTTATAACGTATAACGTTATGTAGCACTACCATATAACGTATAACGTTATATACTGTTACGTTAAAACGTATAACGTTATGTAGCATTACCATATAACGTATAACGTTATGTAGCATTACGTTATAGCGTATAACGTTATGTAGCATTACGTTATAGCGTATAACGTTATATACTGTTACCATATAACGTATAACGTTATGTAGCATTACCATATAACGTATAACGTTATGTAGCATTACCTTATATAGTATAAAGTTATGTAGCATTACGTTATAACGTGTAACGTTATATACTGTTACCATATAACGTATAATGTTATGTAGCATTACGTTATAATGTATATCGTTATATACTGTTACCATATGACGTATAACGTTATGTAGCATTACCTCACAACGTATAACATTATATAGCATTACGTTGTAACGAATAACGTTATATACTATTACCTTATAACGTATAACGTTATCCAGCATTACCATATAACGTATAACGTTATGTAGCATTACGTTATAACGTATAACGTTATATACTATTACCTTATAACGAATAACGTTTATGTAGCATTACGTTATATCGTATAACGTTATATACTGTTACCATATAACGTATAACGTTATGTAGCATTACGTTATAGCGTATAACGTTATATACTGTTACCATATAACGTATAACGTTATGTAGCATTACCATATAATGTATAACGTTATGTAGCATTACCTTATAACGTATAACGTTAGCTACCATTACCATATAACGTATAACGTTATATACTGTTACGTTATAACGTATAACGTTATGTAGCATTACCATATAACGTATAACGTTATATACTGTTACGTTATAACGTATAACGTTATGTAGCATTACGTTATAACGTATAACGTTATATACTGTTACCATATAACGTATAACGTTATGTAGCATTACCATATAACGTATAACGTTATGTAGCATTACCATATAATGTATAACGTTATGTGGCATTACCTTATAACGTATAACGTTAGCTAGCATTACGTTATAACGTATAACGTTATTTACTATTACCTTATAACGTATAGCGTTATATAGCATTACGTTATAACGTATAACGTTATATACTGTTACCATATAACTTACAACGTTATGTAGCATTACTATATAACGTATAACGTTATTTACTATTACCCTATAACGTATAACGTTATATACTGTTACCATATAACGTATAACGTTATGTAGCATTACCATATAATGTATAACGTTATGTAGCATTACCTTATAACGTATAACGTTAGCTACCATTACCATATAACGTATAACGTTATATACTGTTACGTTATAACGTATAACGTTATGTAGCATTACCATATAACGTATAACGTTATATACTGTTACGTTATAACGTATAACGTTATGTAGCATTACCTCACAACGTATAACATTATATAGCATTACGTTGTAACGAATAACGTTATATACTATTACCTTATAACGTATAACGTTATCCAGCATTACCATATAACGTATAACGTTATGTAGCATTACGTTATAACGTATAACGTTATATACTATTACCTTATAACGAATAACGTTTATGTAGCATTACGTTATATCGTATAACGTTATATACTGTTACCATATAACGTATAACGTTATATACTGTTACGTTATAACGTATAACGTTATGTAGCATTACCATATAACGTATAACGTTATGTAGCATTACGTTATAGCGTATAACGTTATATACTGTTACCATATAACGTATAACGTTATGTAGCATTACCATATAATGTATAACGTTATGTAGCATTACCTTATAACGTATAACGTTAGCTACCATTACCATATAACGTATAACGTTATATACTGTTACGTTATAACGTATAACGTTATGTAGCATTACCATATAACGTATAACGTTATATACTGTTACGTTATAACGTATAACGTTATGTAGCATTACCATATAACGTATAACGTTATGTAGCATTACGTTATAACGTATAACGTTATATACTGTTACCATATAACGTATAACGTTATGTAGCATTACCATATAACGTATAACGTTATGTAGCATTACCATATAATGTATAACGTTATGTGGCATTACCTTATAACGTATAACGTTAGCTAGCATTACGTTATAACGTATAACGTTATTTACTATTACCTTATAACGTATAGCGTTATATAGCATTACGTTATAACGTATAACGTTATATACTGTTACCATATAACTTACAACGTTATGTAGCATTACTATATAACGTATAACGTTATTTACTATTACCCTATAACGTATAACGTTATGTAGCATTACGTTATAACGTATAACGTTATATACTGTTACGTTATAACGTATAACGTTATGTAGCATTACCATATAACGTATAACGCTATGTAGCATTACCTTATAACGTATAACGTTATCTCGCATTACCATATAACGTATAACGTTATGTAGCATTTCATTATAAAGTATAACGTTATATACTATTATCTTATAACGTATAACGTTATGTAGCATTACGTTATAACGTATAACGTTATATACTGTTACCATATAACGTATAACGTTGTGCAGCATTACGTTATAACGTATAACGTTATATACTGTTACCATATAACGTATAACGTTATGTAGCATTACGTTATAGCGTATAACGTTATGTAGCATTACGTTATAGCGTATAACGTTATATACTGTTACCATATAACGTATAATGTTATGTAGCATTACGTTATAATGTATATCGTTATATACTGTTACCATATGACGTATAACGTTATGTAGCATTACCTCACAACGTATAACATTATATAGCATTACGTTGTAATGAATAACGTTATATACTATTACCTTATAACGTATAACGTTATCCAGCATTACCATATAACGTATAACGTTATGTAGCATTACGTTATAACGTATAACGTTATATACTATTACCTTATAACGAATAACGTTTATGTAGCATTACGTTATATCGTATAACGTTATATACTGTTACCATATAACGTATAACGTTATGTAGCATTACGTTATAGCGTATAACGTTATATACTGTTACCATATAACGTATAACGTTATGTAGCATTACCATATAATGTATAACGTTATGTAGCATTACCTTATAACGTATAACGTTAGCTACCATTACCATATAACGTATAATGTTATATACTGTTACGTTATAACGTATAACGTTATGTAGCATTACCATATAACGTATAACGTTATATACTGTTACGTTATAACGTATAACGTTATGTAGCATTACCATATAACGTATAACGTTATGTAGCATTACGTTATAACGTATAACGTTATATACTGTTACCATATAACGTATAACGTTATGTAGCATTACCATATAACGTATAACGTTATGTAGCATTACCATATAATGTATAACGTTATGTGGCATTACCTTATAACGTATAACGTTAGCTAGCATTACGTTATAACGTATAACGTTATTTACTATTACCTTATAACGTATAGCGTTATATAGCATTACGTTATAACGTATAACTTTATATACTGTTACCATATAACTTACAACGTTATGTAGCATTACTATATAACGTATAACGTTATTTACTATTACCCTATAACGTATAACGTTATGTAGCATTACGTTATAACGTATAACGTTATATACTGTTACGTTATAACGTATAACGTTATGTAGCATTACCATATAACGTATAACGCTATGTAGCATTACCTTATAACGTATAACGTTATCTCGCATTACCATATAACGTATAACGTTATGTAGCATTTCATTATAAAGTATAACGTTATATACTATTATCTTATAACGTATAACGTTATGTAGCATTACGTTATAACGTATAACGTTATATACTGTTACCATATAACGTATAACGTTGTGCAGCATTACGTTATAACGTATAACGTTATATACTGTTACCATATAACGTATAACGTTATGTAGCATTACGTTATAGCGTATAACGTTATGTAGCATTACGTTATAGCGTATAACGTTATATACTGTTACCATATAACGTATAACGTTATGTAGCATTACCATATAACGTATAACGTTATGTAGCATTACCTTATATTGTATAAAGTTATGTAGCATTACGTTATAACGTGTAACGTTATATACTGTTACCATATAACGTATAATGTTATGTAGCATTACGTTATAATGTATATCGTTATATACTGTTACCATATGACGTATAACGTTATGTAGCATTACGTTATAACGTATAACGTTATATACTATTACCTTATAACGAATAACGTTTATGTAGCATTACGTTATATCGTATAACGTTATATACTGTTACCATATAACGTATAACGTTATGTAGCATTACGTTATAGCGTATAACGTTATATACTGTTACCATATAACGTATAACGTTATGTAGCATTACCATATAATGTATAACGTTATGTAGCATTACCTTATAACGTATAACGTTAGCTACCATTACCATATAACGTATAACGTTATATACTGTTACGTTATAACGTATAACGTTATGTAGCATTACCATATAACGTATAACGTTATATACTGTTACGTTATAACGTATAACGTTATGTAGCATTACCATATAACGTATAACGTTATGTAGCATTACGTTATAACGTATAACGTTATATACTGTTACCATATAACGTATAACGTTATGTAGCATTACCATATAACGTATAACGTTATGTAGCATTACCATATAATGTATAACGTTATGTGGCATTACCTTATAACGTATAACGTTAGCTACCATTACGTTATAACGTATAACGTTATTTACTATTACCTTATAACGTATAGCGTTATATAGCATTACGTTATAACGTATAACGTTATATACTGTTACCATATAACTTACAACGTTATGTAGCATTACTATATAACGTATAACGTTATTTACTATTACCCTATAACGTATAACGTTATGTAGCATTACGTTATAACGTATAACGTTATATACTGTTACGTTATAACGTATAACGTTATGTAGCATTACCATATAACGTATAACGCTATGTAGCATTACCTTATAACGTATAACGTTATCTCGCATTACCATATAACGTATAACGTCATGTAGCATTTCATTATAAAGTATAACGTTATATACTATTATCTTATAACGTATAACGTTATGTAGCATTACGTTATAACGTATAACGTTATATACTGTTACCATATAACGTATAACATTGTGCAGCATTACGTTATAACGTATAACGTTATATACTGTGACCATATAACGTATAACGTTATGTAGCATTACCATATGACGTATAACGTTATATACTGTTACGTTATAACGTATAACGTTATGTAGCATTACCATATAACGTATAACGTTATATACTGTTACGTTATAACGTATAACGTTATGTAGCATTACGATGTAACGTATAACGTTATATACTGTTACGTTATAACGTATAACGTTATGTAGCATTACCAAATAATGTATAACGTTATCTAGCATTACCTTATAACGTATAACGTTAGCTAGCATTACCATATAACGTATAACGTTATATACTGTTACGTTATAACGTATAACGTTATGTAGCAGTACCATATAACGTATAACGTTATTTACTGTTACGTTATAACGTACAACGTTATGCAGCATTACCATATAACGTATAACGTTAAGTAGAATTACGTTATAACGTATAACGTTATATACTGTTACCATATAACGTATAAGGTTATTTACTATTACCATATAACGTAGAACGTTATGTATCATTCCGTTATAACGTATAACGTTATACACTGTAACCATATAACGTATAACGTTATGTGGCATTACCATATAACGTATAACGCTATGTAGCATTACATTATAACGTATAACGTTATGTAGCATTACCATATAACGTATAACGTTATATACTGTTACGTTATAACGTATAACGTTATGTAGTATTACCATATAACGTATAACGATATGTAGCATTACGTTATAACGTATAACGTTATGTAGCATTACCATATAACGTATAACGTTATATACTGTTACGTTATAACGTATAACGTTATGTAGCATTACCATATAACGTATAACGATATGTAGCATTACGTTATAACGTATAACGTTATATACTGTTACCATATAACGTATAACGTTATGTAGCATTACCATATAACGTATAACGTTATATACTGTAACCATATAACGTATAACGTTATGTGGCATTACCATATAACGTATAACGCTATGTAGCATTACATTATAACGTATAACGTTATGTAGCATTACCATATAACGTATAACGTTATATACTGTTACGTTATAACGTATAACGTTATGTAGCATTACCATATAACGTATAACGATATGTAGCATTACGTTATAACGTATAACGTTATATACTGTTACCATATAACGTATAACGTTATGTAGCATTACCATATAACGTATAACGTTATATACTGTAACCATATAACGTATAACGTTATGTGGCATTACCATATAACGTATAACGCTATGTAGCATTACATTATAACGTATAACGTTATGTAGCATTACCATATAACGTATAACGTTATATACTGTTACGTTATAACGTATAACGTTATGTAGCATTACCATATAACGTATAACGATATGTAGCATTACCATATAACGTATAACGTTATATACTGTTACGTTATAACGTATAACGTTATGTAGCATTACCATATAACGTATAACGTTATGTAGCATTACGTTATAACGTATAACGTTATATACTGTTACCATATAACGTATAACGTTATGTAGCATTACCATATAACGTATAACGTTATGTAGCATTACCATATAATGTATAGCGTTATATAGCATTACGTTATAACGTATAACGTTATATACTGTTACCATATAACTTACAACGTTATGTAGCATTACTATATAACGTATAACGTTATTTACTATTACCCTATAACGTATAACGTTATGTAGCATTACGTTATAACGTATAACGTTATATACTGTTACGTTATAACGTATAACGTTATGTAGCATTACCAAATAATGTATAACGTTATCTAGCATTACCTTATAACGTATAACGTTAGCTAGCATTACCATATAACGTATAACGTTATATACTGTTACGTTATAACCTATAACGTTATGTAGCATTACCATATAACGTATAACGTTATTTATTGTTACGTTATAACGTACAACGTTATGCAGCATTACCATATAACGTATAACGTTAAGTAGAATTACGTTATAACGTATAACGTTATATACTGTTACCATATAACGTATAAGGTTATTTACTATTACCATATAACGTAGAACGTTATGTATCATTCCGTTATAACGTATAACGTTATACACTGTAACCATATAACGTATAACGTTATGTGGCATTACCATATAACGTATAACGCTATGTAGCATTACATTATAACGTATAACGTTATGTAGCATTACCATATAACGTATAACGTTATATACTGTTACGTTATAACGTATAACGTTATGTAGCATTACCATATAACGTATAACGATATGTAGCATTACGTTATAACGTATAACGTTATATACTGTTACCATATAACGTATAACGTTATGTAGCATTACCATATAACGTATAACGTTATATACTGTAACCATATAACGTATAACGTTATGTGGCATTACCATATAACGTATAACGCTATGTAGCATTACATTATAACGTATAACGTTATGTAGCATTACCATATAACGTATAACGTTATATACTGTTACGTTATAACGTATAACGTTATGTAGCATTACCATATAACGTATAACGATATGTAGCATTACGTTATAACGTATAACGTTATATACTGTTACCATATAACGTATAACGTTATGTAGCATTACCATATAACGTATAACGTTATATACTGTAACCATATAACGTATAACGTTATGTGGCATTACCATATAACGTATAACGCTATGTAGCATTACATTATAACGTATAACGTTATGTAGCATTACCATATAACGTATAACGTTATATACTGTTACGTTATAACGTATAACGTTATGTAGCATTACCATATAACGTATAACGATATGTAGCATTACCATATAACGTATAACGTTATATACTGTTACGTTATAACGTATAACGTTATGTAGCATTACCATATAACGTATAACGTTATGTAGCATTACGTTATAACGTATAACGTTATATACTGTTACCATATAACGTATAACGTTATGTAGCATTACCATATAACGTATAACGTTATGTAGCATGACGCTATAACGTATAACGTTATATACTGTTACGTTATAACGTATAACGTTATGTAGCATTACCATATAACGTATAACGTTATATACTGTTACGTTATAACGTATAACGTTATGTAGCATTACCATATAACGTATAACGTTATGTAGCATTACGTTATAACGTATAACGTTATATACTGTTACCATATAACGTATAACGTTATGTAGCATTACCATATAACGTATAACGTTATGTAGCATTACCATATAATGTATAGCGTTATATAGCATTACGTTATAACGTATAACGTTATATACTGTTACCATATAACTTACAACGTTATGTAGCATTACTATATAACGTATAACGTTATTTACTATTACCCTATAACGTATAACGTTATGTAGCATTACGTTATAACGTATAACGTTATATACTGTTACGTTATAACGTATAACGTTATGTAGCATTACCAAATAATGTATAACGTTATCTAGCATTACCTTATAACGTATAACGTTAGCTAGCATTACCATATAACGTATAACGTGAAGTAGAATTACGTTATAACGTATAACGTTATATACTGTTACCATATAACGTATAAGGTTATTTACTATTACCATATGACGTAGAACGTTATGTATCATTCCGTTATAACGTATAACGTTATACACTGTAACCATATAACGTATAACGTTATGTGGCATTACCATATAACGTATAACGCTATGTAGCATTACATTATAACGTATAACGTTATGTAGCATTACCATATAACGTATAACGTTATACACTGTAACCATATAACGTATAACGTTATGTGGCATTACCATATAACGTATAACGCTATGTAGCATTACATTATAACGTATAACGTTATGTAGCATTACCATATAACGTATAACGTTATATACTGTTACGTTATAACGTATAACGTTATGTAGTATTACCATATAACGTATAACGATATGTAGCATTACGTTATAACGTATAACGTTATGTAGCATTACCATATAACGTATAACGTTATATACTGTTACGTTATAACGTATAACGTTATGTAGCATTACCATATAACGTATAACGATATGTAGCATTACGTTATAACGTATAACGTTATATACTGTTACCATATAACGTATAACGTTATGTAGCATTACCATATAACGTATAACGTTATATACTGTAACCATATAACGTATAACGTTATGTGGCATTACCATATAACGTATAACGCTATGTAGCATTACATTATAACGTATAACGTTATGTAGCATTACCATATAACGTATAACGTTATATACTGTTACGTTATAACGTATAACGTTATGTAGCATTACCATATAACGTATAACGATATGTAGCATTACGTTATAACGTATAACGTTATATACTGTTACCATATAACGTATAACGTTATGTAGCATTACCATATAACGTATAACGTTATATACTGTAACCATATAACGTATAACGTTATGTGGCATTACCATATAACGTATAACGCTATGTAGCATTACATTATAACGTATAACGTTATGTAGCATTACCATATAACGTATAACGTTATATACTGTTACGTTATAACGTATAACGTTATGTAGCATTACCATATAACGTATAACGATATGTAGCATTACCATATAACGTATAACGTTATATACTGTTACGTTATAACGTATAACGTTATGTAGCATTACCATATAACGTATAACGTTATGTAGCATTACGTTATAACGTATAACGTTATATACTGTTACCATATAACGTATAACGTTATGTAGCATTACCATATAACGTATAACGTTATGTAGCATTACGTTATAACGTATAACGTTATATACTGTTACGTTATAACGTATAACGTTATGTAGCATTACCATATAACGTATAACGTTATATACTGTTACGTTATAACGTATAACGTTATGTAGCATTACCATATAACGTATAACGTTATGTAGCATTACGTTATAACGTATAACGTTATATACTGTTACCATATAACGTATAACGTTATGTAGCATTACCATATAACGTATAACGTTATGTAGCATTACCATATAATGTATAGCGTTATATAGCATTACGTTATAACGTATAACGTTATATACTGTTACCATATAACTTACAACGTTATGTAGCATTACTATATAACGTATAACGTTATTTACTATTACCCTATAACGTATAACGTTATGTAGCATTACGTTATAACGTATAACGTTATATACTGTTACGTTATAACGTATAACGTTATGTAGCATTACCAAATAATGTATAACGTTATCTAGCATTACCTTATAACGTATAACGTTAGCTAGCATTACCATATAACGTATAACGTTATATACTGTTACGTTATAACCTATAACGTTATGTAGCATTACCATATAACGTATAACGTTATTTATTGTTACGTTATAACGTACAACGTTATGCAGCATTACCATATAACGTATAACGTTAAGTAGAATTACGTTATAACGTATAACGTTATATACTGTTACCATATAACGTATAAGGTTATTTACTATTACCATATAACGTAGAACGTTATGTATCATTCCGTTATAACGTATAACGTTATACACTGTAACCATATAACGTATAACGTTATGTGGCATTACCATATAACGTATAACGCTATGTAGCATTACATTATAACGTATAACGTTATGTAGCATTACCATATAACGTATAACGTTATATACTGTTACGTTATAACGTATAACGTTATGTAGCATTACCATATAACGTATAACGATATGTAGCATTACGTTATAACGTATAACGTTATATACTGTTACCATATAACGTATAACGTTATGTAGCATTACCATATAACGTATAACGTTATATACTGTAACCATATAACGTATAACGTTATGTGGCATTACCATATAACGTATAACGCTATGTAGCATTACATTATAACGTATAACGTTATGTAGCATTACCATATAACGTATAACGTTATATACTGTTACGTTATAACGTATAACGTTATGTAGCATTACCATATAACGTATAACGATATGTAGCATTACGTTATAACGTATAACGTTATATACTGTTACCGTATAACGTATAACGTTATGTAGCATTACCATATAACGTATAACGTTATATACTGTAACCATATAACGTATAACGTTATGTGGCATTACCATATAACGTATAACGCTATGTAGCATTACATTATAACGTATAACGTTATGTAGCATTACCATATAACGTATAACGTTATATACTGTTACGTTATAACGTATAACGTTATGTAGCATTACCATATAACGTATAACGATATGTAGCATTACCATATAACGTATAACGTTATATACTGTTACGTTATAACGTATAACGTTATGTAGCATTACCATATAACGTATAACGTTATGTAGCATTACGTTATAACGTATAACGTTATATACTGTTACCATATAACGTATAACGTTATGTAGCATTACCATATAACGTATAACGTTATGTAGCATGACGCTATAACGTATAACGTTATATACTGTTACGTTATAACGTATAACGTTATGTAGCATTACCATATAACGTATAACGTTATATACTGTTACGTTATAACGTATAACGTTATGTAGCATTACCATATAACGTATAACGTTATGTAGCATTACGTTATAACGTATAACGTTATATACTGTTACCATATAACGTATAACGTTATGTAGCATTACCATATAACGTATAACGTTATGTAGCATTACCATATAATGTATAGCGTTATATAGCATTACGTTATAACGTATAACGTTATATACTGTTACCATATAACTTACAACGTTATGTAGCATTACTATATAACGTATAACGTTATTTACTATTACCCTATAACGTATAACGTTATGTAGCATTACGTTATAACGTATAACGTTATATACTGTTACGTTATAACGTATAACGTTATGTAGCATTACCAAATAATGTATAACGTTATCTAGCATTACCTTATAACGTATAACGTTAGCTAGCATTACCATATAACGTATAACGTGAAGTAGAATTACGTTATAACGTATAACGTTATATACTGTTACCATATAACGTATAAGGTTATTTACTATTACCATATAACGTAGAACGTTATGTATCATTCCGTTATAACGTATAACGTTATACACTGTAACCATATAACGTATAACGTTATGTGGCATTACCATATAACGTATAACGCTATGTAGCATTACATTATAACGTATAACGTTATGTAGCATTACCATATAACGTATAACGTTATATACTGTTACGTTATAACGTATAACGTTATGTAGCATTACCATATAACGTATAACGATATGTAGCATTACGTTATAACGTATAACGTTATGTAGCATTACCATATAACGTATAACGTTATATACTGTTACGTTATAACGTATAACGTTATGTAGCATTACCATATAACGTATAACGATATGTAGCATTACGTTATAACGTACAACGTTATATACTGATACCATATAACGTATAACGTTATGTAGCATTACCATATAACGTATAACGTTATATACTGTAACCATATAACGTATAACGTTATGTGGCATTACCATATAACGTATAACGCTATGTAGCATTACATTATAACGTATAACGTTATGTAGCATTACCATATAACGTATAACGTTATATACTGTTACGTTATAACGTATAACGTTATGTAGCATTACCATATAACGTATAACGATATGTAGCATTACCATATAACGTATAACGTTATATACTGTTACGTTATAACGTATAACGTTATGTAGCATTACCATATAACGTATAACGTTATGTAGCATTACGTTATAACGTATAACGTTATATACTGTTACCATATAACGTATAACGTTATTTGATATTACCCTATAACGTATAACGTTATGTAGCATTACGTTATAGTGTATATCGTTATATACTGTTACCATATAACGTATAACGTAATGTAGCATTACCTTATAACGTATAACGTCATATACTGTTACCATATAACGTATAACGTTATGTAGCATTACCATATAATGTATAACGTTATGTAGAATTACCATTTAACGCATAACGTTATGTAGCATTACGTTATAACGTATAACGTTATATACGGTTACCATATAACGTATAACGTTATGTAGAATTACCATATAACGTATAACGTTATGTAGCATTACCTTATATAGTATAAAGATATGTAGCATTACGTTACAACGTATAACGTTATATACTGTTACCATATAACGTATAATGTTATGTAGCATTACGTTATAACGTATAACGTTATATACGGTTACCATATAACGTATAACGTTATGTAGAATTACCATATAACGTATAACGTTATGTAGCATTACCTTATATAGTATAAAGATATGTAGCATTACGTTACAACGTATAACGTTATATACTGTTACCATATAACGTATAATGTTATGTAGTATTACGTTATAATGTATATCGTTATATACTGTTACCATATGACGTATAACGTCATGTGGCATTACCTTATAACGTATAACGTTATGCAGCATTACCTTATAACGTATAACGTTATGTAGCATTACCTTATAACGTATAAGGTTATGTATCATTACAATATAACGTATAACGTTATATACTGCTACGTTATAATATATAACGTTATGTTGCATTACCTTATAACGTATAACGTTATGTAGCATCACCATATAACGTATAACGTTATATACTGTTAAGTTATAACGTATAACGTTATGTAGCATTACCTTATATCGTATAACGTTATATACTATTACCTTATAACGTTTAACGATATGTAGCATTACGTTATAACGTATAACGTTATATACTGTTACCATATAACGTATAACGTTATGTAGCATTACCATATAACGTATAACGTTATATACTGTTACGTTATAACGTATAACGTTATGTAGCATTACCTTATATCGTATATCGTTATATACTATTACCTTATAACGTTTAACGATATGTAGCATTACGTTATAACGTATAACGTTATTTACTATTACCTTATAAGGTATAACGTTATCTGGCATTACGTTATAACGTATAACGTTATTTCCTATTACCCTATAACGTATAAGGTTATGTATCATTACAATATAACGTATAACGTTATATACTGTTACGTTATAATGTATAACGTTATGTTGCATTACCTTATAACGTATAACGTTATGTAGCATCACCATATAACGTATAACGTTATATACTGTTAAGTTATAACGTATAACGTTATTTACTATTACCTTATAAGGTATAACGTTATCTGGCATTACGTTATAACGTATAACGTTATTTCCTATTACCCTATAACGTATAAGGTTATGTATCATTACAATATAACGTATAACGTTATATACTGTTACGTTATAATGTATAACGTTATGTAGCATTACCATATAACGTATAACGTTATGTAGCATTACGTTATAACGTATAACGTTATATACTGTTACCATATAACGTATAACGTTATGTAGCATTACCTTATATAGTATAAAGATATGTAGCATTACGTTACAACGCATAACGTTATATACTCTTACCATATAACGTATAATGTTATGTAGCATTACGTTATAATGTATATCGTTATATACTGTTACCATATGACGTATAACGTCACGTAGCATTACCTTATAACGTATAACGTTATGTAGCATTACCTTATATCGTATAACGTTATATACTATTACCTTATAACGTTTACTGTTATGTAGCGTTACGTTATGACGTATAACGTTATTTACTATTACCTTATAAGCTATAACGTTATCTGGCATTACGTTATAACGTATAACGTTATTTGCTATTACCCTATAACGTATAACGTTATGTAGCATTACATTCTAATGTATATCGTTATATACTGTTACCATATAACGTATAACGTAATGTAGCATTACCTTATAACGTATAACGTCATATACTGTTACCATATAACGTATAACGTTATGTAGCATTACCATATAATGTATAAAGTTATGTCGCATTACGTTATAACGTGTAACGTTATATACTGTTACCATATAACGTATAATGTTATGTAGCATTACGTTATAATGTATATCGTTATATACTGTTACCATATGACGCATAACGTCATGTAGCATAACCTTATAACGTATAACGTTATGTAGCATTCCCATATAACGTATAACGTTATGTACTGTTACGTTATAACGTATAACGTTATGTAGCATTACGTTATAACGTATAACGTTATATACTGTTACCATATAACGTATAACGTTATGTAGCATTACCATATAACGTATAACGTTATGTAGCATTACCTTGTATAATATAAAGGTATGTAGCATTACGTTACATCGTAGAACGTTATATACTGTTATCATATAACGTATAACGTTATGTCGCATTACCATATAACGTATAACGCTATGTAGCATAACGTTATAATGTATATCGTTATATACTGTTACCATATAACGTATAATGTTAAGTAGCATTACCATATAACGTATAACGTTATGTAGCATTACCTTATATAGTATAAAGGTATGTAGCATTACGTTACAACGTAGAACGTTATATACTGTTACTATATAACGTATAATGTTATGTAGCAATACGTTATAATGTATATCGTTATATACTGTTACCATATGACGTATAACGTCATGTAGCATTACTTTATAACGTATAACGTTATGTCGCATTACCATATAACGTATAACGTTATGTAGCATTACGTTATAACGTATAACGTTATATACTGTTACCATATAACGTATAACGTTATGTAGCATTACCATATAACGTATAACGTTATGTAGCATTACCTTATATAGTATAAAGGTATGTAGCATTACGTTACAACGTAGAACGTTATATACTGTTACCATATAACGTATAATGTTATGTAGCAATACGTTATAATGTATATCGTTATATACTGTTACCATATGACGTATAACGTCATGTAGCATTACTTTATAACGTATAACGTTATGTCGCATTACCATATAACGTATAACGTTATGTAGCATTACGTTATAATGTATATCGTTATATACTGTTACCATATAACGTATAATGTTAACTAGCATTACGTTATAATGTATATCGTTATATACTGTTACCATATGACGTATAACGTCATGTAGCATTACCTTATAACGTATAACGCTATGTAGCATTACCTTATAACGTATAAGGTTATGTATCATTACAATATAACGTATAACGTTATATACTGTTACGTTATAATGTATAACGTTATGTTGCATTACGTTATAACGTATAACGTTATGTAGCATTACCATATAACGTATAACGTTATGTAGCATTACCCTGTATAGTATAAAGGTATGTAGCATTACGTTACAACGTAGAACGTTATATACTGTTACCATATAACGTATAATGTTATGTAGCATTACGTTATAATGTATATCGTTATATACTGTTACCATATGACGTATAACGTCATGTAGCATTGCTTTATAACGTATAACGTTATGTCGCATTACCATATAACGTATAACGTTATGTAGCATTACGTTATAATGTATATCGTTATATACTGTTACCATATAACGTATAATGTTAAGTAGCATTACGTTATAATGTATATCGTTATATACTGTTACCATATGACGTATAACGTCATGTAGCATTACCTTATAACGTATAACGTTATGTAGCATTACCTTATAACGTATAAGGTTATGTATCATTACAATATAACGTATAACGTTATATACTGTTACGTTATAATGTATAACGTTATGTTGCATTACCTTATAACGTATAACGTTATGTAGCATTACCGTATAACGTATAACGTTATGTACTGTAACGTTATAACGTATAACGTTATGTAGCATTACCATATAACGTATAACGTTATGTAGCATTACGTTATAACGTATAACGTTATATACTGTTACCATATAACGTATAACGTTATGTATCATTACCTTATATCGTATAACGTTATATACTATTACCTTATAACATTTAACGTTATGTAGCAGTACGTTTTAACGTATAACGTTATTTACTATTACCTTATAACGTTTAACGGTATGTAGCATTACGTTATAACGTATAACGTTATTTACTATTACCTTATAAGGTATAACGTTATCTGGCATTACGTTATAACGTATAACGTTATTTGCTATTACCCTATAACGTATAACGTTATGTAGCATTACGTTATAACGTATAACGTTATATACTGTTACCATATAACGTATAACGTTATGTAGCATTACCATATAACGTATAACGTTATGTAGCATTACCTTATATAGTATAAAGGTATGTAGCATTACGTTACAACGTAGAACGTTATATACTGTTACCATATAACGTATAATGTTATGTAGCATTACGTTATAATGTATATCGTTATATACTGTTACCATATGACGTATAACGTCATGTAGCATTACTTTATAACGTATAACGTTATGTCGCATTACCATATAACGTATAACGTTATGTAGCATTACGTTATAATGTATATCGTTATATACTGTTACCATATAACGTACAATGTTAACTAGCATTACGTTATAATGTATATCGTTATATACTGTTACCATATGACGTATAACGTCATGTAGCATTACCTTATAACGTATAACGTTATGTAGCATTACCTTATAACGTATAAGGTTATGTATCATTACAATATAACGTATAACGTTATATACTGTTACGTTATAATGTATAACATTATGTTGCATTACCTTATAACGTATAACGTTATGTAGCATTACCATATAACGTATAACGTTATGTACTGTAACGTTATAACGTATAACGTTATGTAGCATTACCATATAACGTATAACGTTATGTAGCATTACGTTATAGCGTATAACGTTATATACTGTTACCATATAACGTATAACGTTATGTAGCATTACCTTATATCGTATAACGTTATATACTATTACCTTATAACATTTAACGTTATGTAGCAGTACGTTTTAACGTATAACGTTATTTACTATTACCTTGTAACGTTTAACGATATGTAGCACTACGTTATAACGTATAACGTTATTTACTATTACCTTATAAGGTATAACGTTATCTGGCATTACGTTATAACGTATAACGTTATTTCCTATTACCCTATAACGTATAACGTTATGTAGCATTACGTTATAACGTATAACGTTATATACTGTTACCATATAACGTATAACGTTATGTAGCATTACCATATAACGTATAACGTTATGTAGCATTACCTTATATAGTATAAAGGTATGTAGCATTACGTTACAACGTAGAACGTTATATACTGTTACCATATGACGTATAATGTTAAGTAGCATTACGTTATAATGTATATCGTTATATACTGTTACCATATGACGTATAACGTCATGTAGCATTACTTTATAACGTATAACGTTATGTCGCATTACCATATAACGTATAACGTTATGTAGCATTACGTTATAATGTATATCGTTATATACTGTTACCATATAACGTATAATGTTAACTAGCATTACGTTATAATGTATATCGTTATATACTGTTACCATATGACGTATAACGTTATGTAGCATTACCTTATAACGTATAACGCTATGTAGCATTACCTTATAACGTATAAGGTTATGTATCATTACAATATAACGTATAACGTTATATACTGTTACGTTATAATGTATAACGTTATGTTGCATTACGTTATAACGTATAACGTTATGTAGCATTACCAAATAACGTATAACGTTATGTAGCATTACTCTGTATAGTACAAAGGTATGTAGCATTACGTTACAACGTAGAACGTTATATACTGTTACCATATAACGTATAATGTTATGTAGCATTACGTTATAATGTATATCGTTATATACTGTTACCATATGACGTATAACGTCATGTAGCATTGCTTTATAACGTATAACGTTATGTCGCATTACCATATAACGTATAACGTTATGTAGCATTACGTTATAATGTATATCGTTATATACTGTTACCATATAACGTATAATGTTAAGTAGCATTACGTTATAATGTATATCGTTATATACTGTTACCATATGACGTATAACGTCATGTAGCATTACCTTATAACGTATAACGTTATGTAGCATTACCTTATAACGTATAAGGTTATGTATCATTACAATATAACGTATAACGTTATATACTGTTACGTTATAATGTATAACGTTATGTTGCATTACCTTATAACGTATAACGTTATGTAGCATTACCGTATAACGTATAACGTTATGTACTGTAACGTTATAACGTATAACGTTATGTAGCATTACCATATAACGTATAACGTTATGTAGCATTACGTTATAACGTATAACGTTATATACTGTTACCATATAACGTATAACGTTATGTATCATTACCTTATATCGTATAACGTTATATACTATTACCTTATAACATTTAACGTTATGTAGCAGTACGTTTTAACGTATAACGTTATTTACTATTACCTTATAACGTTAAACGGTATGTAGCATTACGTTATAACGTATAACGTTATTTACTATTACCTTATAAGGTATAACGTTATCTGGCATTACGTTATAACGTATAACGTTATTTGCTATTACCCTATAACGTATAACGTTATGTAGCATTACGTTATAACGTATAACGTTATATACTGTTACCATATAACGTATAACGTTATGTAGCATTACCATATAACGTATAACGTTATGTAGCATTACCTTATATAGTATAAAGGTATGTAGCATTACGTTACAACGTAGAACGTTATATACTGTTACCATATAACGTATAATGTTATGTAGCATTACGTTATAATGTATATCGTTATATACTGTTACCATATGACGTATAACGTCATGTAGCATTACTTTATAACGTATAACGTTATGTCGCATTACCATATAACGTATAACGTTATGTAGCATTACGTTATAATGTATATCGTTATATACTGTTACCATATAACGTACAATGTTAACTAGCATTACGTTATAATGTATATCGTTATATACTGTTACCATATGACGTATAACGTCATGTAGCATTACCTTATAACGTATAACGTTATGTAGCATTACCTTATAACGTATAAGGTTATGTATCATTACAATATAACGTATAACGTTATATACTGTTACGTTATAATGTATAACGTTATGTTGCATTACGTTATAACGTATAACGTTATGTAGCATTACCAAATAACGTATAACGTTATGTAGCATTACCTTGTATAGTATAAAGGTATGTAGCATTACGTTACAACGTAGAACGTTATATACTGTTACCATATAACGTATAATGTTATGTAGCATTACGTTATAATGTATATCGTTATATACTGTTACCATATGACGTATAACGTCATGTAGCATTACTTTATAACGTATAACGTTATGTCGCATTACCATATAACGTATAACGTTATGTAGCATTACGTTATAATGTATATCGTTATATACTGTTACCATATAACGTATAATGTTAAGTAGCATTACGTTATAATGTATATCGTTATATACTGTTACCATATGACGTATAACGTCATGTAGCATTACCTTATAACGTATAACGTTATGTAGCATTACCTTATAACGTATAAGGTTATGTATCATTACAATATAACGTATAACGTTATATACTGTTACGTTATAATGTATAACGTTATGTTGCATTACCTTATAACGTATAACGTTAAGTAGCATTACCATATAACGTATAACGTTATGTACTGTAACGTTATAACGTATAACGTTATGTAGCATTACCATATAACGTATAACGTTATGTAGCATTACGTTATAACGTATAACGTTATATACTGTTACCATATAACGTATAACGTTATGTAGCATTACCTTATATCGTATAACGTTATATACTATTACCTTATAACATTTAACGTTATGTAGCAGTACGTTTTAACGTATAACGTTATTTACTATTACCTTATAACGTTTAACGATATGTAGCATTACGTTATAACGTATAACGTTATTTACTATTACCTTATAAGGTATAACGTTATCTGGCATTACGTTATAACGTATAACGTTATTTCCTATTACCCTATAACGTATAACGTTATGTAGCATTACGTTATAACGTATAACGTTATATACTGTTACCATATAACGTATAACGTTATGTAGCATTACCATATTACGTATAACGTTATGTAGCATTACCTTATATAGTATAAAGGTATGTAGCATTACGTTACAACGTAGAACGTTATATACTGTTACCATATAACGTATAATGTTATGTAGCATTACGTTATAATGTATATCGTTATATACTGTTACCATATGACGTATAACGTCATGTAGCATTACTTTATAACGTATAACGTTATGTCGCATTACCATATAACGTATAACGTTATGTAGCGTTACGTTATAATGTATATCGTTATATACTGTTACCATATAACGTATAATGTTAACTAGCATTACGTTATAATGTATATCGTTATATACTGTTACCATATGACGTATAACGTCATGTAGCATTACCTTATAACGTATAACGTTATGTAGCATTACCTTATAACGTATAAGGTTATGTATCATTACAATATAACGTATAACGTTATATACTGTTACGTTATAATGTATAACATTATGTTGCATTACCTTATAACGTATAACGTTATGTAGCATTACCATATAACGTATAACGTTATGTACTGTAACGTTATAACGTATAACGTTATGTAGCATTACCATATAACGTATAACGTTATGTAGCATTACGTTATAACGTATAACGTTATATACTGTTACCATATAACGTATAACGTTATGTAGCATTACCTTATATCGTATAACGTTATATACTATTACCTTATAACATTTAACGTTATGTAGCAGTACGTTTTAACGTATAACGTTATTTAATATTACCTTATAAGGTATAACGTTATCTGGCATTACGTTACAACTTATTACGTTATTTGCTATTACCCTATAAGGTATAACGTTATGCAGCATTACGTTATAATGTATATCGTTATATACTGTTACCATATAACGTATAACGTTATGTAGCATTACCTTATAACGTATAACGTTATGTAGCATTACCTTATAACGTATAACGTTATGTAGCATTACCATATAACGTTTAACGTTATATACTGTTACTTTATAACGTATAACGTTACATACTGTTACCATATAGCGTATAATGTTATGTAGCATTACCATGTAACGTATAACATGATATACTGTAACGTTATAGCGTATAACGTTATGTAGCATTACCATATAACGTATAACGTTATGTAGCATTAGGTTATAACGTATAACGTTATATACTGTTACCATATAACGTATAACGTTACATACTGTTACCATATAACGTATAACGTTATGTAGCATTACCATATAACGTATAACGTTATGTAGCGTTACGATATAACGTATAACGTTATGTAGCATTACGTTATAACGTATAACGTTATATACTGTTACCATATAACGTATAATGTTATGTAGCATTACGTTATAATGTATATCGTTATATACCGTTGCCATATGACGTATAACGTCATGTAGCATTACCTTATAACGTATAACGTTATGTAGCATTACCTTATATCGTATAACGTTATATACTATTACCTTATAACGTTTAACGTTATGTAGCATTACGTTATAACGTATAACGTTATTTACTATTACCTTATAAGGTATAACGTTATCTGGCATTACGTTATAACGTATAACGTTATTTGCTATTACCCTATAACGTATAACGTTATGTAGCATTACGTTATAATGTATATCGTTATATACTGTTACCATATAACGTATAACGTTATGCAGCATTACCTTATAACGTATAACGTTATGTAGCATTACCTTATAACGTATAAGGTTATGTATCATTACAATATAACGTATAACGTTATATACTGTTACGTTATAATGTATAACGTTATGTTGCATTACCTTATAACGTATAACGTTATGTAGCATCACCATATAACGTATAACGTTATATACTGTTAAGTTATAACGTATAACGTTAGGTAGCATTACCATATAACGTATAACGTTATATACTGTTACGATATAACGTATAACGTTATGTAGCATTACCATATAACGTATAACGTTATGTAGCATTACGTTATAACGTATAACGATATATACTGTTACCATATAACGTATAACGTTATGTAGCATTACCATATAACGTATAACGTTATGTAGCATTACCTTATATAGTATAAAGATATGTAGCATTACGTTACAACGCATAACGTTATATACTCTTACCATATAACGTATAATGTTATGTAGCATTACGTTATAATGTATATCGTTATATACTGTTACCATATGACGTATAACGTCACGTAGCATTACCTTATAACGTATAACGTTATGTAGCATTACCTTATATCGTATAACGTTATATACTATTACCTTATAACGTTTACTGTTATGTAGCATTACGTTATGACGTATAACGTTATTTACTATTACCTTATAAGCTATAACGTTATCTGGCATTACGTTATAACGTATAACGTTATTTGCTATTACCCATTAACGTATAACGTTATGTAGCATTACATTCTAATGTATATCGTTATATACTGTTACCATATAACGTATAACGTAATGTAGCATTACCTTATAACGTATAACGTCATATACTGTTACCATATAACGTATAACGTTATGTAGCATTACCTTATATCGTATAACGTTATATACTATTACCTTATAACATTTAACGTTATGTAGCAGTACGTTTTAACGTATAACGTTATTTACTATTACCTTATAACGTTTAACGATATGTAGCATTACGTTATAACGTATAACGTTATTTACTATTACCTTATAAGGTATAACGTTATCTGGCATTACGTTATAACGTATAACGTTATTTCCTATTACCCTATAACGTATAACGTTATGTAGCATTACGTTATAACGTATAACGTTATATACTGTTACCATATAACGTATAACGTTATGTAGCATTACCATATAACGTATAACGTTATGTAGCATTACCTTATATAGTATAAAGGTATGTAGCATTACGTTACAACGTAGAACGTTATATACTGTTACCATATAACGTATAATGTTATGTAGCATTACGTTATAATGTATATCGTTATATACTGTTACCATACGACGTATAACGTCATGTAGCATTACTTTATAACGTATAACGTTATGTCGCATTACCATATAACGTATAACGTTATGTAGCATTACGTTATAATGTATATCGTTATATACTGTTACCATATAACGTATAATGTTAACTAGCAATACGTTATAATGTATATCGTTATATACTGTTACCATATGACGTATAACGTCATGTAGCATTACCTTATAATGTATAACGTTATGTAGCATTACCTTATAACGTATAAGGTTATGTATCATTACAATATAACGTATAACGTTATATACTGTTACGTTATAATGTATAACGTTATGTTGCATTACGTTATAACGTATAACGTTATGTAGCATTACCATATAACGTATAACGTTATGTAGCATTACCTTGTATAGTATAAAGGTATGTAGCATTACGTTACAACGTAGAACGTTATATACTGTTACCATATAACGTATAATGTTATGTAGCATTACGTTATAATGTATATCGTTATATACTGTTACCATATGACGTATAACGTCATGTAGCATTGCTTTATAACGTATAACGTTATGTCGCATTACCATATAACGTATAACGTTATGTAGCATTACGTTATAATGTATATCGTTATATACTGTTACCATATAACGTATAATGTTAAGTAGCATTACGTTATAATGTATATCGTTATATACTGTTACCATATGACGTATAACGTCATGTAGCATTACCTTATAACGTATAACGTTATGTAGCATTACCTTATAACGTA
Organism: Bombus sonorus; assembly: GCA_029958995.1. Taxonomy (NCBI): domain Eukaryota; kingdom Metazoa; phylum Arthropoda; class Insecta; order Hymenoptera; family Apidae; genus Bombus; species Bombus sonorus. The sequence goes on along the minus strand of JARWAU010000056.1, from coordinate 131,382 downwards.
TAAGGTTATGTATCATTACAATATAACGTATAACGTTATATACTGTTACGTTATAATGTATAACGTTATGTTGCATTACCTTATAACGTATAACGTTATGTAGCATTACCATATAACGTATAACGTTATGTACTGTAACGTTATAACGTATAACGTTATGTAGCATTACCATATAACGTATAACGTTATGTAGCATTACGTTATAACGTATAACGTTATATACTGTTACCATATAACGTATAACGTTATGTAGCATTACCTTATATCGTATAACGTTATATACTATTACCTTATAACATTTAACGTTATGTAGCAGTACGTTTTAACGTATAACGTTATTTACTATTACCTTATAACGTTTAACGATATGTAGCATTACGTTATAACGTATAACGTTATTTACTATTACCTTATAAGGTATAACGTTATCTGGCATTACGTTATAACGTATAACGTTATTTGCTATTACCCTATAACGTATAACGTTATGTAGCGTTACGTTATAACGTATAACGTTATATACTGTTACCATATAACGTATAACGTTATGTAGCATTACCATATAACGTATAACGTTATGTAGCATTACCTTATATAGTATAAAGGTATGTAGCATTACGTTACAACGTAGAACGTTATGTAATGTTACCATATAACGTATAATGTTATGTAGCATTACGTTATAATGTATATCGTTATATACTGTTACCATATGACGTATAACGTCATGTAGCATTACTTTATAACGTATAACGTTATGTAGCATTACCTTATAACGTATAACGTTATGTAGCATTACCTTATAACGTATAAGGTTATGTATCATTACAATATAACGTATAACGTTATATACTGTTACGTTATAATGTATAACGTTATGTAGCATTACCTTATAACGTATAACGTTATGTAGCATTACCATATAACGTTTAACGTTATATACTGTTACTTTATAACGTATAACGTTACATACTGTTACCATATAACGTATAACGTTATGTAGCATTACCATATAACGTATAACGTGATATACTGTAACGTTATAGCGTATAACGTTATGTAGCATTACCATATAACGTATAACGTTATGTAGCATTACGTTATAACGTATAACGTTATATACTGTTACCATATAACGTATAACGTTACATACTGTTACCATATAACGTATAACGTTATGTAGCATTACCATATAACGTATAACGTTATGTAGCATTACCATATAACGTATAACGTTATGTAGCATTACGTTATAACGTATAACGTTATATACTGTTACCACATAACGTATAATGTTATGTAGCATTACGTTATAATGTATATCGTTATATACCGTTACCATATGACGTATAACGTCATGTAGCATTACCTTATAACGTATAACGTTATGTAGCATTACCTTATATCGTATAACGTTATATACTATTACCTTATAACGTTTAACGTTATGTAGCATTACGTTATAACGTATAACGTTATTTACTATTACCTTATAAGGTATAACGTTATCTGGCATTACGTTATAACGTATAACGTTATTTGCTATTACCCTATAACGTATAACGTCATGTAGCATTACGTTATAATGTATATCGTTATATACTGTTACCATATAACGTATAACGTTATGTAGCATTACGTTATAATGTATATCGTTATATACTGTTACCATATGACGTATAACGTCGTGTAGCATTACTTTATAACGTATAACGTTATGTCGCATTACCATATAACGTATAACGTTATGTAGCATTACGTTATAATGTATATCGTTATATACTGTTACCATATAACGTATAACGTTATGTAGCATTACCTTATATCGTATAACGTTATATACTATTACCTTATAACGTTTAACGTTATGTAGCATTACGTTATAACGTATAACATTATTTACTATTACCTTATAAGGTATAACGTTATCTGGCATTACGTTATAACGTATAACGTTATTTGCTATTACCCTATAACGTATAACGTCATGTAGCATTACGTTATAATGTATATCGTTATATACTGTTACCATATAACGTATAACGTTATGTAGCATTACCTTATAACGTATAACGTCATATACTGCTACCATATAACTTATAACGTTATGTAGCATTACCATATAACGTATAACGTTATGTAGCATTACCTTATAACGTATAAGGTTATGTATCATTACAATATAACGTATAACGTTATATACTGTTACGTTATAATGTATAACGTTATGTTGCATTACCTTATAACGTATAACATCATGTAGCATTACGTTATAACGTATAACGTTATGTAGCATTACCATATAACGAATAACGTTATATACTGTTACGTTGTAACGTATAACGTTATATACTGTTACGTTATAACGTATAACGGTATATACTATTACGTTATAACGTATAACGGTATATACTATTACGTTATAACGTATAACGTTATATACTACTATCTTATAACGTCTTACGTTATATATTATCGCGTTATAACTTATACCGTTATATACTATCACGTTATAACGTATAACGTTATGTAGCATTACCATATAACGTATAACGTTATGTAGCATTACAATATAATGTATAACGTTATGTAGCATTACCTTATAACGTATAACGTTATATACTATTACGTTATAACGTATAACGTTACGTAACATTACGTTATAACGTATAACGTTATATGCTCTTACGTTATAACGTATAACGTTATGTAGCATTGCCATATAACGTATAACGTTATGTACCATTACGTTATAACGTATAACGTTATATACTGTTACCATATAACGTATAACGTTATGTAGCATTACCTTATATCGTATAACGTTATATACTATTACCTTATAACATTTAACGTTATGTAGCATTACCTCATAACGTATAAGGTTATGTATCATTACAATATAACGTATAACGTTATATACCGTTACGTTATAATGTATAACGTTATGTAGCATTACCTTATAACGTATAACGTTATGTAGCATTACCATATAACGTATAACGTTATATACTCTTACCATATAACGTATAACGTTACATACTGTTACCATATAACGTATAACGTTATGTAGCATTACCAGATAATGTATAACGTTATGTAGCATTATCTTATAACGTATAACGTTATGTATCATTACAACATAACGTATAACGTTATATACTGTTACGTTATAATATATAACGTTATGTTGCATTACCTTATAACGTATAACGTTATGTAGCATCACCATATAACGTATAACGTTATATACTGTTAAGTTATAACGTATAACGTTATGTAGCATTACCATATAACGTATAACGTTATATACTGTTACGATATAACGTATAACGTTATGTAGCATTACCATATAACGTGTAACGTTATGTAGCATTACGTTATAACGTATAACGATATATACTGTTACCATATAACGTATAACGTTATGTAGCATTACCATATAACGTATAACGTTATGTAGCATTACCTTATATAGTATAAAGATATGTAGCATTACGTTACAACGCATAACGTTATATACTCTTACCATATAACGTATAATGTTATGTAGCATTACGTTATAATGTATATCGTTATATACTGTTACCATATGACGTATAACGTCACGTAGCATTACCTTATAACGTAAAACGTCATATACTGTTACCATATAACGTATAACGTTATGTAGCATTACCATATAATGTATAAAGTTATGTCGCATTACGTTATAACGTGTAACGTTATATACTGTTACCATATAACGTATAATGTTATGTAGCATTACGTTATAATGTATATCGTTATATACTGTTACCATATGACGTATAACGTCATGTAGCATAACCTTATAACGTATAACGTTATGTAGCATTACCATATAACGTATAACGTTATATACTGTTACGTTATAACGTATAACGTTATGTAGCATTACCTTATATCGTATAACGTTATATACTATTACCTTATAACGTTTAACGATATGTAGCATTACGTTATAACGTATAACGTTATTTACTATTACCTTATAAGGTATAACGTTATCTGGCATTACGTTATAACGTATAACGTTATTTGCTATTACCCTATAACGTATAACGTTATGTAGCATTACGTTATAACGTATAACGTTATATACTGTTACCATATAACGTATAACGTTATGTAGCATTACCATATAACGTATAACGTTATGTAGCATTACCTTGTATAGTATAAAGGTATGTAGCATTACGTTACAACGTAGAACGTTATATACTGTTACCATATAACGTATAATGTTATGTAGCATTACGTTATAATGTATATCGTTATATACTGTTACCATATGACGTATAACGTCATGTAGCATTACTTTATAACGTATAACGTTATGTCGCATTACCATATAACGTATAACGTTATGTAGCATTACGTTATAATGTATATCGTTATATACTGTTACCATATAACGTATAATGTTAAGTAGCATTACGTTATAATGTATATCGTTATATACTGTTACCATATGACGTATAACGTCATGTAGCATTACCTTATAACGTATAACGTTATGTAGCATTACCTTATAACGTATAAGGTTATGTATCATTACAATATAACGTATAACGTTATATACTGTTACGTTATAATGTATAACGTTATGTTGCATTACCTTATAACGTATAACGTTAAGTAGCATTACCATATAACGTGTAACGTTATGTACTGTAACGTTATAACGTATAACGTTATGTAGCATTACCATATAACGTATAACGTTATGTAGCATTACGTTATAACGTATAACGTTATATACTGTTACCATATAACGTATAACGTTATGTAGCATTACCTTATATCGTATAACGTTATATACTATTACCTTATAACATTTAACGTTATGTAGCAGTACGTTTTAACGTATAACGTTATTTACTATTACCTTATAACGTTTAACGATATGTAGCATTACGTTATAACGTATAACGTTATTTACTATTACCTTATAAGGTATAACGTTATCTGGCATTACGTTATAACGTATAACGTTATTTCCTATTACCCTATAACGTATAACGTTATGTAGCATTACGTTATAACGTATAACGTTATATACTGTTACCATATAACGTATAACGTTATGTAGCATTACCATATAACGTATAACGTTATGTAGCATTACCTTATATAGTATAAAGGTATGTAGCATTACGTTACAACGTAGAACGTTATATACTGTTACCATATAACGTATAATGTTATGTAGCATTACGTTATAATGTATATCGTTATATACTGTTACCATATGACGTATAACGTCATGTAGCATTACTTTATAACGTATAACGTTATGTCGCATTACCATATAACGTATAACGTTATGTAGCGTTACGTTATAATGTATATCGTTATATACTGTTACCATATAACGTATAATGTTAACTAGCATTACGTTATAATGTATATCGTTATATACTGTTACCATATGACGTATAACGTCATGTAGCATTACCTTATAACGTATAACGTTATGTAGCATTACCTTATAACGTATAAGGTTATGTATCATTACAATATAACGTATAACGTTATATACTGTTACGTTATAATGTATAACATTATGTTGCATTACCTTATAACGTATAACGTTATGTAGCATTACCATATAACGTATAACGTTATGTACTGTAACGTTATAACGTATAACGTTATGTAGCATTACCATATAACGTATAACGTTATGTAGCATTACGTTATAACGTATAACGTTATATACTGTTACCATATGACGTATAACGTCATGTAGCATAACCTTATAACGTATAACGTTATGTAGCATTACCATATAACGTATAACGTTATATACTGTTACGTTATAACGTATAACGTTATGTAGCATTACCTTATATCGTATAACGTTATATACTATTACCTTATAACGTTTAACGATATGTAGCATTACGTTATAACGTATAACGTTATTTACTATTACCTTATAAGGTATAACGTTATCTGGCATTACGTTATAACGTATAACGTTATTTGCTATTACCCTATAACGTATAACGTTATGTAGCATTACGTTATAACGTATAACGTTATATACTGTTACCATATAACGTATAACGTTATGTAGCATTACCATATAACGTATAACGTTATGTAGCATTACCTTGTATAGTATAAAGGTATGTAGCATTACGTTACAACGTAGAACGTTATATACTGTTACCATATAACGTATAATGTTATGTAGCATTACGTTATAATGTATATCGTTATATACTGTTACCATATGACGTATAACGTCATGTAGCATTACTTTATAACGTATAACGTTATGTCGCATTACCATATAACGTATAACGTTATGTAGCATTACGTTATAATGTATATCGTTATATACTGTTACCATATAACGTATAATGTTAAGTAGCATTACGTTATAATGTATATCGTTATATACTGTTACCATATGACGTATAACGTCATGTAGCATTACCTTATAACGTATAACGTTATGTAGCATTACCTCATAACGTATAAGGTTATGTATCATTACAATATAACGTATAACGTTATATACTGTTACGTTATAATGTATAACGTTATGTTGCATTACCTTATAACGTATAACGTTAAGTAGCATTACCATATAACGTATAACGTTATGTAGCATTACCTTGTATAGTATAAAGGTATGTAGCGTTACGTTACAACGTAGAACGTTATATACTGTTACCATATAACGTATAATGTTATGTAGCATTACGTTATAATGTATATCGTTATATACTGTTACCATATGACGTATAACGTCATGTAGCATTGCTTTATAACGTATAACGTTATGTCGCATTACCATATAACGTATAACGTTATGTAGCATTACGTTATAATGTATATCGTTATATACTGTTACCATATAACGTATAATGTTAAGTAGCATTACGTTATAATGTATATCGTTATATACTGTTACCATATGACGTATAACGTCATGTAGCATTACCTTATAACGTATAACGTTATGTAGCATTACCTTATAACGTATAAGGTTATGTATCATTACAATATAACGTATAACGTTATATACTGTTACGTTATAATGTATAACGTTATGTTGCATTACCTTATAACGTATAACGTTATGTAGCATTACCATATAACGTATAACGTTATGTACTGTAACGTTATAACGTATAACGTTATGTAGCATTACCATATAACGTATAACGTTATGTAGCATTACGTTATAACGTATAACGTTATATACTGTTACCATATAACGTATAACGTTATGTAGCATTACCTTATATCGTATAACGTTATATACTATTACCTTATAACATTTAACGTTATGTAGCAGTACGTTTTAACGTATAACGTTATTTACTATTACCTTATAACGTTTAACGATATGTAGCATTACGTTATAACGTATAACGTTATTTACTATTACCTTATAAGGTATAACGTTATCTGGCATTACGTTATAACGTATAACGTTATTTGCTATTACCCTATAACGTATAACGTTATGTAGCATTACGTTATAACGTATAACGTTATATACTGTTACCATATAACGTATAACGTTATGTAGCATTACCATATAACGTATAACGTTATGTAGCATTACCTTATATAGTATAAAGGTATGTAGCATTACGTTACAACGTAGAACGTTATGTAATGTTACCATATAACGTATAATGTTATGTAGCATTACGTTATAATGTATATCGTTATATACTGTTACCATATGACGTATAACGTCATGTAGCATTACTTTATAACGTATAACGTTATGTAGCATTACCTTATAACGTATAACGTTATGTAGCATTACCTTATAACGTATAAGGTTATGTATCATTACAATATAACGTATAACGTTATATACTGTTACGTTATAATGTATAACGTTATGTAGCATTACCTTATAACGTATAACGTTATGTAGCATTACCATATAACGTTTAACGTTATATACTGTTACTTTATAACGTATAACGTTACATACTGTTACCATATAACGTATAACGTTATGTAGCATTACCATATAACGTATAACGTGATATACTGTAACGTTATAGCGTATAACGTTATGTAGCATTACCATATAACGTATAACGTTATGTAGCATTACGTTATAACGTATAACGTTATATACTGTTACCATATAACGTATAACGTTATGTAGCATTACCATATAACGTATAACGTTATGTAGCATTACCTTGTATAGTATAAAGGTATGTAGCATTACGTTACAACGTAGAACGTTATATACTGTTACCATATAACGTATAATGTTATGTAGCATTACGTTATAATGTATATCGTTATATACTGTTACCATATGACGTATAACGTCATGTAGCATTACTTTATAACGTATAACGTTATGTCGCATTACCATATAACGTATAACGTTATGTAGCATTACGTTATAATGTATATCGTTATATACTGTTACCATATAACGTATAATGTTAAGTAGCATTACGTTATAATGTATATCGTTATATACTGTTACCATATGACGTATAACGTCATGTAGCATTACCTTATAACGTATAACGTTATGTAGCATTACCTTATAACGTATAAGGTTATGTATCATTACAATATAACGTATAACGTTATATACTGTTACGTTATAATGTATAACGTTATGTTGCATTACCTTATAACGTATAACGTTAAGTAGCATTACCATATAACGTGTAACGTTATGTACTGTAACGTTATAACGTATAACGTTATGTAGCATTACCATATAACGTATAACGTTATGTAGCATTACGTTATAACGTATAACGTTATATACTGTTACCATATAACGTATAACGTTATGTAGCATTACCTTATATCGTATAACGTTATATACTATTACCTTATAACATTTAACGTTATGTAGCAGTACGTTTTAACGTATAACGTTATTTACTATTACCTTATAACGTTTAACGATATGTAGCATTACGTTATAACGTATAACGTTATTTACTATTACCTTATAAGGTATAACGTTATCTGGCATTACGTTATAACGTATAACGTTATTTCCTATTACCCTATAACGTATAACGTTATGTAGCATTACGTTATAACGTATAACGTTATATACTGTTACCATATAACGTATAACGTTATGTAGCATTACCATATAACGTATAACGTTATGTAGCATTACCTTATATAGTATAAAGGTATGTAGCATTACGTTACAACGTAGAACGTTATATACTGTTACCATATAACGTATAATGTTATGTAGCATTACGTTATAATGTATATCGTTATATACTGTTACCATATGACGTATAACGTCATGTAGCATTACTTTATAACGTATAACGTTATGTCGCATTACCATATAACGTATAACGTTATGTAGCGTTACGTTATAATGTATATCGTTATATACTGTTACCATATAACGTATAATGTTAACTAGCATTACGTTATAATGTATATCGTTATATACTGTTACCATATGACGTATAACGTCATGTAGCATTACCTTATAACGTATAACGTTATGTAGCATTACCTTATAACGTATAAGGTTATGTATCATTACAATATAACGTATAACGTTATATACTGTTACGTTATAATGTATAACATTATGTTGCATTACCTTATAACGTATAACGTTATGTAGCATTACCATATAACGTATAACGTTATGTACTGTAACGTTATAACGTATAACGTTATGTAGCATTACCATATAACGTATAACGTTATGTAGCATTACGTTATAACGTATAACGTTATATACTGTTACCATATGACGTATAACGTCATGTAGCATAACCTTATAACGTATAACGTTATGTAGCATTACCATATAACGTATAACGTTATATACTGTTACGTTATAACGTATAACGTTATGTAGCATTACCTTATATCGTATAACGTTATATACTATTACCTTATAACGTTTAACGATATGTAGCATTACGTTATAACGTATAACGTTATTTACTATTACCTTATAAGGTATAACGTTATCTGGCATTACGTTATAACGTATAACGTTATTTGCTATTACCCTATAACGTATAACGTTATGTAGCATTACGTTATAACGTATAACGTTATATACTGTTACCATATAACGTATAACGTTATGTAGCATTACCATATAACGTATAACGTTATGTAGCATTACCTTGTATAGTATAAAGGTATGTAGCATTACGTTACAACGTAGAACGTTATATACTGTTACCATATAACGTATAATGTTATGTAGCATTACGTTATAATGTATATCGTTATATACTGTTACCATATGACGTATAACGTCATGTAGCATTACTTTATAACGTATAACGTTATGTCGCATTACCATATAACGTATAACGTTATGTAGCATTACGTTATAATGTATATCGTTATATACTGTTACCATATAACGTATAATGTTAAGTAGCATTACGTTATAATGTATATCGTTATATACTGTTACCATATGACGTATAACGTCATGTAGCATTACCTTATAACGTATAACGTTATGTAGCATTACCTCATAACGTATAAGGTTATGTATCATTACAATATAACGTATAACGTTATATACTGTTACGTTATAATGTATAACGTTATGTTGCATTACCTTATAACGTATAACGTTAAGTAGCATTACCATATAACGTATAACGTTATGTAGCATTACCTTGTATAGTATAAAGGTATGTAGCGTTACGTTACAACGTAGAACGTTATATACTGTTACCATATAACGTATAATGTTATGTAGCATTACGTTATAATGTATATCGTTATATACTGTTACCATATGACGTATAACGTCATGTAGCATTGCTTTATAACGTATAACGTTATGTCGCATTACCATATAACGTATAACGTTATGTAGCATTACGTTATAATGTATATCGTTATATACTGTTACCATATAACGTATAATGTTAAGTAGCATTACGTTATAATGTATATCGTTATATACTGTTACCATATGACGTATAACGTCATGTAGCATTACCTTATAACGTATAACGTTATGTAGCATTACCTTATAACGTATAAGGTTATGTATCATTACAATATAACGTATAACGTTATATACTGTTACGTTATAATGTATAACGTTATGTTGCATTACCTTATAACGTATAACGTTATGTAGCATTACCATATAACGTATAACGTTATGTACTGTAACGTTATAACGTATAACGTTATGTAGCATTACCATATAACGTATAACGTTATGTAGCATTACGTTATAACGTATAACGTTATATACTGTTACCATATAACGTATAACGTTATGTAGCATTACCTTATATCGTATAACGTTATATACTATTACCTTATAACATTTAACGTTATGTAGCAGTACGTTTTAACGTATAACGTTATTTACTATTACCTTATAACGTTTAACGATATGTAGCATTACGTTATAACGTATAACGTTATTTACTATTACCTTATAAGGTATAACGTTATCTGGCATTACGTTATAACGTATAACGTTATTTGCTATTACCCTATAACGTATAACGTTATGTAGCATTACGTTATAACGTATAACGTTATATACTGTTACCATATAACGTATAACGTTATGTAGCATTACCATATAACGTATAACGTTATGTAGCATTACCTTATATAGTATAAAGGTATGTAGCATTACGTTACAACGTAGAACGTTATGTAATGTTACCATATAACGTATAATGTTATGTAGCATTACGTTATAATGTATATCGTTATATACTGTTACCATATGACGTATAACGTCATGTAGCATTACTTTATAACGTATAACGTTATGTAGCATTACCTTATAACGTATAACGTTATGTAGCATTACCTTATAACGTATAAGGTTATGTATCATTACAATATAACGTATAACGTTATATACTGTTACGTTATAATGTATAACGTTATGTAGCATTACCTTATAACGTATAACGTTATGCAGCATTACCATATAACGTTTAACGTTATATACTGTTACTTTATAACGTATAACGTTACATACTGTTACCATATAACGTATAACGTTATGTAGCATTACCATATAACGTATAACGTGATATACTGTAACGTTATAGCGTATAACGTTATGTAGCATTACCATATAACGTATAACGTTATGTAGCATTACGTTATAACGTATAACGTTATATACTGTTACCATATAACGTATAACGTTACATGCTGTTACCATATAACGTATAACGTTATGTAGCATTACCATATAACGTATAACGTTATGTAGCATTACCATATAACGTATAACGTTATGTAGCATTACGTTATAACGTATAACGTTATATACTGTTACCACATAACGTATAATGTTATGTAGCATTACGTTATAATGTATATCGTTATATACCGTTACCATATGACGTATAACGTCATGTAGCATTACCTTATAACGTATAACGTTATGTAGCATTACCTTATATCGTATAACGTTATATACTATTACCTTATAACGTTTAACGTTATGTAGCATTACGTTATAACGTATAACGTTATTTACTATTACCTTATAAGGTATAACGTTATCTGGCATTACGTTATAACGTATAACGTTATTTGCTATTACCCTATAACGTATAACGTCATGTAGCATTACGTTATAATGTATATCGTTATATACTGTTACCATATAACGTATAACGTTATGTAGCATTACGTTATAATGTATATCGTTATATACTGTTACCATATGACGTATAACGTCGTGTAGCATTACTTTATAACGTATAACGTTATGTCGCATTACCATATAACGTATAACGTTATGTAGCATTACGTTATAATGTATATCGTTATATACTGTTACCATATAACGTATAACGTTATGTAGCATTACCTTATATCGTATAACGTTATATACTATTACCTTATAACGTTTAACGTTATGTAGCATTACGTTATAACGTATAACATTATTTACTATTACCTTATAAGGTATAACGTTATCTGGCATTACGTTATAACGTATAACGTTATTTGCTATTACCCTATAACGTATAACGTCATGTAGCATTACGTTATAATGTATATCGTTATATACTGTTACCATATAACGTATAACGTTATGTAGCATTACCTTATAACGTATAACGTCATATACTGCTACCATATAACTTATAACGTTATGTAGCATTACCATATAACGTATAACGTTATGTAGCATTACCTTATAACGTATAAGGTTATGTATCATTACAATATAACGTATAACGTTATATACTGTTACGTTATAATGTATAACGTTATGTTGCATTACCTTATAACGTATAACATCATGTAGCATTACGTTATAACGTATAACGTTATGTAGCATTACCATATAACGAATAACGTTATATACTGTTACGTTGTAACGTATAACGTTATATACTGTTACGTTATAACGTATAACGGTATATACTATTACGTTATAACGTATAACGGTATATACTATTACGTTATAACGTATAACGTTATATACTACTATCTTATAACGTCTTACGTTATATATTATCGCGTTATAACTTATACCGTTATATACTATCACGTTATAATGTATAACGTTATGTAGCATTACCATATAACGTATAACGTTATGTAGCATTACAATATAATGTATAACGTTATGTAGCATTACCTTATAACGTATAACGTTATATACTATTACGTTATAACGTACAACGTTATGTAGCATTACGTTATAACGTATAACCTTATATATGGTTACGCTATAACGTATAACGTTATGTAGCATTACGCTATAACGTATAACGTTATATACTATTACGTTATAACGTATAACGTTACGTAACATTACGTTATAACGTATAACGTTATATGCTCTTACGTTATAACGTATAACGTTATGTAGCATTGCCATATAACGTATAACGTTATGTACCATTACGTTATAACGTATAACGCTATATACTGTTACCATATAACGTATAACGTTATGTAGCATTACCTTATATCGTATAACGTTATATACTATTACCTTATAACATTTAACGTTATGTAGCATTACCTCATAACGTAAAAGGTTATGTATCATTACAATATAACGTATAACGTTATATACTGTTACGTTATAATGTATAACGTTATGTAGCATTACCTTATAACGTATAACGTTATGTAGCATTACCATATAACGTATAACGTTATATACTCTTACCATATAACGTATAACGTTACATACTGTTACCATATAACGTATAACGTTATGTAGCATTACCAGATAATGTATAACGTTATGTAGCATTATCTTATAACGTATAACGTTATCTAGCATTACCATATAACGTATAACGTTATGTAGCATTACCATATAACGTATAACGTTATGTACTGTAACGTTATAACGTATAACGTTATGTAGCATTACCATATAACGTATAACGTTATGTAGCATTACCTTATATCGTATAACGTTATATACTATTACCTTATAACATTTAACGTTATGTAGCAGTACGTTTTAACGTATAACGTTATTTACTATTACCTTATAACGTTTAACGATATGTAGCATTACGTTATAACGTATAACGTTATTTACTATTACCTTATAAGGTATAACGTTATCTGGCATTACGTTATAACGTATAACGTTATTTGCTATTACCCTATAACGTATAACGTTATGTAGCATTACGTTATAACGTATAACGTTATATACTGTTACCATATAACGTATAACGTTATGTAGCATTACCATATAACGTATAACGTTATGTAGCATTACCTTATATCGTATAACGTTATATACTATTACCTTATAACATTTAACGTTATGTAGCAGTACGTTTTAACGTATAACGTTATTTACTATTACCTTATAACGTTTAACGATATGTAGCATTACGTTATAACGTATAACGTTATTTACTATTACCTTATAAGGTATAACGTTATCTGGCATTACGTTATAACGTATAACGTTATTTGCTATTACCCTATAACGTATAACGTTATGTAGCATTACGTTATAACGTATAACGTTATATACTGTTACCATATAACGTATAACGTTATGTAGCATTACCATATAACGTATAACGTTATGTAGCATTACCTTATATAGTATAAAGGTATGTAGCATTACGTTACAACGTAGAACGTTATGTAATGTTACCATATAACGTATAATGTTATGTAGCATTACGTTATAATGTATATCGTTATATACTGTTACCATATGACGTATAACGTCATGTAGCATTACTTTATAACGTATAACGTTATGTAGCATTACCTTATAACGTATAACGTTATGTAGCATTACCTTATAACGTATAAGGTTATGTATCATTACAATATAACGTATAACGTTATATACTGTTACGTTATAATGTATAACGTTATGTAGCATTACCTTATAACGTATAACGTTATGTAGCATTACCATATAACGTTTAACGTTATATACTGTTACTTTATAACGTATAACGTTACATACTGTTACCATATAACGTATAACGTTATGTAGCATTACCATATAACGTATAACGTGATATACTGTAACGTTATAGCGTATAACGTTATGTAGCATTACCATATAACGTATAACGTTATGTAGCATTACGTTATAACGTATAACGTTATATACTGTTACCATATAACGTATAACGTTACATACTGTTACCATATAACGTATAACGTTATGTAGCATTACCATATAACGTATAACGTTATGTAGCATTACCATATAACGTATAACGTTATGTAGCATTACGTTATAACGTATAACGTTATATACTGTTACCACATAACGTATAATGTTATGTAGCATTACGTTATAATGTATATCGTTATATACCGTTACCATATGACGTATAACGTCATGTAGCATTACCTTATAACGTATAACGTTATGTAGCATTACCTTATATCGTATAACGTTATATACTATTACCTTATAACGTTTAACGTTATGTAGCATTACGTTATAACGTATAACGTTATTTACTATTACCTTATAAGGTATAACGTTATCTGGCATTACGTTATAACGTATAACGTTATTTGCTATTACCCTATAACGTATAACGTCATGTAGCATTACGTTATAATGTATATCGTTATATACTGTTACCATATAACGTATAACGTTATGTAGCATTACGTTATAATGTATATCGTTATATACTGTTACCATATGACGTATAACGTCATGTAGCATTACTTTATAACGTATAACGTTATGTCGCATTACCATATAACGTATAACGTTATGTAGCATTACGTTATAATGTATATCGTTATATACTGTTACCATATAACGTATAACGTTATGTAGCATTACCTTATATCGTATAACGTTATATACTATTACCTTATAACGTTTAACGTTATGTAGCATTACGTTATAACGTATAACATTATTTACTATTACCTTATAAGGTATAACGTTATCTGGCATTACGTTATAACGTATAACGTTATTTGCTATTACCCTATAACGTATAACGTCATGTAGCATTACGTTATAATGTATATCGTTATATACTGTTACCATATAACGTATAACGTTATGTAGCATTACCTTATAACGTATAACGTCATATACTGTTACCATATAACTTATAACGTTATGTAGCATTACCATATAACGTATAACGTTATGTAGCATTACCTTATAACGTATAAGGTTATGTATCATTACAATATAACGTATAACGTTATATACTGTTACGTTATAATGTATAACGTTATGTTGCATTACCTTATAACGTATAACATCATGTAGCATTACGTTATAACGTATAACGTTATGTAGCATTACCATATAACGAATAACGTTATATACTGTTACGTTGTAACGTATAACGTTATATACTGTTACGTTATAACGTATAACGGTATATACTATTACGTTATAACGTATAACGGTATATACTATTACGTTATAACGTATAACGTTATATACTACTATCTTATAACGTCTTACGTTATATATTATCGCGTTATAACTTATACCGTTATATACTATCACGTTATAACGTATAACGTTATGTAGCATTACCATATAACGTATAACGTTATGTAGCATTACAATATAATGTATAACGTTATGTAGCATTACCTTATAACGTATAACGTTATATACTATTACGTTATAACGTACAACGTTATGTAGCATTACGTTATAACGTATAACCTTATATATGGTTACGCTATAACGTATAACGTTATGTAGCATTACGCTATAACGTATAACGTTATATACTATTACGTTATAACGTATAACGTTACGTAACATTACGTTATAACGTATAACGTTATATGCTCTTACGTTATAACGTATAACGTTATGTAGCATTGCTATATAACGTATAACGTTATGTATCATTACGTTATAACGTATAACGTTATATACTGTTACCATATAACGTATAACGTTATGTAGCATTACCTTATATCGTATAACGTTATATACTATTACCTTATAACATTTAACGTTATGTAGCATTACCTCATAACGTATAAGGTTATGTATCATTACAATATAACGTATAACGTTATATACTGTTACGTTATAATGTATAACGTTATGTAGCATTACCTTATAACGTATAACGTTATGTAGCATTACCATATAACGTATAACGTTATATACTCTTACCATATAGCGTATAACGTTACATACTGTTACCATATAACGTATAACGTTATGTAGCATTACCAGATAATGTATAACGTTATGTAGCATTATCTTATAACGTATAACGTTATGTAGCATTACCATATAACGTATAACGTTATGTAGCATTACCATATGACGTATAACGTTATATACTGTTACCATATGAAGTATAACGTTATGTAGCATTACCATATAATGTATAACGGTATGTAGCATTACGTTATAACGTATAACGTTATTTACTATTACCTTATAAGGTATAACGTTATCAGGCATTACGTTATAACGTATAACGTTATTTGCTATTACCCTATAACGTATAACGTTATGTAGCATTACGTTATAATGTATATCGTTATATACTGTTACCATATAACATATAACGTTATGTAGTATTACCTTATAGCGTATAACGTTATGTAGCATTACCTTATAGCGTATAACTTTATGTAGCATTACCTTATAACGTATAAGGTTATGTCTCATTACAATATAACGTATAACGTTATATACTGTTACGTTATAATGTATAACGTTATGTAGCATTACGTTATAACGTATAACGTTATTTACTATTACCTTATAAGGTATAACGTTATCAGGCATTACGTTATAACGTATAACGTTATTTGCTATTACCCTATAACGTATAACGTTATGTAGCATTACGTTATAATGTATAACGTTATATACTGTTACCATATAACGTATAACGTTATGTAGTATTACCTTATAGCGTATAACGTTATGTAGCATTACCTTATAACGTATAAGGTTATGTATCATTACAATATAACGTATAACGTTATATGCTGTTACGTTATAATGTATAACGTTATGTAGCATTACCTTATAACGTATAACGTTATGTAGCATTACCATATAACGTATAACGTTATATACTGTTACGTTATAACGTATAACGTTATGTAGCATTACCATATAATGTATAACGTTAGGTACCATTACGTTATTACGTATAACGTTATATACTGTTACCATATAACGTATAACATTATGTAGCATTACCTTATATCCTATAACGTTATATACTATTACCTTATAACGATTAACGTTAGGTAGCATTACGTTATAACGTATAACGTTATTTACTATTACCTTATAAGGTATAACGTTATCAGGCATTACGTTATAACGTATAACGTTATTTGTTATTACCCTATAACGTATAACGTTATGTAGCATTACGTTACAATGTATATCGTTATATACTGTTACCATATAACGTATAACGTTATGTAGTATTACCTTATAGCGTATAACGTTATGTAGCATTACCTTATAGCGTATAACGTTATGTAGCATTACCATATAACGTATAACGTTATGTAGCATTACGTTATAACGTATAACGTTATATACTGTTACCATATAACGTATAACGTTATGTAGCATTACCTTATATCGTATAACGTTATATACTATTACCTTATAACATTTAACGTTATGTAGCAGTACGTTTTAACGTATAACGTTATTTACTATTACCTTATAAGGTATAACGTTATCTGGCATTACGTTATAACTTATTACGTTATTTGCTATTACCCTATAACGTATAACGTTATGCAGCATTACGTTATAATGTATATCGTTATATACTGTTACCATATAACGTATAACGTTATGTAGCATTACCTTATAACGTATAACGTTATGCAGCATTATCATATAACGTATAACGTGATATACTGTAACGTTATAGCGTATAACGTTATGTAGCATTACCATATAACGTATAACGTTATGTAGCATTACGTTATAACGTATAACGTTATATACTGTTACCATATAACGTATAACGTTACATACTGTTACCATATAACGTATAACGTTATGTAGCATTACCATATAACGTATAACGTTATGTAGCATTACCATATAACGTATAACGTTATGTAGCATTACGTTATAACGTATAACGTTATATACTGTTACCATATAACGTATAATGTTATGTAGCATTACGTTATAATGTATATCGTTATATACCGTTACCATATGACGTATAACGTCATGTAGCATTACCTTATAACGTATAACGTTATGTAGCATTACCTTATATCGTATAACGTTATATACTATTACCTTATAACGTTTAACGTTATGTAGCATTACGTTATAACGTATAACGTTATTTACTATTACCTTATAAGGTATAACATTATCTGGCATTACGTTATAACGTATAACGTTATTTGCTATAACCCTATAACGTATAACGTCATGTAGCATTACGTTATAATGTATATCGTTATATACTGTTACCATATAACGTATAACGTTATGTAGCATTACCTTATAACGTATAACGTCATATACTGTTACCATATAACGTATAACGTTATGTAGCATTACCATATAATGTATAACGTTATGTAGCATTATCTGATAACGTATAACGTTATGTAGCATTACCATATAACGTATAACGTTATGTAGCATTACCTTATATAGTATAAAGTTATGTAGCATTACGTTATAACGTATAACGTTATATACTGTTACCATATAACGTATAACGTTATGTAGCATTACCATATAACGTATAACGTGATATACTGTAACGTTATAGCGTATAACGTTATGTAGCATTACCATATAACGTATAACGTTATGTAGCATTACGTTATAACGTATAACGTTATATACTGTTACCAGATAGCGTATAACGTTACATACTGTTACCATATATCGTATAACGTTATGTAGCATTACCATATAACGTATAACGTTATGTAGCATTACGTTATAACGTATAGCGTTATATACTGTTACAATATAACGTATAACGTTATGTAGCATTACCATATAACGTATAACGTGATATACTGTAACGTTATAGCGTATAACGTTATGTAGCATTACCATATAACGTATAACGTTATGTAGCATTACGTTATAACGTATAACGTTATATACTGTTACCAGATAGCGTATAACGTTACATACTGTTACCATATAACGTATAACGTTATGTAGCATTACCATATAACGTAGAACGTTATGTAGCATTACGTTATAACGTATAACGTTATATACTGTTACCAGATAGCGTATAACGTTACATACTGTTACCATATAACGTATAACGTTATGTAGCATTACCATATAACGTATAACGTTATGTAGCATTACCATATAACGTATAACGTTATGTAGCATTACGTTATAACGTATAACGTTATATACTGTTACCATATAACGTATAATGTTATGTAGCATTACGTTATAATGTATATCGTTATATACCGTTACCATATGACGTATAACGTCGTGTAGCATTACCTTATAACGTATAACGTTATGTAGCATTACCTTATATCGTATAACGTTATATACTATTACCTTATAACGTTTAACGTTATGTAGCATTACGTTATAACGTATAACGTTATTTACTATTACCTTATAAGGTATAACGTTATCTGGCATTACGTTATAACGTATAACGTTATTTGCTATTACCCTATAACGTATAACGTCATGTAGTATTACGTTATAATGTATATCGTTATATACTGTTACCATATACGTTATAACGTTATGTAGCATTACCTTATAACGTATAACGTCATATACTGTTACCATATAACGTATAACGTTATGTAGCATTACCATATAATGTATAACGTTATGTAGCATTATCTGATAACGTATAACGCTATGTAGCATTACCATATAACGTATAACGTTATGTAGCATTACCTTATATAGTATAAAGTTATGTAGCATTACGTTATAACGTATAACGTTATATACTGTTACCATATAAAGTATAACGTTATGTAGCATTACCATATAATGTATAACGTTATGTAGCATTACCTTATAACGTATAACGTTATGTAGCATTACCATATAACGTATAACGTTATGTAGCATTACGTTATAACGTATAACGTTATATACTGTTACCATATAACTTATAACGTTATGTAGCATTACCATATAACGTATAACGTTATGTAGCATTACCTTATAACGTATAAGGTTATGTATCATTACAATATAACGTATAACGTTATATACTGTTACGCTATAATGTATAACGTTATGTTGCATTACCTTATAACGTATAACGTCATGTAGCATTACGTTATAACGTATAACGTTATGTAGCATTACCATATAACGAATAACGTTATATACTGTTACGTTATAACGTATAACGTTATATACTGTTACGTTATAACGTATAACGGTATATACTATTACGTTATAACGTATAACGGTATATACTATTACGTTATAACGTATAACGTTATATACTACTATCTTATAACGTCTTACGTTATATATTATCGCGTTATAACTTATACCGTTATATACTATCACGTTATAACGTATAACGTTATGTAGCATGACCATATAACGTATAACGTTATGTAGCATTACAATATAATGTATAACGTTATGTAGCATTACCTTATAACGTATAACGTTATATACTATTACGTTATAACGTACAACGTTATGTAGCATTACGTTATAACGTATAACCTTATATATGGTTACGCTATAACGTATAACGTTATGTAGCATTACGCTATAACGAATAACGTTATATACTATTACGTTATAACGTATAACGTTACGTAACATTACGTTATAACGTATAACGTTATATGCTCTTACGTTATAACGTATAACGTTATGTAGCATTACCATATAACGTATAACGTTATGTACCATTACGTTATAACGTATAACGTTATATACTGTTACCATATAACGTATAACGTTATGTAGCATTACCTTATATCGTATAACGTTATATACTATTACCTTATAACATTTAACGTTATGTAGCATTACCTCATAACGTATAAGGATATGTATCATTACAATATAACGTATAACGTTATATACTGTTACGTTATAATGTATAACGTTATGTAGCATTACCTTATAACGTATAACGTTATGTAGCATTACCATATAACGTATAACGTTATATACTGTTACCATATAACGTATAACGTTACATACTGTTACCATATAACGTATAACGTTATGTAGCATTACCAGATAATGTATACCGTTATGTAGCATTATCTTATAACGTATAACGTTATGTAGCATTACCATATAACGTATAACGTTATGTAGCATTACCATATAATGTATAACGTTGTGTAGCATTATCTTATAACGTATAACGTTATGTAGCATTACCATATGACGTATAACGTTATATAGTGTTACGTTATAACGTATAACGTTATGTAGCATTACCATATAACGTATAACGTTATGTAGCATTACCTTATATAGTATAAAGTTATGTAGCATTACGTTATAACGTATAACGTTATATACTGTTACCATATGAAGTATAACGTTATGTAGCATTACCATATAATGTATAACGTTATGTAGCATTACCTTATAACGTATAACGTTATGTAGCATTACCATATAACGTACAACGTTATATACTGTTACCTTATGACGTATAATGTTATGTAGCATTACCATATAACGTATAACGTAATGTAGCATTACGTTATAACGTATAACGTTATATACTGATACCATATAACGTATAACGTTATGTAGCATTCCCATATAACGTATAACGTTATATAATGTAACGTTATAACGTAAAACGTTATGTAGCATTACCATATAATGTATAACGTTAGGTACCATTACGTTATTACGTATAACGTTATATACTGTTACCATATAACGTATAACATTATGTAGCATTACCTTATATCGTATAACGTTATATACTATTACCTTATAACGATTAACGTTATGTAGCATTACGTTATAACGTATAACGTTATTTACTATTACCTTATAAGGTATAACGTTATCAGGCATTACGTTATAACGTATAACGTTATTTGCTATTACCCTATAACGTATAACGTTATGTAGCATTACGTTATAATGTATATCGTTATATACTGTTACCATATAACATATAACGTTATGTAGTATTACCTTATAGCGTATAACGTTATGTAGCATTACCTTATAGCGTATAACGTTATGTAGCATTACCTTATAACGTATAAGGTTATGTCTCATTACAATATAACGTATAACGTTATATACTGTTACGTTATAATGTATAACGTTATGTAGCATTACGTTATAACGTATAACGTTATTTACTATTACCTTATAAGGTATAACGTTATCAGGCATTACGTTATAACGTATAACGTTATCTGCTATTACCCTATAACGTATAACGTTATGTAGCATTACGTTATAATGTATAACGTTATATACTGTTACCATATAACGTGTAACGTTATGTAGTATTACCTTATAGCGTATAACGTTATGTAGCATTACCTTATAACGTATAAGGTTATGTATCATTACAATATAACGTATAACGTTATATACTGTTACGTTATAATGTATAACGTTATGTAGCATTACCTTATAACGTATAACGTTATGTGGCATTACCATATAACGTATAACGTTATATACTGTTACGTTATAACGTATAACGTTATGTAGCATTACCATATAATGTATAACGTTAGGTACCATTACGTTATTACGTATAACGTTATATACTGTTACCATATAACGTATAACATTATGTAGCATTACCTTATATCGTATAACGTTATATACTATTACCTTATAACGACTAACGTTATGTAGCATTACGTTATAACGAATAACGTTATTTACTATTACCTTATAAGGTATAACGTTATCAGGCATTACGTTATAACGTATAACGTTATTTGCTATTACCCTATAACGTATAACGTTATGTAGCATTACGTTATAATGTATATCGTTATATACTGTTACCATATAACGTATAACGTTATGTAGTATTACCTTATAGCGTATAACGTTATGTAGCATTACCTTATAGCGTATAACGTTATGTAGCATTACCTTATAACGTATAAGGTTATGTCTCATTACAATATAACGTATAACGTTATATACTGTTACGTTATAATGTATAACGTTATGTAGCATTACGTTATAACGTATAACGTTATTTACTATTACCTTATAAGGTATAACGTTATCAGGCATTACGTTATAACGTATAACGTTATTTGCTATTACCATATAACGTATAACGTTATGTAGCATTACGTTATAATGTATATCGTTATATACTGTTACCATATAACGTATAACGTTATGTAGTATTACCTTAGAGCGTATAACGTTATGTAGCATTACCTTATAGCGTATAACGTTATGTAGCATTACCTTATAACGTATAAGGTTATGTATCATTACAATATAACGTATAACGTTATATACTGTTACGTTATAATGTATAACGTTATGTAGCATTACCTTATAACGTATAACGTTATGTAGTATTACCATATAACGTATAACGTTATATACTGTTACGTTATAACGTATAACGTTATGTAGCATTACCATATAACGTATAACGTTATGTAGCATTACCTTATATAGTATCAAGATATGTAGTATTACGTTATAACGTATAACGTTATATACTGTTACCATATAACGTATAATGTTATGTAGCATTACGTTATAATGTATATCGTTATATACTGTTACCATATGACGTATAACATTATGTAGCATTACCTTATATCGTATAACGTTATATACTATTACCTTATAACGTTTAACGTTATGTAGCATTACGTTATAACGTATAACG
Organism: Bombus sonorus; assembly: GCA_029958995.1. Lineage (NCBI taxonomy): Eukaryota > Metazoa > Arthropoda > Insecta > Hymenoptera > Apidae > Bombus > Bombus sonorus. The sequence goes on along the minus strand of JARWAU010000056.1, from coordinate 106,057 downwards.
TTATTTACTATTACCTTATAAGGTATAAAGTTATGTAGCATTACCATATAACGTATAAAGTTACGTTGCATTACGTTATAACGTATAACGTCATATACTGTTACCATATAACGTATAATGTTAAGTAGCATTACGTTATAATGTATATCGTTATATACTGTTACCATATGACGTATAACGTCATGTAGCATTACCTTATAACGTATAACGTTATGTAGCATTACCTTATAACGTATAAGGTTATGTATCATTACAATATAACGTATAACGTTATATACTGTTACGTTATAATGTATAACGTCATGTTGCATTACCTTATAACGTATAACGTTATGTAGCATTACCATATAACGTATAACGTTATGTACTGTAACGTTATAACGTATAACGTTATGTAGCATTACCATATAACGTATAACGTTATGTAGCATTACGTTATAACGTATAACGTTATATACTGTTACCATATAACGTATAACGTTATGTAGCATTACCTTATATCGTATAACGTTATATACTGTTACCATATAACGTATAACGTTATGTAGCATTACCTCTTATAGTATAAAGGTATGTAGCATTACGTTACAACGTAGAACGTCATATACTGTTACCATATAACGTATAATGTTATGTAGCATTACGTTATAATGTATATCGTTATATACTGTTACCATATGACGTATAACGTCATGTAGCATTACTTTATAACGTATAACGTTATGTCGCATTACCATATAACGTATAACGTTATGTAGCATTACGTTATAATGTATATCGTTATATACTGTTACCATATAACGTATAATGTTAACTAGCATTACGTTATAATGTATATCGTTATATACTGTTACCATATGACGTATAACGTCATGTAGCATTACCTTATAACGTATAACGTTATGTAGCATTACCATATAACGTATAACGTTATGTAGAATTACGTTATAACGTATAACGTTATATACTGTTACCATATAACGTATAACGTTATGTAGCATTACCTTATATCGTATAACGTTATATACTATTACCTTATAACATTTAACGTTATGTAGTAGTACGTTTTAACGTATAACGTTATTTACTATTACCTTATAAGGTATAACGTTATCTGGCATTACGTTATAACTTAATACGTTATTTGCTATTACCCTATAACGTATAACGTTATGCAGCATTACGTTATAATGTATATCGTTATATACTGTTACCATATAACGTATAACGTTATGTAGCATTACCTTATAACGTATAACGTTATGTAGCATTACCTTATAACGTATAAGGTTATGTATCATTACAATATAACGTATAACGTTATATACTGTTACGTTATAACGTATAACGTTACATACTGTTACCATATAACGTATAACGTTATGTAGCATTACCATATAACGTATAACGTGATATACTGTAACGTTATAGCGTATAACATTATGTAGCATTACCATATAACGTATAACGTTATGTAGCATTATGTTATAACGTATAACGTTATATACTGTTACCATATAACGTATAACGTTACATACTGTTACCATATAACGTATAACGTTATGTAGCATTACCATATAACGTATAACGTTATGTAGCATTACCATATAACGTATAACGTTATGTAGCATTACCATATAACGTATAACGTTATGTAGCATTACCATATAACGTATAACGTGATATACTGTAACGTTATAGCGTATAACATTATGTAGCATTACCATATAACGTATAACGTTATGTAGCATTATGTTATAACGTATAACGTTATATACTGTTACCATATAACGTATAACGTTACATACTGTTACCATATAACGTATAACGTTATGTAGCATTACCATATAATGTATAACGTTATGTAGCATTACCTTATAACGTATAACGTTATGTAGCATTACCATATAACGTATAACGTTATGTAGCATTACGTTATAACGTATAACGTTATATACTGTTACCATATAACGTATAACGTTATGTAGCATTACCATATAACGTATAACGTTATGTAGCATTACCTTATAACGTATAAGGTTATGTATCATTACAATATAACGTATAACGTTATATACTGTTACGTTATAATGTATAACGTTATGTTGCATTACCTTATAACGTATAACGTCATGTAGCATTACCTTATAACGTATAACGTTATGTAGCATTACCATATAACGAATAACGTTATATACAGTTACGTTATAACGTATAACGTTATATACTGTTACGTTATAACGTATAACGGTATATACTATTACGTTATAACGTATAACGGTATATACTATTACGTTATAACGTATAACGTTATATACTACTATCTTATAACGTCTTACGTTATATATTATCGCGTTATAACTTATACCGTTATATACTATCACGTTATAACGTATAACGTTATGTAGCATTACCATATAACGTATAACGTTATGTAGCATTACAATATAATGTATAACGTTATGTAGCATTACCTTATAACGTATAACGTTATATACTATTACGTTATAACGTACAACGTTATGTAGCATTACGTTATAACGTATAACCTAATATATGGTTACGCTATAACGTATAACGTTATGTAGCATTACGCTATAACGTATAACGTTATATACTATTACGTTATAACGTATAACGTTACGTAACATTACGTTATAACGTATAACGTTATATGCTCTTACGTTATAACGTATAACGTTATGTAGCATTACCATATAACGTATAACGTTATGTACCATTACGTTATAACGTATAACGTTATATACTGTTACCATATAACGTATAACGTTATGTAGCATTACCTTATATCGTATAACGTTATATACTTTTACCTTATAACATTTAACGTTATGTAGCATTACGTTATAACGTATAACGTTATATACTGTTACCATATAGCGTATAACGTTACATACTGTTACCATATAACGTATAACGTTATGTAGCATTACCAGATAATGTATAACGTTATGTAGCATTAGCTTATAACGTATAACGTTATGTAGCATTACCATATAACGTATAACGTTATGTAGCATTACCATATAATGTATAACGTTGTGTAGCATTATCTTATAACGTATAACGTTATGTAGCATTACCATATGACGTATAACGTTATATACTGTTACGTTATAACGTATAACGTTATGTAGCATTACCATATAACGTATAACGTTATGTAGCATTACCTTATATAGTATAAAGTTATGTAGCATTACGTTATAACGTATAACGTTATATACTGTTACCATATGAAGTATAACGTTATGTAGCATTACCATATAATGTATAACGTTATGTAGTATTACCTTATAACGTATAACGTTATATACTGTTACCTTATGACGTATAATGTTATGTAGCATTACCATATAACGTATAACGTAATGTAGCATTACGTTATAACGTATAACTTTATATACTGATACCATATAACGTATAACGTTATGTAGCATTACCATATAACGTATAACGTTATATAATGTAACGTTATAACGTATAACGTTATGTAGCATTACCATATAATGTATAACGTTATGTAGCATTACCTTATAACGTATAACGCTATGTAGCATTACCATATAACGTATAACGTTATGTAGCATTACGTTATAACGTATAACGTTATATACTATTACGTTATAACGTATAACGTTACGTAACATTACGTTATAACGTATAACGTTATATGCTCTTACGTTATAACGTATAACGTTATGTAGCATTACCATATAACGTATAACGTTATGTACCATTACGTTATAACGTATAACGTTATATACTGTTACCATATAACGTATAACGTTATGTAGCATTACCTTATATCGTATAACGTAATATACTATTACCTTATAACATTTAACGTTATGTAGCATTACGTTATAACGTATAACGTTATTTACTATTACCTTATAAGGTATAACGTTATCTGGCATTACGTTATAACTTATTACGTTATTTGCTATTACCCTATAACGTATAACGTTATGCAGCATTACGTTATAATGTATATCGTTATATACAGTTACCATATAACGTATAACGTTATGTAGCATTACCTTATAACGTATAAGGTTATGTAGCATTACCTTATAACGTATAAGGTTATGTATCATTACAATATAACGTATAACGTTATATACTGTTTTGGTATAATGTATAACGTTATGTAGCATTACCTTATAACGTATAACGTTATGTAGCATTACCATATAACGTATAACGTTATATACTGTTACCATATAACGTATAACGTTACATACTGTTACCATATAACGTATAACGTTATGTAGCATTACCAGATAATGTATAACGTTATGTAGCATTATCTTATAACGTATAACGTTATGTAGCATTACCATATAACGTATAACGTTATGTAGCATTACCATATAATGTATAACGTTGTGTAGCATTATCTTATAACGTATAACGTTATGTAGCATTACCATATAACGTATAACGTTATATACTGTTACGTTATAACGTATAACGTTATGTAGCATTACCATATAACGTATAACGTTATGTAGCATTACCTTATATAGTATAAAGTTATGTAGCATTACGTTATAACTTATAGCGTTATATACTGTTACCATATGAAGTATAACGTTATGTAGCATTACCATATAATGTATAACGTTATGTAGCATTACCTTATAACGTATAACGTTATGTAGTATTACCATAGAACGTATAACGTTATATACTGTTACCTTATGACGTATAATGTTATGTAGCATTACCATATAACGTATAACGTAATGTAGCATTACGTTATAACGTATAACGTTATATACTGATACCATATAACGTATAACGTTATGTAGCATTACCATATAACGTATAACGTTATATAATGTAACGTTATAACGTATAACGTTATGTAGCATTACCATATAATGTATAACGTTAGGTACCATTACGTTATTACGTATAACGTTATATACTGTTACCATATAACGTATAACATTATGTAGCATTACCATATATCGTATAACGTTATATACTATTACCTTATAACGTTTAACGTTATGTAGCATTACGTTATAACGTATAACGTTATCTACTATTACCTTATAAGGTATAACGTTATCAGGCATTACGTTATAACGTATAACGTTATTTGCTATTACCCTATAACGTATAACGTTATGTAGCATTACGTTATAATGTATATCGTTATATACTGTTACCATATAACGTATAACGTTATGTAGTATTACCTTATAGCGTATAACGTTATGTAGCATTACCTTATAGCGTATAACGTTATGTAGCATTACCTTATAACGTATAAGGTTATGTCTCATTACAATATAACGTATAACGTTATATACTGTAACGTTATAATGTATAACGTTATGTAGCATTACGTTATAACGTATAACGTTATTTACTATTACCTTATAAGGTATAACGTTATCAGGCATTACGTTATAACGTAGAACGTTATTTGCTATTACCCTATAACGTATAACGTTATGCAGCATTACGTTATAATGTATATCGTTATATACTGTTACCATATAACGTATAACGTTATGTAGTATTACCTTATAGCGTATAACGTTATGTAGCATTACCTTATAACGTATAAGGTTATGTATCATTACAATATAACGTATAACGTTATATACTGTTACGTTATAGTGTATAGCGTTATGTAGCATTACCTTATAACGTATAACGTTATGTAGCATTACCATATAACGTATAACGTTATATGCTGTTACGTTATAACGTATAACGTTATGTAGCATTACCATATAACGTATAACGTTATGTAGCATTACCTTATATAGTATAAAGATATGTAGCATTACGTTATAACGTATAACGTTATATACTGTTACCATATAACGTATAATGTTATGTAGCATTACGTTATAATGTATATCGTTATATACTGTTACCATATGACGTATAGCATTATGTAGCATTACCTTATATCGTATAACGTTATATACTATTACCTTATAACGTTTAACGTTATGTAGCATTACGTTATAACGTATAACGTTATTTACTATTACTTTATAAGGTATAAAGTTATGTAGCATTACCATATAACGTATAAAGTTACGTTGCATTACGTTATAACGTATAACGTCATATACTGTTACCATATAACGTATAACGTTATTTAGCATTACCATATAATGTATAACGTTATGTAGCATGACCTTATAACGTATAACGTTATGTTGCATTACCATATAACGTATAACGTTATATACTGTTACGTTATAACGTATAACGTTATGTAGCATTACTATATAACGTATAACGTTATATACTATTACCTTATAACGTTTAACGTTATGTAGCATTACGTTATAACGTATAACGTTATTTACTATTACTTTATAAGGTATAAAGTTATGTAGCATTACCATATAACGTATAAAGTTACGTTGCATTACGTTATAACGTATAACGTCATATACTGTTACCATATAACGTATAACGTTATTTAGCATTAGCATATAATGTATAACGTTATGTAGCATAACCTTGTAACGTATAACGTTATGTTGCATTACCATATAACGTATAACGTTATATACTGTTACGTTATAACGTATAACGTTATGTAGCATTACTATATAACGTATAACGTTATATACTGTTACGTTATAACGTATAACGTTATGTAGCATTACCATATAACGTATAACGTTATATACTGTAACGATATAACGTATAAAGCTATGTAGCATTACCATATAACGTATAACGTTATGTAGTCTTACGTTATAACGTATAACGTTATATACAGTTACCATATAACGTATAACGTTATGTAGCATTACCATATAACGTATAACGTTATGTAGCATTACCTTATATAGTATAAAGTTATGTAGCATTACGTTATAACGTATAACGTTACATACTGTTACCATATAACGTATAACGTTATGTAGCATTACGTTATAATGTATATCGTTATATGCTGTTACCATATGACGTATAACGTCATGTAGCATTACTTTATAACCTATAACGTTATGTAGCATTACCATATAACGTATAACGTTATATACTGTAACGTTATAACGTATAACGTTATGTAGCATTACCATATAACGTATAACGTTATGTACCATTACGTTATAACGTATAACGTTACATACTGTTACCATATAACGTATAACGTTATGTAGCATTACCTTATATCGTATAACGTTATATACTATTACCTTATAACGTTTAACGTTATGTAGCATTACGCTATAGCGTATAACCTGATATACTGTAACGTAATAGCGTGTAACGTTATGTAGCATTGCCATATAACGTATAACGTTATGTAGCACTACGTTATAACGTACAACGTTATATACTGTTACCATATAACGTATAATGTTATGTAGCATTACGTTACAATGTATTTCGTTATATACTGTTACCATATAACGTATAACGTTATGTAGCATTACCATATAACGTATAACGTTATGTAGCATTCCGTTATAACGTATACCGTTACATACTGTTACCATATAACGTATAACGTTATGTAGCATTACGTTATAACGTATATCGTTATATACTGTTACCATATGACGTATAACGTCATGTAGCATTACTTTATAACGTATAACGTTATGTAGCATTATCATATAACGTATAACGTGATATACTGTAACGTTATATCGTATAACGTTATATACTATTACCTTATAACGTTTAACGTTATGTAGCATTACGTTATAACGTATAACGTTATATACTGTTACGTTATATCGTATAACGTTATGTAGCATTAACATATAACGTATAACGTTACATACTGTTACGTTATATCGTATAACGTTATGTAGCATTACCATATAACGTATAACGTTATGTAGCATTACCTTATATAGTATAAAGTTATGCAGCATTACGTTATAACGTATAACGTTATATACTGTTAACATATAAAGTATAACGTTATGTAGCATTACCATATAATGTATAACGGTATGTAGCATTACCTTATAACGTATAACGTTATGTAGCATTACCATATAACGTATAACGTTATATACTGTTACCTTATAACGTATAACGTTCTGTAGCATTACCATATAACGTATAAAGTTATGTAGCATTACCATATAACGTATAAAGTTATGTAGCATTACGTTATAACGTATAACGTTACATACTGTTACCATATAACGTATAATGTTATGTAGCATTACGTTATAATGTATATCGTTGTATACTGTTACCATATGACGTATAACGTCATGCAGCATTACCTTATAACGTATAACGTTATGTAGCATTACCTTATACCGTATAACCTTATATACTATTACCTTATAACGTTTAACGTTATGTAGCATTACGTTATAACGTATAACGTTATTTACTATTACCTTATAAGGTATAACGTTATCTGGCATTACGTTATAACGTATAACGTTATGTAGCATTACGTTATAATGTATGTCGTTATATACTGTTACCATATAACGTACAATGTTATGTAGCATTATGTTATAATGTATATCGTTATATACTGTTACCATATGACGTATAACGTCATGTAGCATTACCTTATAACGTATAACGTTATGTAGCATTACCTTATAACGTATAACGTTATATACTGTTACCATAAAAAGTATAACGTTATGTAGCATTACCATATAATGTATATCGTTATGTAGTATTACCTTATAACGTATAACGTTATGTAGCATTACCATATAACGTATAACGTTATATACTGCTACCTTACAACGTATATCGTTATGTAGCATTACCATATAACGTATAACGTTATGTAGCATTACCTTATAACGTATAACGTTATATACTGATACTATATAACGTATAACGTTATGTAGCATTACCATATATCGTATAACGTTATACACTATTACCTTATAACGTTTAACGTTATGTAGCATTACGTTGTAACGTATAACGTTATTTACTATTACCTTATAAGGTATAACGCTATCTGGCATTACGTTATAACGTATAACGTTATTTGCTATTACCCTATAACGTATAACGTTATTTAGCATTACGTTATAATGTATATCGTTATATGCTGTTACCATATAACGTATAACGTTATGTAGCATTACCTTATAACGTATAACGTTATGTAGCATTTCCTTATAACTTATAAGGTTATGTATCATTACAATATAACGTATAACGTTATATACTGTTACGTTATAATGTATAACGTTATGTAGCATTACCTTATAACGTATAACGTTATGTAGCATTACCATATAACGTATAACGTTATATACTGTTACGTTATAACGTATAACGTTATATACTGTTACCATATAACGTATAACGTTATGTAGCATTACCATATAACGTATAACGTTATGTAGCATTACCTTATATAGTATAAAGTTATGTAGCATTACGTTATAACGTATAACGTTACATACTGTTACCATATAACGTATAACGTTATGTAGCATTACGTTATAATGTATATCGTTATATACTGTTACCATATGACGTATAGCGTCATGTAGCATTACTTTTTAACGTATAACGTTATGTAGCATTACCATATAACGTATAGCGTGATATACTGTAACGTTATAGCGTATAACGTTATGTAGCATTACCATATAACGTATAACGTTATGTTGCATTCCGTTATAACGTATAACGTTATATACTGTTACCACATAACGTATAATGTTATGTAGCATTACGTTATAATGTATATCGTTATATACTGTTACCATATGACGTATAACGTCATGTAGCATTACCTTATAACGTATAACGTTATGTAGCATTACCTTATATCGTAAAACGTTATGTAGCATTACGTTAGAATATATATCGTTATATACTGTTACCATATAACGTATAACGTTATGTAGAATTACCATATAACGTATAACGTTATGTAGCATTACCATATAACGTATAGCGTGATATACTGTAACGTTATAGCGTATAACGTTATGTAGCATTACCATATAACGTATAACGTTATGTTGCATTCCGTTATAACGTATAACGTTATATACTGTTACCACATAACGTATAATGTTATGTAGCATTACGTTATAATGTATATCGTTATATACTGTTACCATATGACGTATAACGTCATGTAGCATTACCTTATAACGTATAACGTTATGTAGCATTACCTTATATCGTATAACGTTATGTAGCATTACGTTAGAATATATATCGTTATATACTGTTACCATATAACGTATAACGTTATGTAGCATTACCATATAACGTATAACGTTATATACTGTTACGTTATAACGTATAACGTTATGTAGCATTACCATATAACGTGTAACGTTATATACTGTTACGATATAACGTATAACGTTATATACTGTTACGATATAACGTATAACGTTATGTAGCATTACCATATAACGTATAACGTTATGTAGCATTACGTTATAACGTATAACGTTATATACTGTTACCATATAACGTATAATGTTATGTGGCATTACGTTATAACGTATAACGTTACATACTGTTACCATATAACGTATAACGTTATGTAGCATTACGTTATAATGTATATCGTTATATACTGTTACCATATGACGTATAACGTCATGTAGCATTACTTTATAACGTATAACGTTATGTAGCATTACCTTATAACGTATAACGTTATATACTGATACTATATAACGTATAACGTTATGTAGCATTACCATATAACGTATAACGTTTTATACTGTAACGTTATAACGTATAACGTTATGTAGCATTACCATATAACGTATAACGTTATGTACCATTACGTTATAACGTATAACGTTATATACTGTTACCATAAAAAGTATAACGTTATGTAGCATTACCATATAATGTATATCGTTATGTAGCATTACCTTATAACGTATAACGTTATGTAGCATTACCTTATATCGTATAACGTTATGTAGCATTACGTTAGAATATATATCGTTATATACTGTTACCATATAACGTATAACGTTATGTAGCATTACCATATAACGTATATCGTTATATACTGTTACGTTATAACGTATAACGTTATGTAGCATTACCATATAACGTGTAACGTTATATACTGTTACGATATAACGTATAACGTTATATACTGTTACGATATAACGTATAACGTTATATACTATTACCTTATAACATTTAACGTTATGTAGCATTACCTCATAACGTATAAGGTTATGTATCATTACAATATAACGTATAACGTTATATGCTCTTACGTTATAACGTATAACGTTATGTAGCATTACCATATAACGTATAACGTTATGTACCATTACGTTATAACGTATAACGTTATATACTGTTACCATATAACCTATAACGTTATGTAGCATTACCTTATATCGTATAACGTAATATACTATTACCTTATAACATTTAACGTTATGTAGCATTACGTTATAACGTATAACGTTATTTACTATTACCTTATAAGGTATAACGTTATCTGGCATTACGTTATAACTTATTACGTTATTTGCTATTACCCTATAACGTTATGCAGCATTACGTTATAATGTATATCGTTATATACAGTTACCATATAACGTATAACGTTATGTAGCATTACCTTATAACGTATAAGGTTATGTAGCATTACCTTATAACGTATAAGGTTATGTATCATTACAATATATCGTATAACGTTATATACTGTTACGTTATAATGTATAACGTTATGTAGCATTACCTTATAACGTATAACGTTATGTAGCATTACCATATAACGTATAACGTTATATACTGTTACCATATAACGTATAACGTTACATACTGTTACCATATAACGTATAACGTTATGTAGCATTACCAGATAATGTATAACGTTATGTAGCATTATCTTATAACGTATAACGTTATGTAGCATTACCATATAACGTATAACGTTATGTAGCATTACCATATAATGTATAACGTTGTGTAGCATTATCTTATAACGTATAACGTTATGTAGCATTACCATATGACGTATAACGTTATATACTGTTACGTTATAACGTATAACGTTATGTAGCATTACCATATAACGTATAACGTTATGTAGCATTACCTTATATAGTATAAAGATATGTAGCATTACGTTATAACTTATAACGTTATATACTGTTACCATATGAAGTATAACGTTATGTAGCATTACCATATAATGTATAACGTTATGTAGCATTACCTTATAACGTATACCGTTATGTAGTATTACCATAGAACGTATAACGTTATATACTGTTACCTTATGACGTATAATGTTATGTAGCATTACCATATAACGTATAACGTAATGTAGCATTACGTTATAACGTATAACGTTATATACTGATACCATATAACGTATAACGTTATGTAGCATTACCATATAACGTATAACGTTATATAATGTAACGTTATAACGTATAACGTTATGTAGCATTACCATATAATGTATAACGTTAGGTACCATTACGTTATTACGTATAACGTTATATACTGTTACCATATAACGTATAACATTATGTAGCATTACCTTATATCGTATTACGTTATATACTATTACCTTATAACGTTTAACGTGATGTAGCATTACGTTATAACGTATAACGTTATCTACTATTACCTTATAAGGTATAACGTTATCAGGCATTACGTTATAACGTATAACGTTATTTGCCATTACCCTATAACGTATAACGTTATGTAGCATTACGTTATAATGTATATCGTTATATACTGTTACCATATAACGTATAACGTTATGTAGTATTACCTTATAGCGTATAACGTTATGTAGCATTACCTTATAGCGTATAACGTTATGTAGCATTACCTTATAACGTATAAGGTTATGTCTCATTACAATATAACGTATAACGTTATATACTGTAACGTTATAATGTATAACGTTATGTAGCATTACGTTATAACGTATAACGTTATTTACTATTACCTTATAAGGTATAACGTTATCAGGCATTACGTTATAACGTATAACGTTATTTGCTATTACCCTATAACGCATAACGTTATGTAGCATTACGTTATAATGTATATCGTTATATACTGTTACCATATAACGTATAACGTTATGTAGTATTACCTTATAGCGTATAACGTTATGTAGCATTACCTTATAACGTACAAGGTTATGTATCATTACAATATAACGTATAACGTTATATACTGTTACGTTATAACGTATAGCGTTATGTAGCATTACCTTATAACGTATAACGTTATGTAGCATTACCATATAACGTATAACGTTATATACTGTTACGTTATAACGTATAACGTTATGTAGCATTACCATATAACGTATAACGTTATGTAGCATTACCTTATATAGTATAAAGATATGTAGCATTACGTTATAACGTATAACGTTATATACTGTTACCATATAACGTATAATGTTATGTAGCATTACGCTATAATGTATATCGTTATATACTGTTACCATATGACGTATAGCATTATGTAGCATTACCTTATATCGTATAACGTTATATACTATTACCTTATAACGTTTAACGTTATGTAGCATTACGTTATAACGTATAACGTTATTTACTATTACTTTATAAGGTATAAAGTTATGTAGCATTACCATATAACGTATAAAGTTACGTTGCATTACGTTATAACGTATAACGTCATATACTGTTACCATATAACGTATAACGATATTTAGCATTACCATATAATGTATAACGTTATGTAGCATAACCTTATAACGTATAACGTTATGTTGCATTACCATATAACGTATAACGTTATATACTGTTACGTTATAACGTATAACGTTATGTAGCATTACTATATAACGTATAACGTTATATACTATTACCTTATAACGTTTAACGTTATGTAGCATTACGTTATAACGTATAACGTTATTTACTATTACTTTATAAGGTATAAAGTTATGTAGCATTACCATATAACGTATAAAGTTACGTTGCATTACGTTATAACGTATAACGTCATATACTGTTACCATATAACGTATAACGTTATTTAGCATTAGCATATAATGTATAACGTTATGTAGCATAACCTTATAACGTATAACGTTATGTTGCATTACCATATAACGTATAACGTTATATACTGTTACGTTATAACGTATAACGTTATGTAGCATTACTATATAACGTATAACGTTATATACTGTTACGTTATAACGTATAACGTTATGTAGCATTACCATATAACGTATAACGTTATATACTGTAACGATATAACGTATAAAGCTATGTAGCATTGCCATATAACGTATAACGTTATGTAGTCTTACGTTATAACGTATAACGTTATATACAGTTACCATATAACGTATAACGTTATGTAGCATTACCATATAACGTATAACGTTATGTAGCATTACCTTATATAGTATAAAGTTATGTAGCATTACGTTATAACGTATAACGTTACATACTGTTACCATATAACGTATAACGTTATGTAGCATTACGTTATAATGTATATCGTTATATGCTGTTAACATATGACGTATAACGTCATGTAGCATTACTTTATAACCTATAACGTTATGTAGCATTACCATATAACGTATAACGTGATATACTGTAACGTTATAGCTTATAACGTTATGTAGCATTACAATATAACGTATAACGTTATGTAGCATTCCGTTATAACGTATAACGATATATACTGTTAGCATATAACGTATAATGTTATGTAGCATTACGTTATAATTTATATCGTTATATACTGTTACCATATGACGTATAATGCCATGTATCATTACCTTATAACGTATAAAGTTAAGTAAGTTAACGTATAACGTTATATACTGTTACCATATAAAGTATAACGTTATGTAGCATTACCATATAACGTATAACGTCATGTAGCATTACGTTATAACGTATAACGTTATATACTGATACCATATAACGTATAACGTTATGTAGCATTACCATATAACGTATAACGTTATATACTGTAACGTTATAACGTATAACGTTATGTAGCATTACCATATAACGTATAACGTTATGTACCATTACGTTATAACGTATAACGTTACACACTGTAACCATATAACGTATAACGTTATGTAGCATTACCTTATATCGTATAACGTTATATACTATTACCTTATAACGTTTAACGTTATGTAGCATTACGCTATAGCGTATAACCAGATATACTGTAACGTTATAGCGTATAACGTTATGTAGCATTGCCATATAACGTATAACGTTATGTAGCACTACGTTATAACGTACAACGTTATATACTGTTACCATATAACGTATAATGTTATGTAGCATTACGTTATAATGTATATCGTTATATACTGTTACCATATAACGTATAACATTATGTAGCATTACCTTATATCGTATAACGTTATATACTATTACCTTATAACGTTTAACGTTATGTAGCATTACTTTATAACGTATAACGTTATGTAGCCTTACCATATAACGTATAACGTGATATACTGTAACGTTATAGCGTATAACGTTATGTAGCATTACCATATAACGTATAACGTTATGTAGCATTCCGTTATAACGTATAACGTTATATACTGTTACCATATAACGTATAATGTTATGTAGCATTACGTTAGAGTGTATATCGTTATATACTGTTACCTTATGACGTATAACGTCATGTAGCATTACCTGATAACGTATAACGTTATGTAGCATTACCTTATATCGTATAACGTTATGTAGCATTACGTTACAATATATATCGTTATATACTGTTACCATATAACGTATAACGTTATGTAGCATTACCATATAACGTATAACGTTATATACTGTTACGTTATAACGTATAACGTTATGTAGCATTACCATATAATGTATAACGTTAGGTACCATTACGTTATTACGTATAACGTTATATACTGTTACCATATAACGTATAACATTATGTAGCATTACCTTATATCCTATAACGTTATATACTATTACCTTATAACGATTAACGTTAGGTAGCATTACGTTATAACGTATAACGTTATTTACTATTACCTTATAAGGTATAACGTTATCAGGCATTACGTTATAACGTATAACGTTATTTGCTATTACCCTATAACGTATAACGTTATGTAGCATTACGTTACAATGTATATCGTTATATACTGTTACCATATAATGTATAACGTTATGTAGCATTACGTTATAATGTATATCGTTATATACTGTTACCATATGACGTATAACGTCATGTAGCATTACTTTATAACGTATAACGTTATGTAGCATTACGTTATAACGTATAACGTGATATACTGTAACGTTATATCGTATAACGTTATATACTATTACCTTATAACGTTTAACGTTATGTAGCATTACGTTATAACGTATAACGTTATTTACTATTACCTTATAAGGTATAACGTTATCAGGCATTACGTTATAACGTATAACGTTATTTGCTATTACCCTATAACGTATAACGTTATGTAGCATTACGTTACAATGTATATCGTTATATACCGTTACCATATAACGTATAACGTTATGTAGCATTACCTTATATAGTATAAAGTTATGCAGCATTACGTTATAACGTATAACGTTATATACTGTTAACATATAAAGTATAACGTTATGTAGCATTACCATATAATGTATAACGGTATGTAGCATTACCTTATAACGTATAACGTTATGTAGCATTACCATATAACGTATAACGTTATATACTGTTACCTTATAACGTATAACGTTATGTAGCATTACCATATAACGTATAAAGTTATGTAGCATTACCATATAACGTATAAAGTTATGTAGCATTACGTTATAACGTATAACGTTACATACTGTTACCATATAACGTATAATGTTATGTAGCATTACGTTATAATGTATATCGTTGTATACTGTTACGTTATAACGTATAACGTTATGTAGCATTACCATATAACGTATAACGTTATGTAGCATTACCTTATATAGTATAAAGTTATGCAGCATTACGTTATAATGTATATCGTTATATACTGTTACCATATGACGTATAGCGTCATGTTGCATTACTTTATAACGTATAACGTTATGTAGCATTACCATATAACGTATAGCGTGATATACTGTAACGTTATAGCGTATAACGTTATGTAGCATTACCATATAACGTATAACGTTATGTTGCATTCCGTTATAACGTATAACGTTATATACTCTTACCACATAACGTATAATGTTATGTAGCATTACGTTATAATGTATATCGTTATATACTGTTACCATATGACGTATAACGTCATGTAGCATTACCTTATATCGTATAACGTTATGTAGCATTACGTTAGAATATATATCGTTATATACTGTTACCATATAACGTATAACGTTATGTAGCATTACCATATAACGTATAACGTTATATACTGTTACGTTATAACGTATAACGTTATGTAGCATTACCATATAACGTGTAACGTTATATACTGTTACGATATAACGTATAACGTTATATACTGTTACGATATAACGTATAACGTTATGTAGCATTACCATATAACGTATAACGTTATGTAGCATTACGTTATAACGTATAACGTTATATACTGTTACCATATAACGTATAATGTTATGTGGCATTACGTTATAACGTATAACGTTACATACTGTTACCATATAACGTATAACGTTATGTAGCATTACGTTATAATGTATATCGTTATATACTCTCACCATATGACGTATAACGTCATGTAGCATTACTTTATAACGTATAACGTTATGTAGCATTACCTTATAACGTATAACGTTATATACTGATACTATATAACGTATAACGTTATGTAGCATTACCATATAACGTATAACGTTATATACTGTAACGTTATAACGTATAACGTTATGTAGCATTACCATATAACGTATAACGTTATGTACCATTACGTTATAACGTATAACGTTATATACTGTTACCATAAAAAGTATAACGTTATGTAGCATTACCATATAATGTATATCGTTATGTAGCATTACCTTATAACGTATAACGTTATGTAGCATTACCATATAACGTATAACGTTATATACTGTTACCTTACAACGTATATCGTTATGTAGCATTACCATATAACGTATAACGTTATGTAGCATTACCTTATAACATATAACGTTATATACTGATACTATATAACGTATAACGTTATGTAGCATTACCATATATCGTATAACGTTATATACTATTACCTTATAACGTTTAACGTTATGTAGCATTACGTTATAACGTATAACGTTATTTACTATTACCTTATAACGTATAACGTTATGTTGCATTCCGTTATAACGTATAACGTTATATACTGTTACCACATAACGTATAATGTTATGTAGCATTACGTTATAATGTATATCGTTATATACTGTTACCATATGACGTATAACGTCATGTAGCATTACCTTATAACGTATAACGTTATGTAGCATTACCTTATATCGTATAACGTTATGTAGCATTACGTTAGAATATATATCGTTATATACTGTTACCATATAACGTATAACGTTATGTAGCATTACCATATAACGTATAACGTTATATACTGTTACGTTATAACGTATAACGTTATGTAGCATTACCATATAACGTGTAACGTTATATACTGTTACGATATAACGTATAACGTTATATACTGTTACGATATAACGTATAACGTTATGTAGCATTACCATATAACGTATAACGTTATGTAGCATTACCTTATATAGTATAAAGTTATGTAGCATTACGTTATAACGTATAACGTTACATACTGTTACCATATAACGTATAACGTTATGTAGCATTACGTTATAATGTATATCGTTATATACTGTTACCATATGACGTATAGCGTCATGTAGCA
Source organism: Bombus sonorus (assembly GCA_029958995.1). Classification (NCBI taxonomy): domain Eukaryota; kingdom Metazoa; phylum Arthropoda; class Insecta; order Hymenoptera; family Apidae; genus Bombus; species Bombus sonorus. The sequence continues at coordinate 87,192 of JARWAU010000056.1, read as the reverse complement.
TTACTTTATAACGTATAACGTTATGTAGCATTACCAAATAACGTATAGCGTGATATACTGTAACGTTATAGCGTATAACGTTATGTAGCATTACCATATAACGTATAACGTTATGTTGCATTCCGTTATAACGTATAACGTTATATACTGTTACCACATAACGTATAATGTTATGTAGCATTACGTTATAATGTATATCGTTATATACTGTTACCATATGACGCATAACGTCATGTAGCATTACCTTATAACGTATAACGTTATGTAGCATTACCTTATATCGTATAACGTTATGTGGCATTACGTTAGAATATATATCGTTATATACTGTTACCATATAACGTATAACGTTATGTAGCTTTACCATATAACGTATAACGTTATATACTGTTACGTTATAACGTATAACGTTATGTAGCATTACCATATAACGTGTAACGTTATATACTGTTACGATATAACGTATAACGTTATATACTGTTACGATATAACGTATAACGTTATGTAGCATTACCATATAACGTATAACGTTATGTAGCATTACGTTATAACGTATAACGTTATATACTGTTACCATATAACGTATAATGTTATGTGGCATTACGTTATAACGTATAACGTTACATACTGTTACCATATAACGTATAACGTTATGTAGCATTACGTTATAAGGTATATCGTTATATACTGTTACCATATGACGTATAACGTCATGTAGCATTACTTTATAACGTATAACGTTATGTAGCATTACCTTATAACGTATAACGTTATATACTGATACTATATAACGTATAACGTTATGTAGCATTACCATATAACGTATAACGTTATATACTGTTACCACATAACGTATAATGTTATGTAGCATTACGTTATAATGTATATCGTTATATACTGTTACCATATGACGTATAACGTCATGTAGCATTACCTTATAACGTATAACATTATGTAGCATTACCTTATATCGTATAACGTTATGTAGCATTACGTTAGAATATATATCGTTATATACTGTTACCATATAACGTATAACGTTATGTAGCATTACCATATAACGTATAACGTTATATACTGTTACGTTATAACGTATAACGTTATGTAGCATTACCATATAACGTGTAACGTTATATACTGTTACGATATAACGTATAACGTTATATACCGTTACGATATAACGTATAACGTTATGTAGCATTACCATATAACGTATAACGTTATGTAGCATTACCTTATATAGTATAAAGTTATGTAGCATTACGTTATAACGTATAACGTTACATACTGTTACCATATAACGTATAACGTTATGTAGCATTACGTTATAATGTATATCGTTATATACTGTTACCATATGACGTATAGCGTCATGTAGCATTACTTTATAACGTATAACGTTATGTAGCATTACCATATAACGTATAGCGTGATATACTGTAACGTTATAGCGTATAACGTTATGTAGCATTACCATATAGCGTATAACGTTATGTTGCATTCCGTTATAACGTATAACGTTATATACTGTTACCACATAACGTATAATGTTATGTAGCATTGCGTTATAATGTATATCGTTATATACTGTTACCATATGACGTATAACCTCATGTAGCATTACCTTATAACGTATAACGTTATGTAGCATTACCTTATATCGTATAACGTTATGTAGCATTACGTTACAATATATATCGTTATATACTGTTACCATATAACGTATAACGTTATATACTGTTACCATATAACGTATAACGTTATGTAGCATTACCATATAACGTATAACGTTATATACTGTTACGTTATAACGTATAACGTTATGTAGCATTACCATATAACGTGTAACGTTATATACTGTTACGATATAACGTATAACGTTATATACTGTTACGATATAACGTATAACGTTATGTAGCATTACCATATAACGAATAACGTTATGTAGCATTACGTTATAACGTATAACGTTATATACTGTTACCATATAACGTATAATGTTATGTGGCATTACGTTATAACGTATAACGTTACATACTGTTACCATATAACGTATAACGTTATGTAGCATTACGTTATAATGTATATCGTTATATACTGTTACCATATGACGTATAACGTCATGTAGCATTACTTTATAACGTATAACGTTATGTAGCATTACCTTATAACGTATAACGTTATATACTGGTACTATATAACGTATAACGTTATGTAGCATTACCTTATAACGTATAACGTTATGTAGCATTACCTTATATCGTATAACGTTATGTGGCATTACGTTAGAATATATATCGTTATATACTGTTACCATATAACGTATAACGTTATGTAGCTTTACCATATAACGTATAACGTTATATACTGTTACGTTATAACGTATAACGTTATGTAGCATTACCATATAACGTGTAACGTTATATACTGTTACGATATAACGTATAACGTTATATACTGTTACGATATAACGTATAACGTTATGTAGCATTACCATATAACGTATAACGTTATGTAGCATTACGTTATAACGTATAACGTTATATACTGTTACCATATAACGTATAATGTTATGTGGCATTACGTTATAACGTATAACGTTACATACTGTTACCATATAACGTATAACGTTATGTAGCATTACGTTATAAGGTATATCGTTATATACTGTTACCATATGACGTATAACGTCATGTAGCATTACTTTATAACGTATAACGTTATGTAGCATTACCTTATAACGTATAACGTTATATACTGATACTATATAACGTATAACGTTATGTAGCATTACCATATAACGTATAACGTTATATACTGTTACCACATAACGTATAATGTTATGTAGCATTACGTTATAATGTATATCGTTATATACTGTTACCATATGACGTATAACGTCATGTAGCATTACCTTATAACGTATAACATTATGTAGCATTACCTTATATCGTATAACGTTATGTAGCATTACGTTAGAATATATATCGTTATATACTGTTACCATATAACGTATAACGTTATGTAGCATTACCATATAACGTATAACGTTATATACTGTTACGTTATAACGTATAACGTTATGTAGCATTACCATATAACGTGTAACGTTATATACTGTTACGATATAACGTATAACGTTATATACCGTTACGATATAACGTATAACGTTATGTAGCATTACCATATAACGTATAACGTTATGTAGCATTACCTTATATAGTATAAAGTTATGTAGCATTACGTTATAACGTATAACGTTACATACTGTTACCATATAACGTATAACGTTATGTAGCATTACGTTATAATGTATATCGTTATATACTGTTACCATATGACGTATAGCGTCATGTAGCATTACTTTATAACGTATAACGTTATGTAGCATTACCATATAACGTATAGCGTGATATACTGTAACGTTATAGCGTATAACGTTATGTAGCATTACCATATAGCGTATAACGTTATGTTGCATTCCGTTATAACGTATAACGTTATATACTGTTACCACATAACGTATAATGTTATGTAGCATTGCGTTATAATGTATATCGTTATATACTGTTACCATATGACGTATAACCTCATGTAGCATTACCTTATAACGTATAACGTTATGTAGCATTACCTTATATCGTATAACGTTATGTAGCATTACGTTACAATATATATCGTTATATACTGTTACCATATAACGTATAACGTTATATACTGTTACCATATAACGTATAACGTTATGTAGCATTACCATATAACGTATAACGTTATATACTGTTACGTTATAACGTATAACGTTATGTAGCATTACCATATAACGTGTAACGTTATATACTGTTACGATATAACGTATAACGTTATATACTGTTACGATATAACGTATAACGTTATGTAGCATTACCATATAACGAATAACGTTATGTAGCATTACGTTATAACGTATAACGTTATATACTGTTACCATATAACGTATAATGTTATGTGGCATTACGTTATAACGTATAACGTTACATACTGTTACCATATAACGTATAACGTTATGTAGCATTACGTTATAATGTATATCGTTATATACTGTTACCATATGACGTATAACGTCATGTAGCATTACTTTATAACGTATAACGTTATGTAGCATTACCTTATAACGTATAACGTTATATACTGGTACTATATAACGTATAACGTTATGTAGCATTACCATATAACGTATAACGTTATATACTGTAACGTTATAACGTATAACGTTATGTAGCATTACCATATAACGTATAACGTTATGTACCATTACGTTATAACGTATAACGTTATATACTGTTACCATAAAAAGTATAACGTTATGTAGCATTACCATATAATGTATATCGTTATGTAGCATTACCTTATAACGTATAACGTTATGTAGCATTACCATATAACGTATAACGTTATATACTGTTACCTTACAACGTATATCGTTATGTAGCATTACCATATAACGTATAACGTTATGTAGCATTACCTTATAACGTATAACGTTATATACTGATACTATATAACGTATAACGTTATGTAGCATTACCATATATCGTATAACGTTATATACTATTACCTTATAACGTTTAACGTTATGTAGCATTACGTTATAACGTATAACGTTATTTACTATTACCTTATAAGGTATAACGCTATCTGGCATTACGTTATAACGTATAACGTTATTTGCTATTACCCTATAACGTATAACGTTATTTAGCATTACGTTATAATGTATATCGTTATATGCTGTTACCATATAACGTATAACGTTATGTAGCATTACCTTATAACGTATAACGTTATGTAGCATTACCATATAACGTATAATGTTATATACTGTTACGTTATAACGTATAACGTTATATACTGTTACCATATAACGTATAACGTTATGTAGCATTACCATATAACGTATAGCGTGATATACTGTAACGTTATAGCGTATAACGTTATGTAGCATTATCATATAACGTATAACGTTATGTTGCATTCCGTTATAACGTATAACGTTATATACTGTTACCATATAACGTATAATGTTATGTAGCATTACGTTATAATGTATATCGTTATATACTGTTACCATATGACGTATAACGTTATGTAGCATTACGTTACAATATATATCGTTATATACTGTTACCATATAACGTATAACGTTATGTAGCATTACCATATAACGTATAACGTTATATACTGTTACGTTATAACGTATAACGTTATGTAGCATTACCATATAACGTATAACGTTATATACTGTTACGATATAACTTATAACGTTATGTAGCATTACCATATAACGTATAACGTTATGTAGCATTACGTTATAACGTATAACGTTATATACTGTTACCATATAACGTATAATGTTATGTGGCATTACGTTATAACCTATAACGTTACATACTGTTACCATATAACGTATAACGTTATGTAGCATTACGTTATAATGTATATCGTTATATACTGTTACCATATGACGTATAACGTCATGTAGCATTACTTTATAACGTATAACGTTATGTAGCATTACCATATAACGTATAACGTGATATACTGTAACGTTATAGCGTATAACGTTATGTAGCATTACCATATAACGTATAACGTTATGTAGCATTCCGTTATAACGTATAACGTTATATACTGTTACCATATAACGTATAATGTTATGTAGCATTACGTTATAATGTATATCGTTATATACTGTTACCATATGACGTATAACGTCATGTAGCATTACCTTATAACGTATAACGTTATGTAGCATTACCTTATATCGTATAACGTTATGTAGCATTACGTTACAATATATATCGTTATATACTGTTACCATATAACGTATAACGTTATATACTGTTACCATATAACGTATAACGTTATGTAGCATTACCATATAACGTATAACGTTATATACTGTTACGTTATAACGTATAACGTTATGTAGCATTACCATATAACGTATAACGTTATATACTGTTACGATATGACGTATATCGTTATGTAGCTTTACCATATAACGTATAACGTTATGTAGCATTACGTTATAACGTATAAAGCTATACATTATTTCGTTATAACGCATAATGTTATATAGAATTATCTTATAACGTATAACTTTATGTAGCAATACGTTATAACGACAACTTGGGCATCGTTTACGACTTTGCCAATACAGTTTTCCTTCGCTGCATCATCTTGATGGTAAGTCAGTTGTTACATATCGGTCCGAAGCAATAGTTGGTTGTTCGTAATAATTGATCAGAATTCCACGGCATCTTAGGCAATCATCATCCGAGCTTATATCGCGCATCAAAATGCATCAATCAGAAGTCGAATTTGTAATTGCGAATCGCGAACCGTTACTAATATTAATCTCGTACCGCCAATATAACAATGGCGAGTTCTACACATCGTGTACACACAGAATATATTATAATGAATATCTATTATTAAATATATCTGAGTGATTTTTCTATCACGACCTATCTCGACGTACCTATCACGACCCAACCACCTCAGTACCAATAATTAACAATATTTAAGCATCTAATTAATAACAATTAAACTATTAATTAATAGCAATGGAAACATTTGTGAATAACATTTAAAACATTAATTTATTACAATCAAATCAATCATTCTTCGAGGTACCAATAAGTCTCTCGCTAATAGCCTAATAGATCGTTTGATAGATCTAACGAAGAAATACCTAATCGCGATTACAGCCAATTAATTCATATTATTCGCTACATAATTAATATCAGTATCACGATGCAGGCGGTATTGAAGAAAAAGAGCCATTTTATGTTACAACTATAACGAGTAAATGTCAAAAGATCGTTACCGTTTGATTGACATCTCGACACTTTTTCAAGGTATATAAGGAACACGGAAATCGCGCGCGAGCTCTTTTGTGCCTGAACTGCCGGAGAGTGAACATCGAAGATGAACTTAAATATAAGGCAAATAAACAAAAAATATTAACAGTAACATTGAACTAGTAATTTATAACGTCTAAACCGTTAATTTACAACACTTAAGCTATTAATTTTTAACATTTAAGCTATTAATTTATAACATTTCAGCTATTAATTTATAACATTTAAGCTATTAATTTACAACATTTAAGCTATTAATTTACAACATTTACGCTATTAATTTTCGACATTTAAACTGTTATTTTATACATTTAAACTTTTAATTTATAATATTTAAGCTATTAATTTATAACATTTAAGCTATTAATTTATAACATTTAAGCTATTAATTTACAACATTTGAGCTATTAATTTATAGCATTTAAACTGTTATTTTATACATTTAAGCCATTAATTTCTAACATTTAATATAACAATTATATCATCTAAGCCATTAATTTATAACATGTAAGCCATTCATCTAAAACAATTACTCCATTAATTCTTAACACCTATACCAAAAATTTATAACCATATCCTTCCATTAATTCAAAGTAATTATGCTCTTAATTTATAGCAGTTGTACCATTAATTGGAAGCAACTCTGATTCATTGATTTAAATGAATACCATCAATTCGTTGTGAGTAAATTAATTATTTATTTTGTTTTATTTAATATTTACGAAATCTTTCAAGTCCCCGCAGTGCTATTGTATTTCTATATAGTATTATTTTTTAATTTTAAATTCTAAAGTATTTAATTTCTTATTTCACTGTTTCATATAAAACCAATAGTAACGCAGAGTGTACCAATTAAGTATCTATGGATGGAATGTAATTTTCCATGTCTGCTCAAAACCAAGGATACAGCACCGTATTCATGGAATCAAGGAAGCAAGTGCAATTTATTCGAAGGCAGCGACAACTCACCATTCATCCATACGCACTACAATTGGTATCTTGCATGGTTTAGTTTCTTCGATGATAAGTTGAATATTCAAGTATGATTATGCAGAACCACATACTACAGCTATTTTAATTAATAAATTTCAATAAACGCTACTTCTTTGTTATAAAATAATTTTACCTCTCTGCTACCAATGCTTAAAAACTGTTTATGTAAATGGGACCCGAGCGTAGTTACCTCCTCGTGGTGGGTCCTGCTAATTGGTATCGTTTTCCAAAAATTGATCAATTGATTAATCTTTGGAAAACGATCTCAAGCTAAGAACTACACACCAGTCCAGTTAGGGTAACCAAAAGCCGCGAACAGAATTGTGGATGAACCATACTGGACTGCAAAGTTGGACACCGTTGGACAACGTTGGACATCGATGGACTACGTTCTACAGAGTTGGGATGCTTTGGACAGAGTTGGAATGCCTCGTACAGAGTTTCAATGCTTTGGACTGAGTTGGAATGCGTTCTACAGGGTTGGACTGCCTTCGACAGAGTTGGAATGCTGTGGACAGAGTGGGAATGCTGTGGACAGAGTTGGAATGCTGTGGACAGAGTTGGAATGCTGTGGACAGAGTTGGAATGCTGTGGACAGAGTTGGAATGCTTTGTACAGAGTTGGAATGCTTTCGACAGAGTAGGAATGCTGTGTACAGAGTTAGAAACCGTTCTACAGAGTTTGGATGCATTGGAGAGAGTTGGAATGCTGTGTACAGAGTTAGAATGCTTTAGACAGAGTTGGAATGCTTTCGACAGAGTTCAAATGCTTTCGACAGAGTTCAAATACTTTCTACAGTTTTGGAATGCTTACTACAGTGTTGGAATGCTTTCTTCAGTGTTGGAATGCTTTCTACAGGGTTGGAATGCTTTCTAAAGTGTGGGAATGCTTTCTGGCGTGTGGGTATGCTTTCTAGAGTGTTGGCATGCTTTTTAGAGGGTTCGAACGCTTTCTAGAGGGTTGGAATGCTTTCGATAGAGTTGGAATACCATTGTACACGGTTGAAATGATCTCTGCAGGGTTGGAATGCCTTCGAGAGAGACGGAATACCTTTGTACAGGGTTGGAATGCTTTCTACAGTGTTGGAATGCTTTCGACAGAGTTGGAATACCTTTGTACAGAGTTGGAATGCTTTCGACAAGTTTGGAATACCTTTGTACAGAGTTGGAATGCTTTCGACAGAGTTGGAATACTTTCGACAGAGTTGGAATACCTTTGTACAGGGTTGGAATGCTTTCTACAGTGTTGGAATGCTTTGTAGAGGGTTGGAATGCTTTCTAGAGTGTGGGAGTGCTTTCTGGAGTGTTTTGAATGCTTTCTAGAGTGTTGACATGCTTTCCAGAGGGTTGGAATGCTTTCCAGAGGGTTGGAATGCTTTCTAGAGCGTTGGAATGCTTTCGACAGAGTTGGAATACCTTTGTACAGAGTTGGAATGCTTTCGACAAGTTTGGAATACCTTTGTACAGAGTTGGAATGCTTTCGACAAGTTTGGAATACCTTTGTACAGAGTTGGAATGCTTTCGACAGAGTTGGAAAACTTTCGACAGAGTTGGAATACCTTTGTACAGGGTTGGAATGCCTTCCAGAGGGTTGGAATGCTTTCTAGAGGGTTGGAATACTTTCGACAGAGTTGAAATACCTTTTCACATAGTTGGAATGCTTTCTACAGGGATGGAATGCTTCCGAGAGGATTGGAATGCCTTCCAGAGGGTTGGAACTCCATTGTACAGGGTTGGAATGCTTTCTAGAGGGTTGGAATACTTTCGGCAGAGTTGGAATACCTTTGTACAGGGTTGGAATGCTTTCTACAGTGTTGGAATGCTTTCTAGAGGGTTGGAATGCTTTCTAGAGTGTGGGAGTGCTTTTTGGAGTGTTGGAATGCTTTCTAGAGTGTTGGCATGCTTTCTAGAGGGTTGGAATGCTCTCCAGAGGGTTGGTATGCTTTCTAGAGCGTTGGAGTGCTTTCGAGAGAGTTGGAATACCTTTGTACAGAGTTGGAATGCTTTCGACAAGTTTGGAAGACCTTTGTACGGAGTTGGAATGCTTTCGACAGAGTTGGAATACTTTCGACAGAGTTGGAATACCTTTGTACAGGGTTGGAATGCTTTCTACAGTGTTGGAATGCTTTCTAGAGTGTGGGAGTGCTTTCTGGAGTGTTGGAATGCTTTCTAGAGTGTTGGCATGCTTTCTAGAGGGTTGGAATGCTTTCTAGAGGGTTGGAATGCTTTCTAGAGCTTTGGAATGCTTTCGACGGAGTTGGAATACCTTTGTACAGAGTTGGAATTATTTCGAGAAAGTTGGAATGCTTTCGACAGAGTTGGAATGAGTTTTACAGTGTTGGAATACCTTTGTACAGAGTTGGAATGCTTTCTACAGGGTTGGAATGCTTTATACAGAGTTGGAATACCTTTGTACAGAGTTGGAATGCCTTCTAGTGGTTTGGAATGCTTTCCAGAGGGTTGGAATGCTTTCTAGAGGGTTGGAATGCTTTCGACAGAGTTGGAATACCATTGTACACGGTTGACATGCTTTCTACAGGTTTGGCATGCTTCGACAGGGTTGGAATACCTTTCTTCAGGGTTGGAATGATTGCTACAGGGTTGGACTGCTTTCGTCAGAGGTGGAGTGGTTTCGACCGAGTTGGAATACCTTTCTACACGGTTTTAATGCCTTCTAGAAGGTTGGAATGCCTTCCAGAGGGTTGGAATTCCTTTGTACAGAGTTGGAATGCTTTGTAGACGGTTATGATGCTTTCTAGAGGGTTGGAATACTTTCGACAGAGTTGGAATACCTTTCTACAGAGTTGGAATGCTTTCTACAGGGATGGAATGCTTTCGCGAGGATTGGAATGCCTTCCAGAGAGTTGGAACTCCTTTGTACACGGTTGGAATGCTTTCTAGAGGGTTGGAATACTTTCGGCAGAGCTGGAATACGTTTGTACAGAGTTGGAATGTTTTCTACAGGGTCGGAATGCTTTCGACAGGGTTGGAATTCTTTCGACAGAGTTGGAATGCGTTCGACAGAGTTGGAATACCTTTGTACAGGGTTGAAATGCTTTCTACAGGGTTGGAACGCTTTCTAGAAAGTTGGAATGATTTTTACAGGGATGGAATGCTTTCTGCAGTGTTGGAATGCTTTCTAGAGGGTTGGAATACTTTCTAGAGTGTGGGAGTGCCTTCTGCAGTGTTGGAATGCTTTCTAGGGTGTTGGCATGCTTTCTAGAGTGTAGGCATGCTTTCTAGAGAGTTGGAATGCTTTCTAGAGCGTTGGAATGCTTTCTTGAGCGTTGGAATGCTTCCTAGAGCGTTGGAATGTGTTCGACAGAGTTGGAATTCCTTTGTACAGAGTTGGAATGCTTTCTACAGGGTTGGAATGCTTTTTACAGGGTTGGAGTGCTTTCGACAGAGTTGGAATTCCTTTATACCGAGTTGGAATGCTTTCAACAGGGTTGCAATGCGGTCTACAGGGTTGGAATGCTATCTACAGGGTTGGAATGCTCCCTACAGGGATGGAATGCTTTCGAGAGGATTGGAATGCCTTTTAGAGGGTTGGAATACCTTGGTACAGGGTTGAAACGCTTTCTAGAGGGTTGGAGTACTTTCGACAGAGTTGGAATACCTTTGTACAGAGTTGGAATGCTTTCTACAGGGTTGGAATGCTCCCTACAGGGATGGAATGCTTTCGAGAGGATTGGAATGCCTTTCAGAGGGTTGGGATTCCTTTGTGCAGGGTTGGAATGCTTTCTAGAGGGTTGGAATGCTTTCTACAGTGTTGGAATGCTTTCGACAGAGTTGGAATACCTTTGTACACGGTTGAAATGCTTTCTAGAGGGTTGGAATGCTTTCGACAGTGTTGGAATACATTTGTTCAGAGTTGGATTGCTTTCTAGAGCGTTGGAATACTTTCGACATACCTGGCATACCTTTGTACAGGGTTGAAATGCTTTCTACAGGGTAGGAATGCTTTCTACAGTGTTGGAACACCTTTGTACAGAGTTGGAATGCTTTCTACAGTGTTGGAATACCTTTGTACAGAGTTGGAATGCTTTCTGTAGGTTTGGAATGTTTTCTAGAGGGTTGGAATGCTTTCAACAGAGTTGGAGTACCTTTGTACAGGGTTGGAATGCCTTCTACAGGTTTGGAATGCTTTCGACAGTGTTGGAATACCTTTGTACAGAGTTGGAATGCTTTCGACAGAGTTGGAATACCTTGGTACAGAGTTGAAATGCTTTCTAGAGGGTTGGAATGCTTTCTGTAGGATTGGAATGCTCTCTAAAGTGTTTTAATGCTTTCTACAGCGCTGGAATGCTGTCAACAGTGTTGGAATGCTGTCTACAGGATTGGCATGCTTTCAACAAGTTGGAATATCTTTGTACACGGTTCAAATGCATTCTGGAGGGTTGAGAGGATTTCTAGATGGTTGGAAAGCTTTCTACAGTGTTGGAATGCTTTCGACAGAGTTGGAATACGTTTGTACAGAGTTGGAATGATTTCGAGAAGGTTGGAATACCTTTGTTCAGAGTTGGAATGCTTTCGACAGAGTTGGAATGCTTTCGACAGAGTTGGAATGAGTTTTACAGTGTTGGAATACCTTTGTACAGAGTTGGAATGCTTTCTACACGGTTGGAGTGCTTTATACAGAGTTGGAATACCTTTGTACAGAGTTGGAATGCCTTCTAGTGGGTTGGAATGCCTTCCAGAGGGTTGGAATGCTTTCTAGAGGGTTGGAATACTTTTGACATAGTTGGAATACCTTGCTACAGAGTTGGAATGCTTTCTACAGGGATGGAATGCTTTCGAGAGGATTGGAATGCCTTCCAGAGGGTTGGAACTCCTTTGTACACAGTTGGAATGCTTTCTAGAGGGTTGGAATACTTTCGGCAGAGTTGGAATACGTTTGTACAGAGTTGCAATGTTTTCTACAGGGTTGGAATGCTTTCTACAGGGTTGGAATGATTTATACAGGGATGGAATGCTTTCTAGAGGGTTGGAATGCTTTCTAGAGGGTTGGAATGCTTTCTAGAGTGTTGGAATGCTTTCGACAGAGTTGGAATACCTTTGTACAGAGTTGGAATGCTTTCTACAGGGTTGGAATGCTTTATACAGAGTTGGAATACCTTTGTACAGAGTTGGAATGCCTTCTAGTGGTTTGGAATGCCTTCCAGAGGGTTGGAATGCTTTCTAGAGGGTTGGAATGCTTTCGACAGAGTTGGAATACCTTGGTACAGAGTTGAAATGCTTTCTAGAGGGTTGGAATGCTTTCTGTAGGATTGGAATGCTCTCTAAAGTGTTTTAATGCTTTCTACAGCGCTGGAATGCTGTCAACAGTGTTGGAATGCTGTCTACAGGATTGGCATGCTTTCAACAAGTTGGAATATCTTTGTACACGGTTCAAATGCATTCTGGAGGGTTGAGAGGATTTCTAGATGGTTGGAAAGCTTTCTACAGTGTTGGAATGCTTTCGACAGAGTTGGAATACCTTTGTACAGAGTTGGAATGATTTCGAGAAGGTTGGAATACCTTTGTTCAGAGTTGGAATGCTTTCGACAGAGTTGGAATGCTTTCGACAGAGTTGGAATGAGTTTTACAGTGTTGGAATACCTTTGTACAGAGTTGGAATGCTTTCTACACGGTTGGAGTGCTTTATACAGAGTTGGAATACCTTTGTACAGAGTTGGAATGCCTTCTAGTGGGTTGGAATGCCTTCCAGAGGGTTGGAATGCTTTCTAGAGGGTTGGAATACTTTTGACATAGTTGGAATACCTTGCTACAGAGTTGGAATGCTTTCTACAGGGATGGAATGCTTTCGAGAGGATTGGAATGCCTTCCAGAGGGTTGGAACTCCTTTGTACACAGTTGGAATGCTTTCTAGAGGGTTGGAATACTTTCGGCAGAGTTGGAATACGTTTGTACAGAGTTGCAATGTTTTCTACAGGGTTGGAATGCTTTCTACAGGGTTGGAATGATTTATACAGGGATGGAATGCTTTCTAGAGGGTTGGAATGCTTTCTAGAGGGTTGGAATGCTTTCTAGAGTGTTGGAATGCTTTCGACAGAGTTGGAATACCTTTGTACAGAGTTGGAATGCTTTCTACAGGGTTGGAATGCTTTATACAGAGTTGGAATACCTTTGTACAGAGTTGGAATGCCTTCTAGTGGTTTGGAATGCCTTCCAGAGGGTTGGAATGCTTTCTAGAGGGTTGGAATGCTTTCGACAGAGTTGGAATACCATTGTACACGGTTGAAATGCTTTCTACAGGTTTGGCATGCTTCGACAGGGTTGGAATACCTTTCTTCAGGGTTGGAATGATTGCTACAGGGTTGGAATGCTTTCGTCAGAGGTGGAGTGGTTTCGACCGAGTTGGAATACCTTTCTACACGATTTTAATGCATTCTAGAAGGTTGGAATGCCTTCCAGAGGGTTGGAATTCCTTTGTACAGAGTTGGAATGCTTTGTAGACGGTTATGATGCTTTCTAGAGGGTTGGAATACTTTCGACAGAGTTGGAATACCTTTCTACAGAGTTGGAATGCTTTCTACAGGGATGGAATGCTTTCGCGAGGATTGGAATGCCTTCCAGAGGGTTGGAACTCCTTTGTACACGGTTGGAATGCTTTCTAGAGGGTTGGAATACTTTCGGCAGAGCTGGAATACGTTTGTACAGAGTTGGAATGTTTTCTACAGGGTCTGAATGCTTTCGACAGGGTTGGAATTCTTTCGACAGAGTTGGAATGCGTTCGACAGAGTTGGAATACCTTTGTACAGGGCTGAAATGCTTTCTACAGGGTTGGAATGCTTTCTAGAAAGTTGGAATGATTTTTACTGGGATGGAATGCTTTCGACAGTGTTGCAATGCTTTCTAGAGGGTTGGAATACTTTCTAGAGTGTGGGAGTGCCTTCTGCAGTGTTGGAATGCTTTCTAGGGTGTTGGCATGCTTTCTAGAGTGTAGGCATGCTTTCTAGAGAGTTGGAATGCTTTCTAGAGCGTTGGAATGCTTTCTTGAGCGTTGGAATGCTTTCTAGAGGGTTGGAATGCTTTCGACAGAGTTGGAATACCATTGTACACGGTTGAAATGCTTTCTACAGGTTTGGCATGCTTCGACAGGGTTGGAATACCTTTCTTCAGGGTTGGAATGATTGCTACAGGGTTGGAATGCTTTCGTCAGGGGTGGAATGGTTTCGACCGTGTTGGAATACCTTTCTACACGGTTTTAATGCCTTCTAGAAGGTTGGAATGCCTTCCAGAGGGTTGGAATTCCTTTGTACAGAGTTGGAATGCTTTGTAGACGGTTATGATGCTTTCTAGAGGGTTGGAATACTTTTGACATAGTTGGAATACCTTTCTACAGAGTTGGAATGCTTTCTGCAGGGATGGAATGCTTTCGAGAGGATTGGAATGCCTTCCAGAGGGTTGGAACTCCTTTGTACAGGGTTGGAATGCTTTCTAGAGGGTTGGAATACTTTCGGCAGAGTTGGAATACGTTTGTACAGAGTTGGAATATTTTCTACAGGGGTGGAATGCTTTCTAGAGGGTTGGAATGATTTTTACAGGGATGGAATGCTTTCTACAGTGTTGGAATGCTTTCTAGAGGGTTGGAATACTTTCTAGATTGTGGGAGTGCTTTCTGCAGTGTTGGAATGTTTTCTAGGGTGTTGGCATGCTTTCTAGAGTGTAGGCATGCTTTCTAGAGTGTTGGAATGCCTACCAGAGTGTAGGAATTCCTTTGTACAGAGTTGGAATGCTTTCGCGAGGGTAGGAAAGCTTTCGACAGAGTTGGAATACCATTGTACACGGTTGAAATGCTTTCTACAGGGTTGGAATGCTTTCGACAGAGTTGGAATACCTTTGTACAGGGTTGGAATGCTTTCTACAGTGTTGGAATGCTTTCGACAGAATTGGAATGCTTTCGACAAAGTTGGAATGCCATCGACAGAGTTGGAATACCTTTGTACAGGGTTGAAATGCCTTCTAGAGGGTTGGAATGCTTTCTACAGGGTTCGTATGCTTTCTACAGGGAAGGAATGCTTTCGACAAAGTTGGAATACCTTTGTACAGAGTTGGAATGCTTTCGAAAGAGTTGGAATGCTTTCGACAGTGTTGGAATGCGTTCGACAGAGTTGGAATACCTTGGTACAGGGTTGGCACGCTTTCTAGAGTGTTGGCGTTCTTTCGACAGAGTTGGAATACCTTTGTACAGAGTTGGAATGCTCTCTACAGGGTTGGAATGCTCCCTACAGGGATGGAATGCTTTCGAGAGTATTGGAATGCCTTTCAGAGTGTTGGAATTCCTTTGTGCAGGGTTGGAATGCTTTCTAGAGTGTTGGAATGCTTTCTACAGTGTTGGAATGCTTTCTAGAGTGTGGGAGTGCTTTCTGGAGTGTTGGAATGCTTCCTAGAGTGTTGGCATGCTTTCTAGAGGGTTGGAATGCTTTCGAGAGGGTTGGAATGCTTTCTACAGTGTTGGAATGCTTTCGACAGAGTTGGAATACCTTTGTACAGAGTTGGAATGCTCTCTACAGGGTTGGAATGCTCCCTACAGGGATGGAATGCTTTCGAGAGTATTGGAATGCCTTTCAGAGTGTTGGAATTCCTTTGTGCAGGGTTGGAATGCTTTCTAGAGTGTTGGAATGCTTTCTACAGTGTTGGAATGCTTTCTAGAGTGTGGGAGTGCTTTCTGGAGTGTTGGAATGCTTCCTAGAGTGTTGGCATGCTTTCTAGAGGGTTGGAATGCTTTCGAGAGGGTTGGAATGCTTTCTACAGTGTTGGAATGCGTTCGACAGAGTTGGAATACCTTGGTACAGGGTTGGCACGCTTTCTAGAGTGTTGGCGTTCTTTCGACAGAGTTGGAATACCTTTGTACAGAGTGGGAATGCTTTCTACAGGGTTGGAATGCTTTATACAGAGTTGGAATACCTTTGTAGAGAGTTGGAATGCCTTCTAGTGGGTTGGAATCCCTTCCAGAGGGTTGGAATGCTTTCTAGAGGGTTGGAATACTTTCGGTAGAGTTGGAATACGTTTGTACAGAGTTGGAATATTTTCTACAGGGTTGGAATGCTTTCTACAGGGTTGGAATGATTTTTACAGGGATGGAATGCTTTCTAGAGGGTTGGAATGCTTTCTAGAGTGTGGGAGTTCTTTCTGGAGTGTAGGAATGCTTTCTAGAGTGTTGGCATGCTTTCTAGAGGGTTGGAATGCTTTCTAGAGGGTTGGTATGCTTTCTAGAGTGTTGGAATGCTTTCGACAGAGTTGGAATACCTTTGTACAGAGTTGGAATGCTTTGTAGACGGTTATGATGCTTTCTAGAGGGTTGGAATACTTTCGACAGAGTTGGAATACCTTTCTACAGAGTTGGAATGCTTTCTACAGGGATGGAATGCTTTCGCGAGGATTGGAATGCCTTCCAGAGAGTTGGAACTCCTTTGTACACGGTTGGAATGCTTTCTAGAGGGTTGGAATACTTTCGGCAGAGCTGGAATACGTTTGTACAGAGTTGGAATGTTTTCTACAGGGTCGGAATGCTTTCGACAGGGTTGGAATTCTTTCGACAGAGTTGGAATGCGTTCGACAGAGTTGGAATACCTTTGTACAGGGTTGAAATGCTTTCTACAGGGTTGGAATGCTTTCTAGAAAGTTGGAATGATTTTTACAGGGATGGAATGCTTTCTGCAGTGTTGGAATGCTTTCTAGAGGGTTGGAATACTTTCTAGAGTGTGGGAGTGCCTTCTGCAGTGTTGGAATGCTTTCTAGGGTGTTGGCATGCTTTCTAGAGTGTAGGCATGCTTTCTAGAGAGTTGGAATGCTTTCTAGAGCGTTGGAATGCTTTCTTGAGCGTTGGAATGCTTCCTAGAGCGTTGGAATGTGTTCGACAGAGTTGGAATTCCTTTGTACAGAGTTGGAATGCTTTCTACAGGGTTGGAATGCTTTTTACAGGGTTGGAGTGCTTTCGACAGAGTTGGAATTCCTTTATACCGAGTTGGAATGCTTTCAACAGGGTTGCAATGCGGTCTACAGGGTTGGAATGCTATCTACAGGGTTGGAATGCTCCCTACAGGGATGGAATGCTTTCGAGAGGATTGGAATGCCTTTTAGAGGGTTGGAATACCTTGGTACAGGGTTGAAACGCTTTCTAGAGGGTTGGAGTACTTTCGACAGAGTTGGAATACCTTTGTACAGAGTTGGAATGCTTTCTACAGGGTTGGAATGCTCCCTACAGGGATGGAATGCTTTCGAGAGGATTGGAATGCCTTTCAGAGGGTTGGGATTCCTTTGTGCAGGGTTGGAATGCTTTCTAGAGGGTTGGAATGCTTTCTACAGTGTTGGAATGCTTTCGACAGAGTTGGAATACCTTTGTACACGGTTGAAATGCTTTCTAGAGGGTTGGAATGCTTTCGACAGTGTTGGAATACATTTGTTCAGAGTTGGATTGCTTTCTAGAGCGTTGGAATACTTTCGACATACCTGGCATACCTTTGTACAGGGTTGAAATGCTTTCTACAGGGTTGGAATGCTTTCTACAGTGTTGGAACACCTTTGTACAGAGTTGGAATGCTTTCTACAGTGTTGGAATACCTTTGTACAGAGTTGGAATGCTTTCTGTAGGTTTGGAATGTTTTCTAGAGGGTTGGAATGCTTTCAACAGAGTTGGAGTACCTTTGTACAGGGTTGGAATGCCTTCTACAGGTTTGGAATGCTTTCGACAGTGTTGGAATACCTTTGTACAGAGTTGGAATGCTTTCGACAGAGTTGGAATACCTTGGTACAGAGTTGAAATGCTTTCTAGAGGGTTGGAATGCTTTCTGTAGGATTGGAATGCTCTCTAAAGTGTTTTAATGCTTTCTACAGCGCTGGAATGCTGTCAACAGTGTTGGAATGCTGTCTACAGGATTGGCATGCTTTCAACAAGTTGGAATATCTTTGTACACGGTTCAAATGCATTCTGGAGGCTTGAGAGGATTTCTAGATGGTTGGAAAGCTTTCTACAGTGTTGGAATGCTTTCGACAGAGTTGGAATACCTTTGTACAGAGTTGGAATGATTTCGAGAAGGTTGGAATACCTTTGTTCAGAGTTGGAATGCTTTCGACAGAGTTGGAATGCTTTCGACAGAGTTGGAATGAGTTTTACAGTGTTGGAATACCTTTGTACAGAGTTGGAATGCTTTCTACACGGTTGGAGTGCTTTATACAGAGTTGGAATACCTTTGTACAGAGTTGGAATGCCTTCTAGTGGGTTGGAATGCCTTCCAGAGGGTTGGAATGCTTTCTAGAGGGTTGGAATAATTTTGACATAGTTGGAATACCTTGCTACAGAGTTGGAATGCTTTCTACAGGGATGGAATGCTTTCGAGAGGATTGGAATGCCTTCCAGAGGGTTGGAACTCCTTTGTACACAGTTGGAATGCTTTCTAGAGGGTTGGAATACTTTCGGCAGAGTTGGAATACGTTTGTACAGAGTTGCAATGTTTTCTACAGGGTTGGAATGCTTTCTACAGGGTTGGAATGATTTATACAGGGATGGAATGCTTTCTAGAGGGTTGGAATGCTTTCTAGAGGGTTGGAATGCTTTCTAGAGTGTTGGAATGCTTTCGACAGAGTTGGAATACCTTTGTACAGAGTTGGAATGCTTTCTACAGGGTTGGAATGCTTTATACAGAGTTGGAATACCTTTGTACAGAGTTGGAATGCCTTCTAGTGGTTTGGAATGCCTTCCAGAGGGTTGGAATGCTTTCTAGAGGGTTGGAATGCTTTCGACAGAGTTGGAATACCATTGTACACGGTTGAAATGCTTTCTACAGGTTTGGCATGCTTCGACAGGGTTGGAATACCTTTCTTCAGGGTTGGAATGATTGCTACAGGGTTGGAATGCTTTCGTCAGAGGTGGAGTGGTTTCGACCGAGTTGGAATACCTTTCTACACGATTTTAATGCATTCTAGAAGGTTGGAATGCCTTCCAGAGGGTTGGAATTCCTTTGTACAGAGTTGGAATGCTTTGTAGACGGTTATGATGCTTTCTAGAGGGTTGGAATACTTTCGACAGAGTTGGAATACCGTTCTACAGAGTCGGAATGCTTTCTACAGGGATGGAATGCTTTCGCGAGGATTGGAATGCCTTCCAGAGGGTTGGAACTCCTTTGTACACGGTTGGAATGCTTTCTAGAGGGTTGGAATACTTTCGGCAGAGCTGGAATACGTTTGTACAGAGTTGGAATGTTTTCTACAGGTTCTGAATGCTTTCGACAGGGTTGGAATTCTTTCGACAGAGTTGGAATGCGTTCGACAGAGTTGGAATACCTTTGTACAGGGCTGAAATGCTTTCTACAGGGTTGGAATGCTTTCTAGAAAGTTGGAATGATTTTTACTGGGATGGAATGCTTTCGACAGTGTTGCAATGCTTTCTAGAGGGTTGGAATACTTTCTAGAGTGTGGGAGTGCCTTCTGCAGTGTTGGAATTCTTTCTAGGGTGTTGGCATGCTTTCTAGAGTGTAGGCATGCTTTCTAGAGAGTTGGAATGCTTTCTAGAGCGTTGGAATGCTTTCTTGAGCGTTGGAATGCTTTCTAGAGGGTTGGAATGCTTTCGACAGAGTTGGAATACCATTGTACACGGTTGAAATGCTTTCTACAGGTTTGGCATGCTTCGACAGGGTTGGAATACCTTTCTTCAGGGTTGGAATGATTGCTACAGGGTTGGAATGCTTTCGTCAGGGGTGGAATGGTTTCGACCGTGTTGGAATACCTTTCTACACGGTTTTAATGCCTTCTAGAAGGTTGGAATGCCTTCCAGAGGGTTGGAATTCCTTTGTACAGAGTTGGAATGCTTTGTAGACGGTTATGATGCTTTCTAGAGGGTTGGAATACTTTTGACATAGTTGGAATACCTTTCTACAGAGTTGGAATGCCTTCTGCAGGGATGGAATGCTTTCGAGAGGATTGGAATGCCTTCCAGAGGGTTGGAACTCCTTTGTACAGGGTTGGAATGCTTTCTAGAGGGTTGGAATACTTTCGGCAGAGTTGGAATACGTTTGTACAGAGTTGGAATATTTTCTACAGGGGTGGAATGCTTTCTAGAGGGTTGGAATGATTTTTACAGGGATGGAATGCTTTCTAGGGGGTTGGAATGCTTTCGACAGAGTTGGAATGCTTTCGACAGAGTTGGAATGCGTTCGACAGAGTTGGAATACCTTTGTACAGGGTTGACATGCTTTCTACAGGGTTGGAATGCTTTCAAGAAAGTTGGAATGATTTTTACAGGGATGGAATGCTTTCTACAGTGTTGGAATGCTTTCTAGAGGGTTGGAATACTTTCTAGATTGTGGGAGTGCTTTCTGCAGTGTTGGAATGTTTTCTAGGGTGTTGGCATGCTTTCTAGAGTGTAGGCATGCTTTCTAGAGAGTTGGAATGCTTTCTAGAGCGTTGGAATGCTTTCTAGAGCGTTGGAATGCGTTCTAGAGCGTTGGAATGTGTTCGACAGAGTTGGAATACCTTTGTACAGAGTTGGAATGCTTTCGACAAGGTTGGAATACATTTGTACAGAGTTGGTATGCTTTCGTCAGTGTTGAAATGCTTTCGACAGAGTTGGAATGCTTTCGACAAAGTTGGAATGCCATCGACAGAGTTGGAATACCTTTGTACAGGGTTTTAATGCCTGCTAGAGTGTTGGAATGTCTTCTAGAGTGTTGGAATGCCTACCAGAGTGTAGGAATTCCTTTGTACAGAGTTGGAATGCTTTCGAGAGGGTAGGAAATCTTTCGACAGAGTTGGAATACCATTGTACACGGTTGAAATGCTTTCTACAGGGTTGGAATGCTTTCGACAGAGTTGGAATACCTTTGTACAGGGTTGGAATGCTTTCTACAGTGTTGGAATGCTTTCGACAGAATTGGAATGCTTTCGACAAAGTTGGAATGCCATCGACAGAGTTGGAATACCTTTGTACAGGGTTGAAATGCCTTCTAGAGGGTTGGAATGCTTTCTACAGGGTTCGTATGCTTTCTACAGGGAAGGAATGCTTTCGACAAAGTTGGAATACCTTTGTACAGAGTTGGAATGCTTTCGACAGAGTTGCAATGCTTTCGACAGTGTTGGAATGCGTTCGACAGAGTTGGAATACCTTGGTACAGGGTTGAAACGCTTTCTAGAGTGTTGGCGTTCTTTCGACAGCGTTGGAATACCTTTGTACAGAGTTGGAATGCTCTCTACAGGGTTGGAATGCTCCCTACAGGGATGGAATGCTTTCGAGAGTATTGGAATGCCTTTCAGAGTGTTGGAATTCCTTTGTGCAGGGTTGGAATGCTTTCTAGAGTGTTGGAATGCTTTCTACAGTGTTGGAATGCTTTCGACAGAATTGGAATGCTTTCGACAAAGTTGGAATGCCATCGACAGAGTTGGAATACCTTTGTACAGGGTTGAAATGCCTTCTAGAGGGTTGGAATGCTTTCTACAGGGTTCGTATGCTTTCTACAGGGAAGGAATGCTTTCGACAAAGTTGGAATACCTTTGTACAGAGTTGGAATGCTTTCGAAAGAGTTGGAATGCTTTCGACAGTGTTGGAATGCGTTCGACAGAGTTGGAATACCTTGGTACAGGGTTGGCACGCTTTCTAGAGTGTTGGCGTTCTTTCGACAGAGTTGGAATACCTTTGTACAGAGTTGGAATGCTCTCTACAGGGTTGGAATGCTCCCTACAGGGATGGAATGCTTTCGAGAGTATTGGAATGCCTTTCAGAGTGTTGGAATTCCTTTGTGCAGGGTTGGAATGCTTTCTAGAGTGTTGGAATGCTTTCTACAGTGTTGGAATGCTTCCTAGAGTGTGGGAGTGCTTTCTGGAGTGTTGGAATGCTTCCTAGAGTGTTGGCATGCTTTCTAGAGGGTTGGAATGCTTTCGAGAGGGTTGGAATGCTTTCTACAGTGTTGGAATGCTTTCGACAGAGTTGGAATACCTTTGTACAGAGTTGGAATGCTCTCTACAGGGTTGGAATGCTCCCTACAGGGATGGAATGCTTTCGAGAGTATTGGAATGCCTTTCAGAGTGTTGGAATTCCTTTGTGCAGGGTTGGAATGCTTTCTAGAGTGTTGGAATGCTTTCTACAGTGTTGGAATGCTTTCTAGAGTGTGGGAGTGCTTTCTGGAGTGTTGGAATGCTTCCTAGAGTGTTGGCATGCTTTCTAGAGGGTTGGAATGCTTTCGAGAGGGTTGGAATGCTTTCTACAGTGTTGGAATGCGTTCGACAGAGTTGGAATACCTTGGTACAGGGTTGGCACGCTTTCTAGAGTGTTGGCGTTCTTTCGACAGAGTTGGAATACCTTTGTACAGAGTGGGAATGCTTTCTACAGGGTTGGAATGCTTTATACAGAGTGGGAATACCTTTGTAGAGAGTTGGAATGCCTTCTAGTGGGTTGGAATCCCTTCCAGAGGGTTGGAATGCTTTCTAGAGGGTTGGAATACTTTCGGTAGAGTTGGAATACGTTTGTACAGAGTTGGAATATTTTCTACAGGGTTGGAATGCTTTCTACAGGGTTGGAATGATTTTTACAGGGATGGAATGCTTTCTAGAGGGTTGGAATGCTTTCTAGAGTGTGGGAGTTCTTTCTGGAGTGTAGGAATGCTTTCTAGAGTGTTGGCATGCTTTCTAGAGGGTTGGAATGCTTTCTAGAGGGTTGGTATGCTTTCTAGAGTGTTGGAATGCTTTCGACAGAGTTGGAATACCTTTGTACAGAGTTGGAATGATTTCTACAGGGTTGGAATGCTTTATACAGAGTTGGAATACCCTTGTACAGAGTTGGAATGCCTTCTAGTGTGTTGGAATGCCTTCCAGAGGGTTGGAATGCTTTCTAGAGTGTTGGAATGCTTTCGACAGAGTTGGAATACCTTTCTACATAGTTGGAATGCTTTCTACAGGGATGGAATGCTTTCGAGAGGATTGGAATGCCTTCCAGAGGGTTGGAACTCCTTTGTACAGGGTTGGAATTGTTTCTAGAGGGTTGGAGTACTTTCGGCAGAGTTGGAATACGTTTGTACAGAGTTGGAATATTTTCTACAGGGTTGGAATGCTTTCTACAGGGTTGGAATGATTTTTACAGGGATGGAATGCTTTCTAGAGGGTTGGAATGCTTTCTAGAGTGTGGGAGTGCTTTCTGGAGTGTAGGAATGCTTTCTAGAGGGTTGGTATGCTTTCTAGAGTGTTGGAATGCTTTCGACAGAGTTGGAATACCTTTGTACAGAGTTGGAATGATTTCTACAGGGTTGGAATGCTTTATACAGAGTTGGAATACCCTTGTACAGAGTTGGAATGCCTTCTAGTGTGTTGGAATGCCTTCCAGAGGGTTGGAATGCTTTCTAGAGTGTTGGAATGCTTTCGACAGAGTTGGAATACCTATCTACATAGTTGGAATGCTTTCTACAGGGATGGAATGCTTTCGAGAGGATTGGAATGCCTTCCAGAGGGTTGGAACTCCTTTGTACAGAGTTGGAATGCTTTCTACAGGGTTGGAATGATTTTTACAGGGATGGAATGCTTTCTAGGGGGTTGGAAAGCTTTCGACAGAGTTGGAATACCTTTGTACAGAGTTGGAATGCTTTCGACAAGGTTGGAATACCTTTGTACAGAGTTGGAATGCTTTGGACAGGGTTGGAATTCTTTCGACAGAGTTGGAATGCTTTCGACAGTGTTGGAATGCGTTCGACAGAGTTGGAATACCTTGGTACAGGGTTGAAACGCTTTCTAGAGGGTTGGAATGATTTTTACAGGGATGGAATGCTTTCTAGAGGGTTGGTATGCTTTCTAGAGTGTTGGAATGCTTTCGACAGAGTTGGAATACCTTTGTACAGAGTTGGAATGATTTCTAC
Source organism: Bombus sonorus (assembly GCA_029958995.1). NCBI lineage: Eukaryota > Metazoa > Arthropoda > Insecta > Hymenoptera > Apidae > Bombus > Bombus sonorus. Next base: position 62,460 of record JARWAU010000056.1, on the reverse strand, counting down.
AGGGTTGGAGTGCTTTATACAGAGTTGGAATACCTTTGTACAGAGTTGGAATGCCTTCTAGTGGGTTGGAATGCCTTCCAGAGGGTTGGAATGCTTTCTAGAGGGTTGGAATGCTTTCGACAGAGTTGGAATACCATTGTACACGGTTGAAATGCTTTCTACAGGTTTATCATGCTTCGACAGGGTTGGAATACCTTTCTTCAGGGTTGGAATGATTGCTACAGGGTTGGAATGCTTTCGTCAGAGTTGGAATGGTTTCGACCGTGTTGGAATACCTTTCTACACGGTTTTAATGCCTTCTAGAAGGTTGGAATGCCTTCCACAGGGTTGGAATTCCTTTGTACAGAGTTGGAATGCTTTGTAGACGGTTATGATGCTTTCTAGAGGGTTGGAATACTTTCGACAGAGTTGGAATACCTTTCTACAGAGTTGGAATGCTTTCTACAGGGATGGAATGCTTTCGAGAGGATTGGAATGCCTTCCAGAGGGTTGGAACTCCTTTGTACAGGGTTGGAATGCTTTCTAGAGGGTTGGAATACATTCGGCAGAGTTGGAATACGTTTGTACAGAGTTGGAATATTTTCTACAGGGTTGGAATGCTTTCTAGAGGGTTGGAATGATTTTTACAGGGATGGAATGCTTTCCAGGGGGTTGGAATGCTTTCGACAGAGTTGGAATACCTTTGTACAGAGTTGGAATGCCTTCGACAAGGTTGGAATACCTATGTACAGAGTTGGAATGCTTTCGACAGGGTTGGAATTCTTTCGACAGAGTTGGAATGCTTTCGACAGAGTTGGAATGCGTTCGACAGAGTTGGAATACCTTTGTACAGGGTTGAAATGCTTTCTACAGGGTTGGAATGCTTTCTAGAAAGTTGGAATGATTTTTACAGGGATGGAATGCTTTCTACAGTTTGGAATGCTTTCTAGAAAGTTGGCATGATTTTTACAGGGATGGAATGCTTTCTACAGTGTTGGAATGCTTTCGACAGAGTTGGAATACCATTGTACACGGTTGAAATGCTTTCTACAGGGTGGGAATTCTTTCGACAGAGTTGGAATACCTTTGTACAGGGTTGGAATGCTTTCTACAGTGTTGGAATGCTTTCGACAGAATTGGAATGCTTTCGACAAAGTTGGAATGCCATCGACAGAGTTGGAATACCTTTCTACATAGTTGGAATGCTTTCTACAGGGATGGAATGCTTTCTACAGGGATGGAATGCTTTCGAGAGGATTGGAATGCCTTCCAGAGGGTTGGAACTCCTTTGTACAGGGTTGGAATGCTTTCTAGAGGGTTGGAATACTTTCGGCAGAGTTGGAATACGTTTGTACAGAGTTGGAATATTTTCTACAGGGTTGGAATGCTTTCTAGAGGGTTGGAATGATTTTTACAGGGATGGAATGCTTTCCAGGGGGTTGGAATGCTTTCGACAGAGTTGGAATACCTTTGTACAGAGTTGGAATGCCTTCGACAAGGTTGGAATACCTATGTACAGAGTTGGAATGCTTTCGACAGGGTTGGAATTCTTTCGACAGAGTTGGAATGCTTTCGACAGAGTTGGAATGCGTTCGACAGAGTTGGAATACCTTTGTACAGGGTTGAAATGCTTTCTACAGGGTTGGAATGCTTTCTAGAAAGTTGGAATGATTTTTACAGGGATGGAATGCTTTCTACAGTGTTGGAATGCTTTCGACAAAGTTGGAATGCCATCGACAGAGTTGGAATACCTTTGTACAGGGTTGAAATGCTTTCTACAGGGTTGGAATGCTTTCTAGAAAGTTGGAATGATTTTTACAGGGATGGAATGCTTTCTACAGTGTTGGAATGCTTTCGACAGAGTTGGAATACCATTGTACACGGTTGAAATGCTTTCTACAGGGTGGGAATTCTTTCGACAGAGTTGGAATACCTTTGTACAGAGTTGGAATGCTTTCGACAGAGTTGGAATGCTTTCGTCAGAGGTGGAGTGGTTTCGATCGAGTTGGAATACCTTTCTACACGGTTTTAATGCCTTCTAGAAGGTTGGAATGCCTTCCAGAGTGTTGGAATTCCTTTGTACAGAGTTGGAATGCTTTGTAGACGGTTATGATGCTTCATAGAGTGTTGGAATACTTTCGACAGAGTTGGAATACCTTTCTGCAGAGTTGGAATGCTTTCTACAGGGATGGAATGCTTTCGAGAGGATTGGAATGCCTTCCAGAGGGTTGGAACTCCTTTGTACACAGTTGGAATGCTTTCTAGAGGGTTGGAATACTTTCGGCAGAGTTGGAATACGTTTGTACAGAGTTGGAATGTTTTCTACAGGGTTGGATTGCTTTCTACAGGGTTGGAATGATTTTTACAGGGATGGAATGCTTTCTAGAGGGTTGGAATGCTTTCTAAAGTGTGGGAGTGCTTTCCGGAGTGTTGGAATGCTTTCTAGAGTGTTGGCATGCTTTCTAGAGTGTTGACATGCTTTCTAGAGGGTTGAAATGCTTTCAAGAGGGTTGGAATGCTTTCTAGAGTGTTGGAATGCTTTCGACAGAGTTGGAATGCGTTCGACAGAGTTGGAATACCTTTGTACAGGGTTGAAATGCTTTCTACAGGGTTGGAATGCTTTCTAGAAAATTGGAATGATTTTTACAGGGATGGAATGCTTTCTACAGTGTTGGAATGCTTTCTAGAGGGTTGGAATACTTTCTAGAGTGTGGGAGTGCTTTCTGCAGTGTTGGAATGCTTTCTAGAGCGTTGGAATGTGTTCGACAGAGTTGGAATACCTTTGTACAGAGTTGAAATGCTTTCGACAAGGTTGGAATACCTTTGTACAGAGTTGGAATGCTTTCGTCAGTGTTGAAATGCTTTCGACAGAGTTGGAATACCTTTGTACAGGGTTGGAATGCTTTATGGTGGGTTGGAATGCTTTCGACAGAGTTGGAAGTCCTTTGTACATGGTTGTAATGCTTTCTACTGTGTTGGAAAGCTTTCGACAGAATTGGAATGATTTCGACAAAGTTGGAATGCCATCGACAGAGTTGGAATACCTTTGTACAGGGTTGAAATGCCTTCTAGAGGGTTGGAATGCTTTCTACAGGGTAGGAATGCTTTCGACAGGGTTGGAATACCTTTGTACACAGTTGGAATGCTTTCTAGAGGGTTGGAATGCTTTATACAGGGTTGTAATGCTTTCTACAGGGTTGGAATGCTTTCGACAAGGTTGGCATACCTTTGTACACAGTTGGAATGCTTTCTACAGGGTTGGAATGCTTTCCACAGTGTTGGAATACATTTGTACAGGGTTGGAATGCTCACTACAGGGTTGGAATGCTTTCTACAGGGTTGGAATGCTTTCTACAGGGTTCGAATGCCTTCTACAGTGTTGGAATGCTTTCGACAGTGTTGCAATAACTTTGTACAGGGTTGGAATGCTTTATGGAGGGTTGGAATGCTTTCGACAGAGTTGGAAGTGCTTTGTACATGGTTGTAATGCTTTCTACTGGGTTGGAATGCTTTCTACAGTGTTCGAATGCTTTCTACAGGGTTGGAATGCTTTCGACAGTGTTGGTATACCTTTGTACAGAGTTGTAATGCTTTCTAGAGGGTTGGAATGCTTTCTACAGGGTTGGAATGCTTTCTACAGGATTGAAATGCTTTCGACACGGTTGTAATGCTTTCGACAAAGTTGGAATACCTTTGTACAGGGTTGGAATCTTTATGGAGGGTTGGAATGCTTTCGACAGAGTTGGAAGTCCTTTGTACATGGTTGTAATGCTTTCTACTGGGTTGGAATGCTTTCTACAGAGTTGGAATGCTTTCTACAGGGTTGGAATGCTTTCGACAAGGTTGGAATACCTTTGTACACAGTTGGAATGCTTTCTACAGGGTTGGAATGCTTTCGACAGTGTTGGAATACATTTGTACAGGGTTGGAATGCTTACTACAGGGTTGGAATGCTTTCTACAGGGTTGGAATGCTTTCTACAATGTTGGAATGCCTTCTACAGGGTTGGAATGATTTCGACAGTGTTGGAATAGCTTTGTACAGGGTTGGAATGCTTTATAGAGGGTTGGCATGCTTTCGACAGAGTTGGAAGTCCTTTGTACATGGCTGAAATGCTTTCTACTGTATTGGAATGCTTTCTACAGGGTTGGAATGCTTTCGACAGTGTTGGAATACTTTTGTACACAGTTGGTATCCATTCTACAGGGTTGGAATGCTTTCGACAGTGTTGGTATACCTTTGTACAGAGCTTGAATGCTTTCTAGAGGGTTGGAATGCTTTCTACAGGGTTGGAATGCTTTCTACAGGGTTGGAATGATATCGACAGTGTTGGAATACCTTTGTACAGAGTTGGAATGCTTTCTGCAGGGTTGGAATGCTTTCAACAGAGTTGAAATCCCTTTGTACAGGTTTGAAGTGCTTTCGACACGGTTGGAATGCTTTCGACAAAGTTGGAATACCTTTGTACAGGGTTGGAATGCTTTCTAGAGGGTTGGAATGCTTTCGACAGAGTTGGAATGCTTTCGACAGTGTTGGAATACCTTTGTACAGGGTTGGATTGCTTTCTACAGTGTTGCCATGCTTACGACAGTGTTGGTATACCTTCCTACAGAGGAGGACTGCTTTCTAGAGTGTGGGAATGCTCTCGACAGAGTTGGAATACCTTTGTATAGAGTTGGAATGCTTTCGACAGTGTTGGTATACCTATGTACAGAGTTGGAATGCTTTCTACAGGGTGGGAATGCTTTCTACAGAGTTGGAATCCTTTCTACAGGGTGGGAATGCTTTCCAGAGGTTTGGAATGCTTTCTACGGGGTTGGAATGCTTTCGACAGAGTTGGAATACCTTTGTACAAGTTTGGAATGCTTTCTACAGGGTTGGAATTCTTTATAGAGTGTTCGAATGCTTTGTACGGGGTTGGAATGCTTTCGGCACAGTTGGTATACCTTTGTACAGAGTTGGAATGCTTTGGACAGTGTTGGTATACCTTTGTACAGAGTTGGAATGCTTTCTACAGGGTGGGAATGCTTTCTACAGGGTTGGAATGCTTTCTACAAGGTGGGAAGGCTTTCTACAGGGTTGCAATACATTTGTACAGGGTGCCAATGCTTTCTACAGGGTTGGAATGCTTTCGACAGTGTTGGTATACCTTTGGACATAGTTGGAATGCTTTCTAGAGGGTTGGAATGCTTGCGACAGAGTTAGTATACCTTTGTACAGAGTTGGAATGCTTTCTAGAGGGATGGAATGCTCTCGACAGAGTTGGAAAACCTTTGTACAGAGTTGGAATGCTTTCTAGAGGGTTGTAATGCTTTCGACAGAGTTGGAATGCTTTCGACAGGATTGGAATGCCTTTGTACAGGGCTGGAATGCTTTCGACAGAGTTGGAATGCTTTCGACAGAGTTGGAATGCTTTCGACAGAGTTTTATGCTTTCGACAGAGTTGGAACGCTTTCGACAGAGTTTGAATAACTTTGTACAGAGTTGGAATACATTCTACGGGGTTGGAATGCTTTCTACTGGGCTGGAATGCTTTCGACAGTGTTGGAATGCTTTCGACAGTGTTGGTATACCTTTGTACAGAGTTGGAATGCTTTCTAGAGGGTTAGAATGCTTTCGACAGTGTTGGAATACCTTTGTACAGAGTTGGAATGCTTTCTACAGTGTGGGAATGCTTTCTACAGGGTTGGAATACCTTTGTATAGGGTAGCAATGATATCTACAGGGTTGGAATGCTTTCGACAGAATTGGAATACCTTTGTACAGAGTTGCAATGCTTTCTAGAGGGTTGGAATGCTTTCGACAGAGTTGGAATTCCTTTGCACATGCTTCGAATGCTTTCTAGAGGGTTGGCCTGCTTTCGACAGAGCTGGAATACATTTGTACACAGTTGGAATGCTTTCTACAGGGTTGGAATGCTTTCTACAGTGTTGGTATACCTTTGTACAGAGTTGGAATGCTTTCTACAGGATTGGAATACCTTTGTACAGGGCTGGAATGCTTTCTACAGGGTTGGAATGCTTTCTACAGGGTTGGAATGCTTTCTACAGGGTTGGAATGCTTTCGACAGTGTTGGTACACCTTTGTACAGAGTTTTAATGCTTTCTAGAGGGTTGGAATGCTTTCTACAGTGTTGGTATACCTTTGTACAGAGTTGGAATGCTTTCTAGAGGGATGGAATGCTCTCGACAGAGTTGGAAAACCTTTGTACAGAGTTGGAATGCTTTCTAGAGGGTTGGAATGCTTTCGACAAAGCTGGAATAACTTTGTACAGAGTTGGAATGCTTTCTACACGGTTTGAATGCTTTCTACAGTGTTGGAATACACTTGTACAGGGTTGGAATGCTTTCTACAGGGTTGGAATGCTTTCGACAGTGTTGGTACACCTTTGTACAGAGTTTTAATGCATTCTAGATGGTTGGAATGCTTTCTACAGTGTTGGTATACCTTTGTACAGAGTTGGAATGCTTTCTATAGGATTGGAATACCTTTGTACAGGGCTGGAATGCTTTCTACATGGTTGGAATGCTTTCGACAGAGTTGGAATACCTTTGTACAGAGTTGGAATGCTTTCTAGAGGGTTGGAATGCTTTCTACAGTGTTGGTATACCTTTGTACAGAGTTGGAATGCTTTCTACAGGGTGGGAATTCTTTCTACAGGATTGGAATACCTTTGTACAGGGCTGGAATGCTTTCTGCAGGGTGCCAATGCTTTCTACAGGGTTGGAATGCTTTCGACAGTGTTGGTATACCTTTGGACATAGTTGGAATGCTTTCTAGAGGGTTGGAATGCTTGCGACAGAGTTAGTATACCTTTGTACAGAGTTGGAATGCTTTCTAGAGGGATGGAATGCTCTCGACAGAGTTGGAAAACCTTTGTACAGAGTTGGAATGCTTTCTAGAGGGTTGTAATGCTTTCGACAGAGTTGGAATGCTTTCGACAGGATTGGAATGCCTTTGTACAGGGCTGGAATGCTTTCGACAGAGTTGGAATGCTTTCGACAGAGTTGGAATGCTTTCGACAGAGTTGTATGCTTTCGACAGAGTTGGAACGCTTTCGACAGAGTTTGAATAACTTTGTACAGAGTTGGAATACATTCTACGGGGTTGGAATGCTTTCTACTGGGCTGGAATGCTTTCGACAGTGTTGGAATGCTTTCGACAGTGTTGGTATACCTTTGTACAGAGTTGGAATGCTTTCTAGAGGGTTAGAATGCTTTCGACAGTGTTGGAATACCTTTGTACAGAGTTGGAATGCTTTCTACAGTGTGGGAATGCTTTCTACAGGGTTGGAATACCTTTGTATAGGGTAGCAATGATATCTACAGGGTTGGAATGCTTTCGACAGAATTGGAATACCTTTGTACAGAGTTGCAATGCTTTCTAGAGGGTTGGAATGCTTTCGACAGAGTTGGAATTCCTTTGCACATGCTTCAAATGCTTTCTAGAGGGTTGGCCTGCTTTCGACAGAGCTGGAATACATTTGTACACAGTTGGAATGCTTTCTACAGGGTTGGAATGCTTTCTACAGTGTTGGTATACCTTTGTACAGAGTTGGAATGCTTTCTACAGGATTGGAATACCTTTGTACAGGGCTGGAATGCTTTCTACAGGGTTGGAATGCTTTCTACAGGGTTGGAATGCTTTCTACAGGGTTGGAATGCTTTCGACAGTGTTGGTACACCTTTGTACAGAGTTTTAATGCTTTCTAGAGGGTTGGAATGCTTTCTACAGTGTTGGTATACCTTTGTACAGAGTTGGAATGCTTTCTAGAGGGTTGGAATGCTTTCTACAGGGTTGGAATGCTTTCTACAGGGTTGGAATGATATCGACAGTGTTGGAATACCTTTGTACAGAGTTGGAATGCTTTCTGCAGGGTTGGAATGCTTTCAACAGAGTTGAAATCCCTTTGTACAGGTTTGAAGTGCTTTCGACACGGTTGGAATGCTTTCGACAAAGTTGGAATACCTTTGTACAGGGTTGGAATGCTTTCTAGAGGGTTGGAATGCTTTCGACAGAGTTGGAATGCTTTCGACAGTGTTGGAATACCTTTGTACAGGGTTGGATTGCTTTCTACAGTGTTGGAATACACTTGTACAGGGTTGGAATGCTTTCTACAGGGTTGGAATGCTTTCGACAGTGTTGGTACACCTTTGTACAGAGTTTTAATGCATTCTAGATGGTTGGAATGCTTTCTACAGTGTTGGTATACCTTTGTACAGAGTTGGAATGCTTTCTATAGGATTGGAATACCTTTGTACAGGGCTGGAATGCTTTCTACATGGTTGGAATGCTTTCGACAGAGTTGGAATACCTTTGTACAGAGTTGGAATGCTTTCTAGAGGGTTGGAATGCTTTCTACAGTGTTGGTATACCTTTGTACAGAGTTGGAATGCTTTCTACAGGGTGGGAATTCTTTCTACAGGATTGGAATACCTTTGTACAGGGCTGGAATGCTTTCTGCAGGGTTGGAATGCTTTCTACAGGGTTGGCATGCTTTCGACAGTGTTGGTACACCTTTGTACAGAGTTTTAATGCTTTCTAGATGGTTGGAATGCTTTCTACAGTGTTGGTATACCTTTGTACAGAGTTGGAATGCTTTCTGCAGGGTTGGAATGCTTTCAACAGTGTTGAAATACCTTTGTACATGGTTGTAATGCTTTCGACACGGTTGCAATGCTTTCTGCAGGGTTGGAATGCTTTCTACAGGGTTGGAATGCTTTCGACAAGGTGGGAATACCTTTGTACACAGTTGAAATGCTTTCTACAGGGTTGGAATGCTTTCCACAGTGTTGGTATACATTTGTACAGGGTTGGAATGCTCACTACAGGGTTGGAATGCTTTCTACAGGGTTGGAATGCTTTCTACAGGGTTGGCATGCCTTCTACAGGGTTGGAATGCTTTCGACAGTGTTGGCATAACTTTGTACAGGGTTGGAATGCTTTATAGAGGGTTGGCATGCTTTCGACAGAGTTGGAAGTCCTTTGTACATGGTTGAAATGATTTCTACTGTATTGGAATGCTTTCTACAGGGTTGGAATGCTTTCCACAGTGTTGGTATACATTTGTACAGGGTTGGAATGCTCAATACAGGGTTGGAATGCTTTCTACAGGGTTGGTATGCTTTCTACAGGGTTGGAATGCTTTCGACAAGGTTGGAATACCTTTGTACACAGTTGGAATGCTTTCTACAGGGTTGGAATGCTTTCGACAGTGTTGGAATACATTTGTACAGGGTTGGAATGCTTACTACAGGGTTGGAATGCTTTCTACAGGGTTGGAATGCTTTCTACAGGGTTGGAATGCTTTCTACAGGGTTGGAATGCCTTCTACAGGGTTGGAATGATTTCGACAGTGTTGGAATAACTTTGTACAGGGTTGGAATGCTTTATAGAGGGTTGGCATGCTTTCGACAGAGTTGGAAGTCCTTTGTACATGGCTGAAATGCTTTCTACTGTATTGGAATGCTTTCTACAGGGTTGGAATGCTTTCGACAGTGTTGGAATACTTTTGTACACAGTTGGTATGCATTCTACAGGGTTGGAATGCTTTCGACAGTGTTGGTTTACCTTTGTACAGAGTTTGAATGCTTTCTAGAGGGTTGGAATGCTTTCTACAGGGTTGGAATGCTTTCTACAGGGTTGGAATGATATCGACAGTGTTGGAATACCTTTGTACAGGTTTGAAGTGCTTTCGACACGGTTGGAATGCTTTCGACAAAGTTGGAATACCTTTGTACAGGGTTGGAATGCTTTCTAGAGGGTTGGAATGCTTTCGACAGAGTTGGAATGCTTTCGACAGTGTTGGAATACCTTTGTACAGGGTTGGATTGCTTTCTACAGTGTTGCCATGCTTACGACAGTGTTGGTATACCTTTCTACAGAGGAGGACTGCTTTCTAGAGGGTGGGAATGCTCTCGACAGAGTTGGAATACCTTTGCATAGAGTTGGAATGCTTTCGACAGTGTTGGTATACCTATGTACAGAGTTGGAATGCTTTCTACAGGGTTGGAATGCTTTCGACAGAGTTGGAATACCTTTGTACAAGTTTGGAATGCTTTCTACAGGGTTGGAATTCTTTATAGAGTGTTCGAATGCTTTCTACGGGGTTGGAATGCTTTCGGCACAGTTGGAATACCTTTGTACAGAGTTGGAATGCTTTCGACAGTGTTGGTATACCTTTGTACAGTGTTGGAATGCTTTCTACAGGGTGGGAATGCTTTCTACAGGGTTGGAATGCTTTCTACAAGGTGGGAAGGCTTTCTACAGGGTTGCAATACATCTGTACAGGGTGCCAATGCTTTCTACAGGGTTGGAATGCTTTCGACAGTGTTGGTATACCTTTGGACATAGTTGGAATGCTTTCTAGAGGGTTGGAATGCTTGCGACAGAGTTAGTATACCTTTGTACAGAGTTGGAATGCTTTCTAGAGGGATGGAATGCTCTCGACAGAGTTGGAAAACCTTTGTACAGAGTTGGAATGCTTTCTAGAGGGTTGTAATGCTTTCGACAGAGTTGGAATGCTTTCGACAGGATTGGAATGCCTTTGTACAGGGCTGGAATGCTTTCGACAGAGTTGGAATGCTTTCGACAGAGTTGGAATGCTTTCGACAGAGTTTTATGCTTTCGACAGAGTTGGAACGCTTTCGACAGAGTTTGAATAACTTTGTACAGAGTTGGAATACATTCTACGGGGTTGGAATGCTTTCTACTGGGCTGGAATGCTTTCGACAGTGTTGGAATGCTTTCGACAGTGTTGGTATACCTTTGTACAGAGTTGGAATGCTTTCTAGAGGGTTAGAATGCTTTCGACAGTGTTGGAATACCTTTGTACAGAGTTGGAATGCTTTCTACAGTGTGGGAATGCTTTCTACAGGGTTGGAATACCTTTGTATAGGGTAGCAATGATATCTACAGGGTTGGAATGCTTTCGACAGAATTGGAATACCTTTGTACAGAGTTGCAATGCTTTCTAGAGGGTTGGAATGCTTTCGACAGAGTTGGAATTCCTTTGCACATGCTTCAAATGCTTTCTAGAGGGTTGGCCTGCTTTCGACAGAGCTGGAATACATTTGTACACAGTTGGAATGCTTTCTACAGGGTTGGAATGCTCTCTACAGTGTTGGTATACCTTTGTACAGAGTTGGAATGCTTTCTATAGGATTGGAATACCTTTGTACAGGGCTGGAATGCTTTCTACAGGGTTGGAATGCTTTCTACAGGGTTGGAATGCTTTCTACAGGGTTGGAATGCTTTCGACAGTGTTGGTACACCTTTGTACAGAGTTTTAATGCTTTCTAGAGGGTTGGAATGCTTTCTACAGTGTTGGTATACCTTTGTACAGAGTTGGCATGCTTTCTAGAGGGATGGAATGCTCTCGGCAGAGTTGGAAAACCTTTGTACAGAGTTGGAATGCTTTCTAGAGGGTTGGAATGCTTTCGACAAAGCTGGAATAACTTTGTACAGAGTTGGAATGCTTTCTACACGGTTTGAATGCTTTCTACAGTGTTGGAATACACTTGTACAGGGTTGGAATGCTTTCTACAGGGTTGGAATGCTTTCGACAGTGTTGGTACACCTTTGTACAGAGTTTTAATGCATTCTAGATGGTTGGAATGCTTTCTACAGTGTTGGTATACCTTTGTACAGAGTTGGAATGCTTTCTATAGGATTGGAATACCTTTGTACAGGGCTGGAATGCTTTCTACATGGTTGGGATGCTTTCGACAGAGTTGGAATACCTTTGTACGGAGTTGGATTGCTTTCTACAGGGTGGGAATGCTATCTACAGGATTGGAAAACCTTTGTACAGGGCTGGAATGCTTTATACAGGGTTGGAATGCTTTCGACAGTGTTGGTACACCTTTGTACAGAGTTTTAATGCTTTCTAGAGGGTTGGAATGCTTTCTACAGTGTTGGTATACCTTTGTACAGAGTTGGAATGCTTTCTAGAGGGATGGAATGCTCTCGACAGTGTTGGAAAACCTTTGTAGAGAGTTGGAATGCTTTCCACAGGGTTGAATGCTTTCTACAGGGTTGGAATGCTTTCCACAGGGTTGGAATGCTTTCTACAGTTTTGGAATGCTTTCGACAGTGTTGGTATACATTTGTGCAGAGTTGGAATGCTTTCTAGAGGGTTGGAATGCTTTCGACAGAGTTGGAATGCTTTCGACAGTGTTGGAATACCTTTGTACGGAGTTGGAATGCTTTCTACAGGGTGGGAATGCTTTCTACAGGATTGGAATACCTTTGTACAGGGCTGGAATGCTTTCTACAGGGTGGGAATGCTATCTACAGGATTGGAATACCTTTGTACAGGGCTGGAATGCTTTCTACAGGGTTGCAATGCTTTCGACAGTGTTGGTACACCTTTGTACAGAGTTGGAATGCTTTCTAGAGGGATGGAATGCTCTCGACAGTGTTGGAAAACCTTTGTAGAGAGTTGGAATGCTTTCCACAGGGTTGGAATGCTTTCCACAGGGTTGGAATGCTTTCTACAGTTTTGGAATGCTTTCGACAGTGTTGGTATACATTTGTACAGAGTTGGAATGCTTTCTAGAGGGTTGGAATGCTTTCGACAGAGTTGGAATACCTTTGAACGCAGTTGGAATGCATTCTGCAGGGTTGGAATGCTTTCGACACAGATGGAATACCTTTGTACACGGTTGAAATGCTTTCTAGAGGGTTGGAATGCTTTCGACAGAGTTTAAATACCTTTGTACAGGGTTGAAATGCTTTCTAGAGTGTTGGAATGATTTCTAGAGGTGTGGAATACTTTCGGCAGAGTTGGAATACCTGTGTAAGGAGTTCGGTCGCTTTCTACAGTGTTGGAAAGCTTTCTACAGGGTTGGAATACTTTCGTCAGAGTTGGAATACCTTTGTAGAGGGTTGGAATGCTTTCTACAGTGATGGAACGCTTCCGACAGAGTTGGAATACCGTTGTACAGAGTTGGATTGATTTCTTCAGGGTTGGAAAACTTTCTAGAGGTTTGGAATTCTTTCGACAGGGTTGAAATACACTTATGCAGAGTTGGAATACTTAATACAGGGTTGGAATGCTTTGTACAGGGTTGGAATGCTTTCGACAGAGTTGGAATACCTTTGCACAGGGTTGAAATGCTTTCTAGAGGGTTGGAATGATTTCTAGAGGCGTGGAATACTTTCGGCAGAGTTGGAATACCTGTGTAAGGAGTTCGATTGCTTTCTACAGGGTTGGAATGCTTTCTACAGTGTTGGAATACCTTTGTACACGGTTGAAATGCTTTCTACAGTGTTGGAATGATTTCTAGAGGTGTGGAATACCTGTGTAAGGAGTTCGATTGCTTTCTACAGGGTTGGAAAGCTTTCTACAGGGTTGGGATGCTGTCGACAGGGTTGGAATACCTTTGTACAGGGTTGGAATGCTTTCTAGAGGGTTGGAATGCTTTCGACAGAGTTGGAATGCATTCGACAGTGTTGGAATACCTTTGTACGGAGTTGGAATGCTTTCTAGAGGGATGGAATGCTCTCGACAGAGTTGGAAAACCTTTGTACAGAGTTGGAATGCTTTCTAGAGGGTTGGAATGCTTTCGACAGAGTTGGAATGCTTTCGACAGTGTTGGAATACCTTTGTACGGAGTTGGAATGCTTTCTACAGGGTGGGAATGCTTTCTGCAGGATTGGAATACCTTTGTACAGGGCTGGAATGCTTTCTACAGGGTGGGAATGCTATCTATAGGATTGGAATACCTTTGTACAGGGCTGGAATGCTTTCTACAGGGTTGGAATGCTTTCGACAGTGTTGGTACACCTTTGTACAGAGTTGGAATGCTTTCTACAGGGTGGGAATGCTATCTACAGGAATGGAATACCTTTGTACAGGGCTGGAATGCTTTCTACAGGGTTGGAATGCTTTCGACAGTGTTGGTACACCTTTGTACAGAGTTTTAATGCTTTCTAGAGGGTTGGAATGCTTTCTACAGTGTTGGTATACCTTTGTACAGAGTTGGAATGCTTTCTAGAGGGATGGAATGCTCTCGACAGTGTTGGAAAACCTTTGTAGAGAGTTGGAATGCTTTCCACAGGGTTGGAATGCTTTCTACAGGGTTGGAATGCTTTCCACAGGGTTGGAATGCTTTCTACAGTTTTGGAATGCTTTCTACAGGATTGGAATACCTTTGTACAGGGCTGGAATGCTTTCTACAGGGTTGGAATGCTTTCTACAGGGTTGGAATGCTTTCTACAGGGTTGGAATGCTTTCGACAGTGTTGGTACACCTTTGTACAGAGTTTTAATGCTTTCTAGAGGGTTGGAATGCTTTCTACAGTGTTGGTATACCTTTGTACAGAGTTGGAATGCTTTCTAGAGGGATGGAATGCTCTCGACAGAGTTGGAAAACCTTTGTACAGAGTTGGAATGCTTTCTAGAGGGTTGGAATGCTTTCGACAAAGCTGGAATAACTTTGTACAGAGTTGGAATGCTTTCTACACGGTTTGAATGCTTTCTACAGTGTTGGAATACACTTGTACAGGGTTGGAATGCTTTCTACAGGGTTGGAATGCTTTCGACAGTGTTGGTACACCTTTGTACAGAGTTTTAATGCATTCTAGATGGTTGGAATGCTATCTACAGTGTTGGTATACCTTTGTACAGAGTTGGAATGCTTTCTATAGGATTGGAATACCTTTGTACAGGGCTGGAATGCTTTCTACATGGTTGGAATGCTTTCGACAGAGTTGGAATACCTTTGTACAGAGTTGGAATGCTTTCTAGAGGGTTGGAATGCTTTCTACAGTGTTGGTATACCTTTGTACAGAGTTGGAATGCTTTCTACAGGGTGGGAATTCTTTCTACAGGATTGGAATACCTTTGTACAGGGCTGGAATGCTTTCTGCAGGGTTGGAATGCTTTCTACAGGGTTGGAATGCTTTCGACAGTGTTGGTACACCTTGGTACAGAGTTTTAATGCTTTTTAGAGGGTTGGAATGCTTTCTACAGTGTTGGTATACCTTTGTACAGAGTTGGAATGCTTTCTGCAGGGTTGGAATGCTTTCAACAGTGTTGAAATACCTTTGTACATGGTTGTAATGCTTTCGACACGGTTGCAATGCTTTCTACAGGGTTGGAATGCTTTCTACAGGGTTGGAATGCTTTCGACAAGGTTGGAATACCTTTGTACACAGTTGAAATGCTTTCTACAGGGTTGGAATGCTTTCCACAGTGTTGGTATACATTTGTACAGGGTTGGAATGCTCACTACAGGGTTGGAATGCTTTCTACAGGGTTGGAATGCTTTCTACAGGGTTGGAATGCCTTCTACAGGGTTGGAATGCTTTCGACAGTGTTGGCATAACTTTGTACAGGGTTGGAATGCTTTATAGAGGGTTGGCATGCTTTCGACAGAGTTGGAAGTCCTTTGTACATGGTTGAAATGATTTCTACTGTATTGGAATGCTTTCTACAGGGTTGGAATGCTTTCCACAGTGTTGGTATACATTTGTACAGGGTTGGAATGCTCACTACAGGGTTGGAATGCTTTCTACAGGATTGGTATGCTTTCTACAGGGTTGGAATGCTTTCGACAGTGTTGGTATACCTTTGTACAGAGTTTGAATGCTTTCTAGAGGGTTGGAATGCTTTCTACAGGGTTGGAATGCTTTCTACAGGGTTGGAATGCTTTCGATAAAGTTGGAATACCTTTGTGCAGGGTTGGAATGCTTTATGGAGGGTTGGAATGCTTTCGACAGAGTTGGAAGTGCTTTGTACATGGTTGTAATGCTTTCTACTGGGTTGGAATGCTTTCTACAGTGTTCGAATGCTTTCTACAGGGTTGGAATGCTTTCGACAGTGTTGGTATACCTTTGTACAGTGATGTAATGCTTTCTAGAGGGTTGGAATGCTTTCTACAGTGTTGGAATGCTTTCTACAGGGTTGGAATGCTTTCGACAGGGTGGGAACACCTTTGTACAGAGTTGGAATGCTTTCTGCAGGGTTGGAATGCTATCAACAGAGTTGAAATACCTTTGTACAGGATTGAAATGCTTTCGACACGGTTGTAATGCTTTCGACAAAGTTGGAATACCTTTGTACAGGGTTGGAATCTTTATGGAGGGTTGGAATGCTTTCGACAGAGTTGGAAGTCCTTTGTACATGGTTGTAATGCTTTCTACTGGGTTGGAATGCTTTCTACAGGGTTGGAATGCTTTCTACAGGGTTGGAATGCTTTCGACAAGGTTGGAATACCTTTGTACACAGTTGGAATGCTTTCTACAGGGTTGGAATGCTTTCGACAGTGTTGGAATACATTTGTACAGGGTTGGAATGCTTACTACAGGGTTGGAATGCTTTCTACAGGGTTGGAATGCTTTCTACAGGGTTGGAATGCCTTCTACAGGGTTGGAATGATTTCGACAGTGTTGGAATAACTTTGTACAGGGTTGGAATGCTTTATAGAGGGTTGGCATGCTTTCGACAGAGTTGGAAGTCCTTTGTACATGGCTGAAATGCTTTCTACTGTATTGGAATGCTTTCTACAGGGTTGGAATGCTTTCGACAGTGTTGGAATACTTTTGTACACAGTTGGTATGCATTCTACAGGGTTGGAATGCTTTCGACAGTGTTGGTATACCTTTGTACAGAGTTTGAATGCTTTCTAGAGGGTTGGAATGCTTTCTACAGGGTTGGAATGCTTTCTACAGGGTTGGAATGATATCGACAGTGTTGGAATACCTTTGTACAGGTTTGAAGTGCTTTCGACACGGTTGGAATGCTTTCGACAAAGTTGGAATACCTTTGTACAGGGTTGGAATGCTTTCTAGAGGGTTGGAATGCTTTCGACAGAGTTGGAATGCTTTCGACAGTGTTGGAATACCTTTGTACAGGGTTGGATTGCTTTCTACAGTGTTGCCATGCTTACGACAGTGTTGGTATACCTTTCTACAGAGGAGGACTGCTTTCTAGAGGGTGGGAATGCTCTCGACAGAGTTGGAATACCTTTGTATAGAGTTGGAATGCTTTCGACAGTGTTGGTATACCTATGTACAGAGTTGGAATGCTTTCTACAGGGTGGGAATGCTTTCTACAGAGTTGGAATCCTTTCGACAGGGTGGGAATGCTTTCCAGAGGTTTGGAATGCTTTCTACAGGGTTGGAATGCTTTCGACAGAGTTGGAATACCTTTGTACAAGTTTGGAATGCTTTCTACAGGGTTGGAATTCTTTATAGAGTGTTCGAATGCTTTCTACGGGGTTGGAATGCTTTCGGCACAGTTGGAATACCTTTGTACAGAGTTGGAATGCTTTCGACAGTGTTGGTATACATTTGTACAGAGTTGCAATGCTTTCTACAGGGTGGGAATGCTTTCTACAGGGTTGGAATGCTTTCTACAAGGTGGGAAGGCTTTCTACAGGGTTGCAATACATTTGTACAGGGTGACAATGCTTTCTACAGGGTTGGAATGCTTTCGACAGAGTTGGAATGCTTTCGACAGAGTTGGAATGCTTTCGACAGAGTTTTATGCTTTCGACAGAGTTGGAACGCTTTCGACAGAGTTTGAATAACTTTGTACAGAGTTGGAATACATTCTACGGGGTTGGAATGCTTTCTACTGGGCTGGAATGCTTTCGACAGTGTTGGAATGCTTTCGACAGTGTTGGTATACCTTTGTACAGAGTTGGAATGCTTTCTAGAGGGTTAGAATGCTTTCGACAGTGTTGGAATACCTTTGTACAGAGTTGGAATGCTTTCTACAGTGTGGGAATGCTTTCTACAGGGTTGGAATACCTTTGTATAGGGTAGCAATGATATCTACAGGGTTGGAATGCTTTCGACAGAATTGGAATACCTTTGTACAGAGTTGCAATGCTTTCTAGAGGGTTGGAATGCTTTCGACAGAGTTGGAATTCCTTTGCACATGCTTCAAATGCTTTCTAGAGGGTTGGCCTGCTTTCGACAGAGCTGGAATACATTTGTACACACTTGGAATGCTTTCTACAGGGTTGGAATGCTTTCTACAGTGTTGGTATACCTTTGTACAGAGTTGGAATGCTTTCTACAGGATTGGAATACCTTTGTACAGGGCTGGAATGCTTTCTACAGGGTTGGAATGCTTTCTACAGGGTTGGGATGCTTGCTACAGGGTTGGAATGCTTTCGACAGTGTTGGTACACCTTTGTACAGAGTTTTAATGCATTCTAGATGGTTGGAATGCTTTCTACAGTGTTGGTATACCTTTGTACAGAGTTGGAATGCTTTCTATAGGATTGGAATACCTTTGTACAGGGCTGGAATGCTTTCTACATGGTTGGAATGCTTTCGACAGAGTTGGAATACCTTTGTACAGAGTTGGAATGCTTTCTAGAGGGTTGGAATGCTTTCTACAGTGTTGGTATACCTTTGTACAGAGTTGGAATGCTTTCTACAGGGTGGGAATTCTTTCTACAGGATTGGAATACCTTTGTACAGTGTTGGTATACCTTTGTACAGAGTTGGAATGCTTTCTAGAGGGATGGAATGCTCTCGACAGAGTTGGAAAACCTTTGTACAGAGTTGCAATGCTTTCTAGAGGGTTGTAATGCTTTCGACAGAGTTGGAATGCTTTCGACAGTGTTGGAATGCCTTTGTACAAGGTTGGAATGCTTTCTACAGGGTTGGAATGCTTTCTACAGGGATGGAATTCTTTCTACAGTTTTGGAATGCTTTCGACAGTGTTGGTATACCTTTGTACAGAGTTGGAATGCTTTCTAGAGGGATGGAATGCTCTTGACAGAGTTGGAAAACCTTTGTACAGAGTTGGAATGCTTTCTAGAGGGTTGGAATGCTTTCGACAGAGTTGGAATGCTTTCGACAGTGTTGGAATACCTTTGTACGGAGTTGGAATGCTTTCTACAGGGTGGGAATGCTTTCTACAGGATTGGAATACCTTTGTACAGGGCTGGAATGCTTTCTACAGGGTTGGAATGCTTTCGACAGAGTTGGAATGCTTTCGACAGTGTTGGAATGCCTTTGTACAAGGTTGGAATGCTTTCTACAGGGTTGGAATGCTTTCTACAGGGTTGGAATTCCTTTGCACATGCTTCAAATGCTTTCTAGAGGGTTGGCCTGCTTTCGACAGAGCTGGAATACATTTGTACACACTTGGAATGCTTTCTACAGGGTTGGAATGCTTTCTACAGTGTTGGTATACC
Source organism: Bombus sonorus (assembly GCA_029958995.1). Classification (NCBI taxonomy): domain Eukaryota; kingdom Metazoa; phylum Arthropoda; class Insecta; order Hymenoptera; family Apidae; genus Bombus; species Bombus sonorus. The sequence goes on along the minus strand of JARWAU010000056.1, from coordinate 43,319 downwards.
TTTGTACAGAGTTGGAATGCTTTCTACAGGATTGGAATACCTTTGTACAGGGCTGGAATGCTTTCTACAGGGTTGGAATGCTTTCTACAAGGTTGGAATGCTTTCTACAGGGTTGGAATGCTTTCGACAGTGTTGGTACACCTTTGTACAGAGTTTTAATGCATTCTAGATGGTTGGAATGCTTTCTACAGTGTTGGTATACCTTTGTACAGAGTTGGAATGCTTTCTATAGGATTGGAATACCTTTGTACAGGGCTGGAATGCTTTCTACATGGTTGGAATGCTTTCGACAGAGTTGGAATACCTTTGTACAGAGTTGGAATGCTTTCTAGAGGGTTGGAATGCTTTCTACAGTGCTGGTATACCTTTGTACAGAGCTGGAATGCTTTCTACAGGGTGGGAATTCTTTCTACAGGATGGGAATACCTTTGTACAGGGCTGGAATGCTTTCTGCAGGGTTGGAATGCTTTCTACAGGGTTGGAATGCTTTCGACTGTGTTGGTACACCTTTGTACAGAGTTTTAATGCTTTCTAGAGGGTTGGAATGCTTTCTACAGTGTTGGTATACCTTTGTACAGAGTTGGAATGCTTTCTAGAGGGATGGAATGCTCTCGACAGAGTTGGAAAACCTTTGTACAGAGTTGGAATGCTTTCTAGAGGGTTGTAATGCTTTCGACAGAGTTGGAATGCTTTCGACAGTGTTGAAATGCCTTTGTACAAGGTTGGAATGCTTTCTACAGGGTTGGAATGCTTTCTACAGGGTTGGAATTCTTTCTACAGTTTTGGAATGCTTTCGACAGTGTTGGTATACCTTTGTACAGAGTTGGAATGCTTTCTAGAGGGATGGAATGCTCTTGACAGAGTTGGAAAACCTTTGTACAGAGTTGGAATGCTTTCTAGAGGGTTGGAATGCTTTCGACAGTGTTGGTATACCTTTGTACAGAGTTGGAATGCTTTCTAGAGGGATGGAATGCTCTTGACAGAGTTGGAAAACCTTTGTACAGAGTTGGAATGCTTTCTAGAGGGTTGGAATGCTTTCGACAGAGTTGGAATGCTTTCGACAGTGTTGGAATACCTTTGTACGGAGTTGGAATGCTTTCTACAGGGTGGGAATGCTTTCTACAGGATTGGAATACCTTTGTACAGGGCTGGAATGCTTTCTACAGGGTTGGAATGCTTTCGACAGTGTTGGTACACCTTTGTACAGAGTTTTAATGCTTTCTAGAGGGTTGGAATGCTTTCTACAGTGTTGGTATACCTTTGTACAGAGTTGGAATGCTTTCTACAGGGTGGGAATGCTATCTACAGGATTGGAATACCTTTGTACAGGGCTGGAATGCTTTCTACAGGGTTGGAATGCTTTCGACAGTGTTGGTACACCTTTGTACAGAGTTTTAATGCTTTCTAGAGGGTTGGAATGCTTTCTACAGTGTTGGTATACCTTTGTACAGAGTTGGAATGCTTTCTAGAGGGATGGAATGCTCTCGACAGTGTTGGCAAACCTTTGTAGAGAGTTGGAATGCTTTCCACAGGGTTGGAATGCTTTCTACAGTGTTGGAATGCTTTCCACAGGGTTGGAATGCTTTCTACAGTTTTGGAATGCTTTCGACAGTGTTGGTATACATTTGTACAGAGTTGGACTGCTTTCTAGAGGGTTGGAATGCTTTCGACAGAGTTGGAATACCTTTGAACGCAGTTGGAATGCATTCTGCAGGGTTGGAATGCTTTCGACACAGATGCAATACCTTCGTACAGAGTTGGAATGCTTTCTACAGGATTGGAATGCTTTCTAGAGGGTTGGGATGCTGCCGACAGGGTTGGAATACCTTTGTACAGGGTTGGAATGCTTTCTAGAGGGTTGGAATGCTTTCGCCAGAGTTGGAATGCATTCGACAGTGTTGGAATACCTTTGTACGGAGTTGGTATGCTTTCTAGAGGGATGGAATGCTCTCGACAGAGTTGGAAAACCTTTGTACAGAGTTGGAATGCTTTCTAGAGGGCTGGAATGCTTTCGACAGAGTTGGAATGCTTTCGACAGTGTTGGAATACCTTTGTACGGAGTTGGATTGCTTTCTACAGGGTGGGAATGCTATCTACAGGATTGGAAAACCTTTGTACAGTGCTGGAATGCTTTATACAGGGTTGGAATGCTTTCGGCAGTGTTGGTACACCTTTGTACAGAGTTTGAATGCTTTCTAGAGGGTTGGAATGCTTTCTACAGTGTTGGTATACCTTTGTACAGAGTTGGAATGCTTTCTAGAGGGATGGAATGCTCTCGACAGTGTTGGAAAACCTTTGTAGAGAGTTGGAATGCTTTCCACAGGGTTGGAATGCTTTCTACAGGGTTGGAATGCTTTCCACAGGGTTGGAATGCTTTCTACAGTTTTGGAATGCTTTCGACAGTGTTGGTATACATTTGTACAGAGTTGGAATGCTTTCTAGAGGGTTGGAATGCTTTCGACAGAGTTGGAATGCTTTCGACAGTGTTGGAATACCTTTGTACGGAGTTGGAATGCTTTCTACAGGGTGGGAATGCTTTCTACAGGATTGGAATACCTTTGTACAGGGCTGGAATGCTTTCTACAGGGTGGGAATGCTATCTACAGGATTGGAATACCTTTGTACAGGGCTGGAATGCTTTCTACAGGGTTGCAATGCTTTCGACAGTGTTGGTACACCTTTGTACAGAGTTGGAATGCTTTCTACAGGGTGGGAATGCTATCTACAGGATTGGAATACCTTTGTACAGGGCTGGAATGCTTTCTACAGGGTTGGAATGCTTTCGACAGTGTTGGTACACCTCTGTACAGAGTTTTAATGCTTTCTAGAGGGTTGGAATGCTTTCTACAGTGTTGGTATACCTTTGTACAGAGTTGGAATGCTTTCTAGAGGGATGGAATGCTCTCGACAGTGTTGGAAAACCTTTGTAGAGAGTTGGAATGCTTTCCACAGGGTTGGAATGCTTTCGACAGTGTTGGTACACCTTTGTACAGAGTTGGAATGCTTTCTACAGGGTGGGAATGCTATCTACAGGAATGGAATACCTTTGCACAGGGCTGGAATGCTTTCTACAGGGTTGGAATGCTTTCGACAGTGTTGGTACACCTTTGCACAGAGTTTTAATGCTTTCTAGAGGGATGGAATGCTTTCTACAGTGTTGGTATACCTTTGTACAGAGTTGGAATGCTTTCTAGAGGGATGGAATGCTCTGGACAGTGTTGGAAAACCTTTGTAGAGAGTTGGAATGCTTTCCACAGGGTTGGAATGCTTTCTACAGGGTTGGAATGCTTTCCACAGGGTTGGAATGCTTTCTACAGTTTTGGAATGCTTTCGACAGTGTTGGTATACATTTGTACAGAGTTGGAATGCTTTCTAGAGGGTTGGAATGCTTTCGACAGAGTTGGAATACCTTTGAACGCAGTTGGAATGCATTCTGCAGGGTTGGAATGCTTTCGACACAGATGGAATACCTTTGTACACGGTTGAAATGCTTTCCAGAGGGTTGGAATGCTTTCGACAGAGTTTAAATACCTTTGTACAGGGTTGAAATGCTTTCTAGAGTGTTGGAATGATTTCTAGAGGTGTGGAATACTTTCGGCAGAGTTGGAATACCTGTGTAAGGAGTTCGGTCGCTTTCTACAGTGTTGGAAAGCTTTCTACAGGGTTAGAAAGCTTTCTACAGGGTTGGAATACTTTCGTCGGAGTTGGAATACCTTTGTAGAGGGTTGGGATGCTTTCTACAGTGATGGAACGCTTCCGACAGAGTTGGAATACCGTTGTACAGAGTTGGAATGATTTCTTCAGGGTTGGAAAACTTTCTAGAGGTTTGGAATTCTTTCGACAGGGTTGAAATACACTTATGCAGAGTTGGAATACTTAATACAGGGTTGGAATGCTTTATACAGGGTTGAAATGCTTTCTACAGGTTTGGAATGCGTTCTACAGTGTTGGAATACCTTTGTACAGAGTTAGAATGCTTTCTACAGGTTTGGAATGCTTTCTACAGTGTTGGGAAACCTCTGTACAGAGTTGGAATGCTTTCTATACGGTTGGAATGCTTTCTAGAGGGTAGGAGTGCGTTCAAGAGTGTTGGAATGCTTTCGACAGAGATGGAATACCTTTGTACAGAGCTGGGATACCTTTGTACAGGGTTGGAATACTTTCGACAGAGTTGAAATACCTTTGTACAGAGTTGGAATGAATTCTACATAGTTGGAATGATTTCGACAGAGTTGGAATGCTTTCGACAGAGTGGGTATACCTTTGTACAGTGGTGAAATTCTTTATAGAGCGTTGGAATGCTTTCTAGAGGGTTGGAATGCTTTCTAGAGGGTTGGAATGCTGTCGACACAGTTGGAATACCTTTGTACAGAGTTGGAATGCTTTCTAGAAGGTTGGAATGCTTTCGACAGAGTTGGAATGCTTTGGACAGAGTTGGAGAACGTTCTCCAGTGTTGGAAAGGCTTTGGACATGTTGAAGTGATCGACACTTCTCGGAAAACTCTACATGTGGTCTTCAGCTTTCTCAGGCGCCGAGGTCATCAATAGCGCATAGATTAAAGAATGCGTCAACGACAGACCGTAAGTGGCACACATGCTACGTTGGCTTCAGCGTTTTTTTAGTCTCATGGTAACATTGCTAGCGTGGGGATCTGTACCAGCTTACATATATTCCACATTTTGTACTTAACTTTCACAATAAATATATCACTTACAGTACCTTACAATTTACCGACGCATTTCTTTAATTCCACAAACATCGCATAACCATAACAGGTTATGGGCCCAGGGCTGTAAATTGTAAGGTAGCAACGCGAAGTGAATAAAGTGTTAAAGTGTTGTGCTTGGTAAAGTAAGAGATAGTGCTAAAATCGAATCAGCAAGTGCAAAGATCGAGATGTTACGTGGCGAAGAAAACTGGCTCCAGTGCCGTTTTATTATGCACTTATTATACTTATTATACACTTTTGAAGGAAGATGACGACCTGATCAACGTTTGTGAAGGGAATCTGTATCATCCAGGTAACAGTGCGGAATAGGGAATCGCCCGTGAAAGATTTTTGAAGGCAGATCGGTTAGCGAGGAAATTAATTGTGACCTCGGTAGGAAGGAAACTGTTGGATCTTCTTTTACGCTGCACAACAGCACATGAAATGTGGAAGAAATTAAACACAGTATATGATATGAAGTCAAATGAAAATTTAAATATGATCCAGAAGCAGTTCTTCAATTTTAAATGGGAAGAATCTGAAAATGTGTCCCACAATTTGTCGAAGTTGGAACTGATGGCGGCGAAGATGAAAGCCCTTGAAGGTGAAGTTGCCGAGAGAACGCTGATAACACTCATTTTATCGGCGTTACCAAGCAAATTTGATCATTTTCACAGTGCGTGGGAGTCAGTGGAGGAAGAAAGGAAAACCCTAGACAAACTTAGTACCAGACTGATGGGAGAAGAAACCAGATGAAAGAAAGACGACCAGGAAACATCGGTGGCGCTGGTAACAAAAAGTAATAATTGTAAAAGGGAACAGCAGAAGCGATCAAATAAAACCGAATATGAGAAACAAGGATCAAGCTCGGACATTTAAAAAATATCGGCCCGAAGCAATAGTTGGTAATTCGTAATAATTGATCAGAGTTCCACGGCATCTTAGGCAATCATCATCCGAGCTTATATCGCGCATCAAAACGCATCAATAAGAAATCGAATTTGTAATTGCGAATCGCGAACCGTTACTAATAATAATCGCGAACCGCCAATATAACATTCGCGAGTTCTACACATCGTGTATACACAGAATATATTATAATAAATATCTATTATTAAATATATATGAGCGATTTTTCAGTACCTATCACGACCCAACCACCTCACAACCAATAATTAACAATATTTAAGCAACTAATTAATAACAATTAAACTATTAATTTATAGCAATGGAAACATTTGTTGACAACATTTAAAACATTAATTTATAACAATCAAACCATTCTTCAAGGAATCAATAAGTCTCTCGCTAATAGCCTAATAGATCGTTTGATAGATCTAACGAAGAAATACCTAATCGCGATTACAGCCAATTAATTCATATTATTCGCTACATAATTAATATCAGTATCACGATGCAGGAGGTATCGAAGAAAACAAGCCATTTTATGTTACAACTATAACGAGTAAATTTACTTGTTTAACTTTAGAAGAATTAAAAAGGTACCTGACTTTTAAATAAGCATTAAATAAGAATTGTAAATATCGCAGACAGTGATGTAGGTGTTATTCAAGAAAAAAGAACATATTATTTTGTAATTAGTACCAGTAAATGAACCAATATCGATAATATAATATAATGTTTAATATGAATTTTATCTATCTGATTATTTAATACCTTAACTTATTTTACAGTAACGTCATCGACTGCCGTTAGGCTTTGTTTCCCTTTCTGTTCAAACTAACTGATAATCGAAAACTAGTATCAAAGAAGTGTGAATATAGTTTTAGCTTGTAGGAACCATTAAAACGATAAAAATGGATATCGTATTAAATCGTTGAAGGCGCCCATTAACGATAAAAATTAAGAAATTGGTCAGTGTGATTTTGTTATAATGGAAAAACCGTCTTTTGCTTTGTCAAAAGATCGTTACCCTTTGATTGACATCTCGATACTTTGTAAAGGTATATAAGGAACCCGGAAGTCGCGCGCGAGCTCTTTAGTGCCTGAACTGTCGGAGAGTGAACATCGAAGAAGAACTTAAATATACTGTAAATAAACAAAAAATATTAACAATAACATTGAAATAGTAATTTATAACGTCTAAACCGTTAATTTACAACACTTAAGCTATTAATTTATAACATTTCAGCTATTAATTTATAATATATAAGCTATTAATTTACAACATTTAAGCTATTAATTTATAACATTTCAGCTATTAATTTAGAACATTTAAGCTATTAACTTACAACATTTAAGCTATTAATTTACAACATTTAAACTGTTATTTTATACATTCAAGCCATTAATTAACATTTAAACTATTAATTTATAATATTTAAGCTATTAATTCATAATATTTAAGCTATTAATTTTTCATGTTTACACTATTAGTTTATAACATTTAAACCATTAATTTATAACATTTAAACTATTAATTTATATCATCCAAGCCATTAATTTATAACAATTAAGCTATTAATTTATAACATTTAAACTATTAATTTCTAACATTTGAGCCATTAATTAACAACATTTAAGCTATTAATTTACAACATTTAAACTGTTATTTTATACACTTAAGCTGTTAATTTATAACATTTAAACTATTAATTTATAGCATTTAAACTGTTATTTTATACATGTAAGCCATTAATTTCTAACATTTAAACTATTAATTTATATCATCTAAGCCATTAATTTATAACATTTAAGCTATTAATTTACAAAATTTAAGCTGTTAATTTACAAAATTTAAACTGTTATTTTATGCATTTAAGCTGTTAATTTATAACATTTAAACTATTAATTTATAGCATTTAAACTGTTATTTTATACATGTAAGCCATTAATTTCTAACATTTAAACTATTAATTTATATCATCTAAGCCATTAATTTATAACATTTAAGCTATTAATTTATAACACTTAAGCTATTAATTTCTAACATTTAAACTATTAATTTACAAAATTTAAGCTATTAATTTACAACATTTAAACTGTTATTTTATGCATTTAAGCTGTTAATTTACAACATTTAAACTATTAATTTATAGCATTTAAACTGTTATTTTATACATGTAAGCCATTAATTTCTAACATTTAAACTATTAATTTATATCATCTAAGGCATTAATTTATAACATTTAAGCCATTAATCTAAAACAATTACTCCATTAATTCTTAACAGTTATACCAATAATTTATAACCATATCCTCCCATTAATTCAAACTAATTATGCTCTTAATTTATAACAGTTGTACCATTAATTGGAAGCAACTTTAATTCATTGATTTAAATAAATACCATCAATTCGTTGTGATTAAATTAATGATTTATTTTGTTTTCTTTAATATTTACGAAATCTTTCAAGCCCCCGAAGTGCTATTATATTTCTATATAGTATTATTTTTTAATTTTAAATTCTAAAGTATTTAATTTCTCATTTCACTATTTCATATAAAACCAGTAGTAAAGCAGAGTGTACCAATTGAGTGTCTATGGATGGAATGTAATTTTCCATGTCTGCTCAAAACCAAGGAAACAGCACCGTATTCGTGGTATGAAGGAAGCAAGTGCAGCGACAACTCACCATTCATCCATACGCACTACAATTGGTACCTTGCATGGTTTCGTTTCTTCGATGTTAAGTTCAATATCCAAGTATGATTATGCAAATCCACGTACTACAGCCATTCTAATTAATAAATTTCAATACACGTTACTTCTTTGTTATAAAATAATTTTACATCTCTGCTTCCAATGCTTAAAAACTCTTTATGTAAATGGGCCCCGAGCGTAGTTACCTCCTCGTGGTGGGTCCCGGTAATTGGTATCGTTTTCCAAATAATAATACACCAAGTGATATTTTGAATATTAGTATTATTATTTAAAAAACGATATCAAGGTAAAAACTACTTGAATATATTCTGGTCTTGATCATCCAAAATAGTTTTGGTGATCTAGACTGGACTAATACCCCCCCGCGGGGGCACCGTTGGACACCGCGGGACATCGTGGGACCCCGAGGGACCCCGTGGGACACCGTGGGATGCGTGCGTTATAGCCTTAATTAATCGTAAGATAGATACCTATGTTATGTGCATTGTAAGCTCATTCCGTACAAAGATACTTACCCATCTCGAAACGAAAAATATAGATCTCGTCTCTCATGATCCTCTCGCTTACCACCTTGGAAAAATTGTTCCAGCGATTTATCGCTTCACGATCGCTCAGTTCTTTCAAACTGCCGCGTGGCGTACTCGCTCGCGCGTATTCCGGGTACGCGCGGCTCAACGTACACTGGACAATTCTTTGGATTCGAAGGTCGTCCAAGGACACCTCTTGTCTTGGTGACTTCTCGAAGACTGCTCGTGGTTTGCCTCGAATCGCGGGCGTTGTCATCACGCTGGTGATACCTGTGAATCTGTTGACGATTGAGTCGCAGGTCCGCAATCCTGTCCGATTGGTACTTCGGTACTTGGACAGGGGACCTGCATTTAATGTCCTCCGTAATTCTGTTCGAACTCGCGGGGGTGGACCCCACTGTTCAGTTGGGGCCTTGCCTTTGTAATCCTGTTCAGCGGTCCCTCCCCGGGTTCAACTGTTCAGTTGGAGTTGTTACATTGCAGGCCCATTTACTGGACACTGGTATCATCGGTAAGTGCCATCGACCGTGATAAGATCCAAACGACGTGATAGGAATCGAGCGAAGGTCAATGCTTGCGCTGCCACTGAATCTTAGGTTATCTGGTGTACGGGGGTACGTCACGTAGGTTTGTTAGTTCTTTCGAGAGATCGTGATTACATCTGTTCCGGGCGAACGGAGGTTTTTCGTTCATCGTCTGATTGTTGAGGCTCCTTTTCCATTGTAGCCTCATTTCTTTTCTTTCGTTCCAAGTTAGACAAATGTATCTTTGATACGGAATGTTGCCGATAGGGTTGCGAATTATTGTACGATGTTTGTTCCGATCGATGTAATCGTTGTGTGTGAGATACATGTTGCGTTGTGTGCGAGATAGATATTGCGTCGTGTAAGCTTTGTTTTACGTTTGTGAAGATTCGTGTAACTGCTGCGTAGGAGGTAGGTGTTTCGCGGTTAGGCTACGAAATAACTATCTCTTTACGCAGGCCCATGATCGAGTAGAGTCAGAACTCGACATTCTTGCCAATAGGTTGAATGTCGAGACCGATGCATAATGTTAAATAACTCGTGCGTAGTCACCTCCTCGTGGTGAGACCTGGTAATTGGTATCGTTTTCAAAAAATTGATCAGTTGATTAATCTTTGGAAAACGATGCCAAGCGAAGAACTACGCACCAGTCCAGTTTGGGTCTCCAAAAACCGCGAAAAGAATTTTGGATGATCTAGACTGGACTGCACCGTGGGACAGCGTCGGTCCAGTGTGGATCTCCAAAAGCCGCGAAAAGAATTTTGGATTATCTAGACTGGACTACAACGTGGGACGCCGTTGGATGCCGTTGGACATCGTTGGACACCGTTGGACACCGTTGGACGCCGTGGGACAAGTGTATTGTAAGCCCATTCTGTACATCGATACTTTTCTGACTTGGAACGAAATATAAAAATCTATTCTTCTTTTCCACTGAATCTATACTATAATTTCATTTAATTATTTTATACATTTGTTTTAATTTCTAGTAATTTTTCGAGTAACTTATTTGTCGAAAGCAGAGATAATATAAAAGTAACAGAAAAATTGACATATGGATGCGAAGACTATTAAGGATCAATCCGATAAATATATCTTAACTAAGACAGTTTTGTATGAATAATTTTGTTGTCTTTTTATTCGAATATGGGTAACGTTTAATATACAATTTATATTTATTTTAAAGTATATTTGATACATATTTCATAATAGATAATTTCTTAATTATTTGGAATACTAAAATGAACATAAAGACGATTAAATAAATTATTGTTCTATTTCCGATGTATGAAATCATTCACTTCAAACGAATTTTTAACAAATTATCTTATTATTTCAAATTGAGTTATATCACAATTCACGTATCGAATTCAATTTCTTTTGCTTTATTATGTGAATTTACTACAATTAACGTCATAAACTTGCAACATAGTAACAGTTAGATTCAAATACCTCGAAACAAGGCTTCGCGAGCGTTTTTGCAGTATTCTTTAAGTATATTTGGTGGCGAACTTTTGAATTCTCGCAAATATTTTCCAATATTTATAACACGCGACCATAGTGTATTAGTAAAATGTATATTTCATATTCTAATAACGAAAATTCACAGTATATATTCTAATAACGAACAGTATAATTCTTGCAAGCGATTGCATTGCATTCGCGATATTCGTAAGGATTTGTTCCCTATCGAGAAATATCTCACAATTTTCAACTAAATAATATTTCTCAAACTTAATAATAATTTAAATAACTTTCTTAATAATAATTTTTAAGTATAAAGAAATAGCAGTATTTTCTAAATAAACGTTCGATAGGAAAAAGAAGAAAATTGTCGAAACGACGTTTCGCTTCTTTTCCACCCCCTACCCCCGCCCCTAAACTGCTTTATTTTCAGGGAATATTTGTGACCGCGCGCAATGCGGTTGTAGAGTCAGTGTTTGTTACGCTATAGTTTTTTTTCAATATTTTAAAATCACGATAGTTTTGATCAAATTCGATCGAATAATCACGCGCGAAAATAATAAAATTTTATCAATCAAATTTGTACGCGATATTAGAGTTCTTGTTCGCCGATTATAATTTACGCGGTCGTGGTAATGTAGTCTTTTCTTTTTCTTTTTTATACATTTATTTTTTTGAATATTCGTTTTCGGTATTAGAGTCAGTGCTACCCTCAAGAGGATAAAGCCTCTCCAGGAGCTCAGGAATGTAAGTAGTTTTATATATTGTATTTCAATTTGTTCTATTTACTATATTTTGTTTGAAATATTGTTAATTATAAAGTAAAAATTAATGATATTTTAGAAAGCTATAAATGTTCTTTTTAATTGAAATAAAATCTTAAAGTCTTAATATTAAAGTACGATAAAACCGTCTGATACGCATAAAAAATCACTGAATTCGTATTAGCGTTCCAATTTACATATTTATTAGACGTTACTCTTTATTATTGCTAAAATTTCAAGTTTGTTATTACGTATTAACGATATTAATGATATCTTATGTTCTGTTATAGGCATATCACTGCTTCAACTTCTTCATCTTCTTTGAGAATGTTTTAACAGTGGCTCAAAGGCCAAGAATGTAAGTATTTTTACATATCGCACTTCTATTATATCTATTCGGTACACTTTCCTTTGATCACTATCAATTAAAAAATACAATTTGATTGAAAATTTGGGAGGTTAGTGTTTTCTGTGGTTATTCTTTCATTAAAATAAAATAAGTGTTAAAGTCTTAATACCGAATTATGAAACAAATAATTAACATATTTAAGAAATCATTAGATTCTTAATTTTTAGATTTTGAACTTTCATATTAGAGTTTCAGTTTTTATACTAACCAAAGTTTATTAGAATTTCAATCTTTATTATTACTAAAATTATTAAAGTTAAGAAACCTTCATTTTTCATTATCTCCAACTTTTCAAATAGTTAGCAATCACTCATCATGTTTTCTTTTGTAACAGATTTTTCGCAACCCCCGTTGCTACCATTGGCCATTCAACGATTCCTGCCTGATGTTAGTCTCCCTGATGATATTCGCTGGGATACCACAGCATCCAGGGTAACGTTCTCTGTTTCTTCGCATCGAACGGTGAGTCGCATGTATTTCTGTTCCTCCGGTCACTCAATCATGTCGTAGGATGAAAGGTCCGAATCGGCACGGGTGACCGGTTGTATTACGTAGAATTTCTTGCGAGCATAGTGACCGCGGGTATTTTTATACCCGCGAGTAGTAACATTCTTTTTTCAAATTTATTAGTTTAGGATAGGTCTTCTTGCATATCGCGATTATAATAATTAGTTTTTTTAATAGTTAGGTTAAACATATAAATTTCCGAATATATTCGTGTTATTTATAAATATGCATGTTAATATTCCGTATGAATATTTGCAAATGGCAAATATCTACACGAATATACCTGTATGACATAAATATACTTGATTTTTAGCAATGGATTGATCGTGACAATATTAAGTTACGTTTATCAGGTAAGTCAATATTAAGTAAAATTCATTTTTTTCCGTACAAAAATGTGTGAAATTTTACGTGCAAGAAGACACTTCGCGACAGGCAGATGTTTCAATCAAAGCAATAATTTTGAACACTGCTTCTGCATTTTCGAGGATGTGCTTTGATAAAGAGATCGCCTGAGATTATTTCTTTCTTAGTAATATATTTAGAGTCAACTGTTCCATTTGCTCGAATCTTAATCTTTTTTCAATTAACGCTACCTCTTTTGCGATATTAAAATTTTGTTCTTATTTATGAAATTAATAGAGTAAAGTTATTACAATATGAATCGAAGTAATGAAATACAAAATCAAAGAAAGTTAGTCCGTTAAATAAAAATTGGACAAACTAATCATCTTTTTAGATCAGGATTTTCAGGTTTAACCCTTTCCGTGCCCATTGTCAGGATCTCATTCACGTGCCCAGGTGCTACTTGAATGGGAGAAAGACATTGGGCACGATGATCTAGAATTAAGTGATGTAATAATTCTCAGCGACTGACGATGTGTTAGTGTATCGTGCACGACGTATTTTCCACATTATGTATGTGTGTTGTTAGGCCGTGGAATTGCGTCGCTTTTTTTCATTCGTTAAAACTTCAATTATTAAAAATGTCGAGACATATATCGATTCAATTTACGTCTCGATACAATCACAATTTATGATAATATCATCTACACGATTACGTGTAATCACGCTCTTAATATTGTTACCAATTGCAATTATAATCCCAAGTTTGCTTATATTTATTTTAAGGATATAATTTCTTCAGACGTGTTTTATCACGTTTTACGCAATGGTCACTAGCGTTCGTCAGTCGATTTCAGGAAAAAGGTACGTACCTTAGAGTATGCATGTTTGCTAAGCTCGGGTGTCGGAGGCGTCCCGGGACGTCCTCTCTAGTGTAGGACCTTTGCGCCCGGGCGTTTGCGTGAGAACCGTGGAGCGAGTGTGTTGGTGTGCCTGCTTTGCCATTTTTTAAATATAGCGCTAGGTAGGATAGGTAGTATACTTTCTGGTATGTCTGTTAATTATAAGTAGGTAGGGCCGGGCAGGTTGGCACAGTCTCTGGTCGGGTAGGCACATTTTCGCGTGACCAACCTGTTTCTGGAAATTTATTTGAAAAATCGACGGTGAAACTGGCACGAGTAGAGCATGCTCTCGTCTCTGGTTTCGCCTGTTGATTTTTCGAATTTCGCGATCGCGGTCGCGAGTGGGCGAACGAACGTTTATCGCTCGAGCACGCACATGCGAGTGGGCAACGATCATCGCTGTGATCGTTGGTCAGTCCATGTGCACTTCAATCAGCTTCCGCGGTTTATATTTTTATTTTACCTTTATAAGTTTTTTTTTTTGTTTGCGATTTAGAAGTCTCGAGCTTAGATATAAGTTTCAGCGGGCATTGCGCCCGAAGAAAGAAGAGGCTATAAGCCGAAGAGGCCCGGCAAACTGCCACTCAAGAGGGCAACTACTAATGGCTGCCCATCCTCTGGGTGATCCAGAGCATGGGAAGTCATTATCGTTACTACTTTGTCACTATGCTTGCTTTTAGTATTTTTAGTAGTAGTAGTAGTAGTTTTTGTTTTTTTGGCCGATGTATATATCGGTCCATCGTCCCATTGGGCAACTCGCGATTTTTCGTATTAGTGTTGCGACAAATTAATCACGGATTGTATTAGAGTTGCGAAATAACATCGCGGCTTCGCATTAGTGTGGCGAGAAAATAATTACGGTTTGAATTATAGTTGCGATAAAATGATAATCGCGTTTGCTTTGGAGTTGTGAATCGTCTTTTGCAAATTTTATTATGAATTTTTAGAATTTCTTATAGAACTATACGTATCAGAATTTATCCTTTCTTCTGTTGTTTAAAATTAGATTATAAAAGTGTTTAATTAATTTTATAGTATTGCAAGTTTCAGTATCAGAATATTTGAAGTAGCTTTTTCATATAGTAAAGAATAATTTTCATTAAATTCACTTTAAGCGCTAGCGTTGCGATATTATTCCATCGCGAGTTCTACTAATTTTTCCTGTTAGCGTTGCGATAATGAATGATCGCGTTTTCATAAATAGAGTTGCGTTTATAAAATGCCCAAACCGACTGCATTTGTCGGACACTGTTTCTGGCTCACACGATACAGCTGGAAGAGCTGTGCAAGTGTGATCGTTTATCGGTAACCTCCTAAATGGTTGCACTGCGATATCTCAGCCCTCCACTCGTGATTTTTCTTATTAGTGTTGCGATAAATTAATTACGGGTTGTATTAGAGTTGCGATAAAATGATAATCGCGTTTGCTTTAGAGTTGCGAATTACGATATCGCGATTGCCTGTTGCAATTTTTAGAATTTTTCCTGTTTTGCATTGTTTAAAATTAGATTATAAAAGTGTTCAATTAATTTTATAGTATTGCAAGTAGCAATACCAGAATATTTAAAGTAGCTTTTTCATATAGTAAATAATAAGTTTCATTAAATTCACTTTAAGAGTTAGCGTTGCGATGTTGTTCCATCGCGAGTTCTACTTATTTTTCCCTTTAGCGTTGCGACAACGAATGATCGCGTTTTGTCAAGTAGAGTTGCGTTCACAAACTGCCCAAACCCTCCGACTGCATTTGTCGGACACAGTTCCTGGATCACACGTACAGCTGCAAGAGCTGTGCAAGTGTGGTCGTTCATCAGTAACCTCCTAAATGGTTGCACTACGATCTCTCGCTATTAGTGTTGCGTATTGTTTAAATACGAGTGCGTAGATTTGAATTTATTAGCATTGCGTCTCAAGTTTCGGGAATTTTCAGACTTTTCTTCTTTTTTTTCTTTTTTTTTAATGATAGATTAATTGATATTGCAGATACAACAAAGCACTCTTCGCGTTTGATTTTGAGAATTTTTTGCTTTATAAATATTAGTAGTAAATTAGCGTTGCGAAACAAGAATATTCAGTTCCACTCTCGGCGCGTTGATCGGGTTTATATAGAGTGGAAAACGATTGAATTTTAGTAGCCCTTCTGGCTACTGCTTTGTTTCTTTTTCAGAGTCCCTTATTAATGCACCCCTTATTACTACGTTTTATTACTGAAAATACTGCTATAAGACATATTCCTTTGTCAGCGTTAACGTTACCATAACTGTTAAAATACAGAACTTTGTTACGAATGTATAATTTATATTTACATGTATGAAACTGTGAGCGATTTCATGCGTAAAAAAGTATTATAATAAAATATCTTAATGTTGCTATGAAAGCTTGAAATATTTTTTAAAATTTAATTCATTGCGATTGGAATTAATGCTGGTGATTGTTCGTTCTTAGAACCATAACTTTTAGAATGTTTTCGACCGTGATATTTTTAATCTTTTAAGAGTAATGTATAATTTTATAAATATTCGAATTTCATTTGTGTTACGCCACGAGGCTCAGTAGAGATCATATTTCCAACCGTCGCTCGCGTTCCTCCAGCGTCGCAGATATATCCTCTTATCTGCCGGACGAAAAACATACATTCTATCGACGAGCGCATAATGATCACGCAGGCCGACTTCTTTGTTAGAAATAACGGTCCGAAATCGACGGTTCCAGAACTTGCTGCCTGGTGACAACTATGCGATCGTCGATACAATGTATGTTTTTCGTCGGGCAGATAAGAGATTATTTCTCCGACGCTGGAGGACCGCGAGTGACGGTTAGAAATATGATCTCTACTGAGCCTCGTGGCGTAAAAATTTGCATGAAACAAAAGTTCATTCGCGATAATCGTCACGTTTGTAACAAAAATTCTGAGCAAAATTATTTATGTGCATATCTTTCGGTACATTATGTTGCAAGTAACTGTGTTGTTGTAGCAAATAACAGATACCGTTAAAAGTTAAAAGACGAAGCAAGTGATTTTCTAATAAGCGGGTTTTCTCTCATCTTAGTTATTTTAAATGAAATTTTTAATTTTTAATTCAGTTTAGATTCTATTACTTTAAATTCTTGTTTTCAACGTAACCCTAGTTTCGATTAAAAAGATACAAATGATTCTCTATTTTTGCTAAAATTTAATCGAGAATAATTTGATCTGTAATTGACCATTATTAGTAGTTTATTTTTCATGTATAAAATGCTCTCGTTTTAAAGATTCCTGTTTCTTTTGTATTCCAAATCCAGCAAATGACTTTGTTTCAGATTTATCAATTTACAGAAAATATTTTGTAGTTATATATTTGAACGTTTCATAGCATATTAAATATGTATGCTAGATACTCAAATAATCTTTCTTTCATTGTCTGATTGTTCAGGCTTTTTCCTGTTTTCCCATTTGTAAGAGAAACATATAGCATGTTTATATAACTTAATATAACTCTTCGATAACTTCATAACATTAGTACAAGGAGTCGTATTTCTCTTATGCCAGACTCTAAATTGTATATGCAGTGTCAATAGTTTCATTTTCCTTCTCTCGTTCCAAGTTAGACAAAGGAATCTTTGATACCGAATGTTACCAGTACGATTGCGAATTATTGTACAATTTTGTACTGATCAATGTAATCTTTTTCGCAGATTAATCAGATGATTAATTTTTGGAAAACGACTACATCGATCAGTACAAACATTGTACAATAATTCGATACCAAGCTAAGAACCATGCTAATACAGTGCAGTTTAGATCACGAAAAAATACGAAGAGAATTTTGGATGATCTAAACTGGACTGCAACGTGGGACGCTGTGGACACTGATGGATACCGTGTCACACCGATGGACACCGTGGGACACAGATGGACACCGTGGGACAACGCGGGACACCGATGGACACCGTGGGACAACGTGGGACACCGATGGACACCGTGGGACACCGATGGACAACGTGGGACACCGATGGACACCGTGGGACGCCGTGGGACGACGTGGGACGCCGTGGGACACCGTTCGACACCGTTGGACGTCGTTGGACGTCGTTGAACGACGTTGGACGCCGTTGGATACCGTTGGTCCAGTGTGGATATCCAAAAGCCGCCAAAAGAATTTTCAATGACCTACACTGGTCTGCAACGTGGGACACCGATGGACACCGTGGGACACCGATGGACACCGTGGGACACCGATGGACACCGTGGGACACTGTAGGTCCAGTTTGGGTCACCAAAAGCCGCGAAAAGAATTTTGGATGACCTAGACTGGACTGCAACGTGGGACACCATTGGCCCAGTGTGGATCTCCAAAAGCCGCCAAAAGAATTTTGGATGATCTAGACTGGACTGCAACGTGGGACACCGCTGGCCCAGTGTGGATCTCCAAAAGCCGCCAAAAGAATTTTGGATGATCTAGACTGGACTGCAACGTGGGACACCGTTGGTCCAGTGTGGATCTCCAAAAGCCGCCAAAAGAATTTTGGATGATCTAGACTGGACTGCAACGTGGGACACCGTGGGACGTCGTGGGACGACGTGGGACGCCGTGGGACGACGTGAGACGCCGTGGGACGATGTGGGACGCCGTGGGACGCCGTGGGACGCCGTGGGACGCCGTGGGACGCCGTGGGACGCCGTGGGACGCCGTGGGTCGACGTGGGACTCCGTGGGACACCGTTGGACATCGTTGGACATCGGGGGGACGCCGTGGGACACCGTTGGACATCGTTGGACATCGGGGGACACCGTGGGACACCGTGGGACATCGTGGGACATCGTGGGATGCGTGCGTTTTAGCCTTAATTAGTCATAAGGTAGATACCTATGTTATGTATTGTAATGCATTGTAAGCTCATTCTATAGAACGATACTTGTCTATCTTGGAAGCCATTCTTCGAGTTTTATCTTTGAAAAAATAAAAATCTTTTCTCTTTTGATTACCTCGCTTACCACATTAGAACAATTGTTCCCGCGATTTATCGTTTCACGATCGCGCAGTTCTTTCAAACTGCAGCGTGGCGTACTCGCTCGCACGTATTCCGGGTACGGGCGGGTCAACGTGCACTGGACAACTCTGTGGATTCGAAGGTCGTCCAAGAACACCTCTTGTCTTGGTGACTTCTCGACGACTGCTCGTCGTTTGCCTCGAATCGCGGGCGTTGTCATCACGCTGATGATACCTGTGAATCTGTTGACGATTGAGTCGCAGGTCCGCAATCCTGTCCGATTGGTGCTTCGGTACTTGGACAGGGGACCTGCATTTAATGTCCTCCGTAATTCTGTTCGAACTCGCGGGGGTGGACCCCACTGTTCAGTTGGGGCCTTGCCTTTGTAATCCTGTTCAGCGGTCCCTCCCCGGGTTCAACTGTTCAGTTGGAGTTGTTACATTGCAGGCCCATTTACTGGACACTGGTATCATCGGTAAGTGCCATCGACCGTGATAAGATCCAAACGACGTGATAGGAATCGAGCGAAGGTCAATGCTTGCGCTGCCACTGAATCTTTGAGTTATCTGGTGCACGGGAATACGTCACGTAGGTTTGTCAGTTCTTTCGATAGATCGCGATTACGTTCGTTCCTGACGAACCGCGGTTTTATTTCTTTCGTCGTCTGATTGTTGGGGCTCCTTTTCCATAGTAGCTCCATTTCGTTCCTTTCGTACCAAGTTAGACAAATGTATGTTTGATACGGAATGTTGCCGATAGGGATGCGAATTATTGTACGATGTTTGTACTGATCGATGTAATCGTTGTGAGTGAGATAATGTTGCGTTGTGTGGGAGATAGATATTGCGTCGTGTAAGCTTTGTTTTACGTTTGTGAAGATTCGTGTAACTGCTGCGTAGGAGGTAGGTGTTTCGCGGTTAGGCTACGAAATAACTATCTCTTTACGCAGGCCCATGATCGAGTAGAGTCAGAACTCGACATTCTTGCCAATAGGTTGAATGTCGAGACCGATGCATAATGTTAAATAACTCGTGCGTAGTCACCTCCTCGTGGTGAGACCTGGTAATTGGTATCGTTTTCAAAAAATTGATCAGTTGATTAATCTTTGGAAAACGATGCCAAGCGAAGAACTACGCACCAGTCCAGTTTGGGTCTCCAAAAACCGCGAAAAGAATATTGGATGATCCATCTTGGACTGCAACGTAGGACACCGTTGTACACCGTTGGAGAACGTTGGACAGGGTTGGAAAATTTTGTACAGAGTTGGAAAACGTTCTACAGAGTTTTAATGCTTTGGAAAGTGTTGGAATGCTTGGAACAGAGTTGGAATGCTTTCGAAAGGGTTGGAATGCTTTCTAGAGTGTTGGAATGCTTTCTACAGGGTTGGAATGCTTTCGACACAGATGGAATACCTTTGTACAGAGTTGGAATGCTTTCTAGAAGGTTGGAATGCTTTCGACAGAGTTGGAATTCCTTTGTACAGGGATGAAATGCTTTCTAGAGGGTTGGAATGCGTTCGACAGAGTTGGAATACCTTTGTACAGAGTTGGAATGCTTTCTAGAAGGTTGGAATGCTGTCGACAGAGTTGGAAGACCTTTGTACATGGTTGAAATGCTTTATAGAGGGACGGAATGCTTTCTAGAGGGTTGGAATGCTTTCGACAGAGTTGGAATACCTTTGTACAGAGTTGGAATGCTTTCTAGAAGGTTGAAATGCTTTCTAGAAGGATGGAATGCTTTCTACAGTGTTGGGATACCTTTGTACAAAGTTGGAATGCTTTCTACAGGGTTGGAATGCTTTCGACAGAGTTGGAATACCTTTGTACAGGTTTGGAATTCTTTCTAGAGGGGTGGAATGCTTTCTAGAGGGTTGGAATGCTTTCTAGAGGGTTGGAATGCTTTCTAGAGGGTTGGAATGCATTCGACAGAGTTGGAATACCTTTGTACAGAGTTGGAATGCTTTCTAGAAGGTTGGAATGCTTTCGACAGAGTTGGAAGACCATTGTACATGGTTGAAATGCTTTCCACAGGGTTGCAATACCTCCTATTGGGTGTGAATGCTTTCGTCAGAGTTGGAATACCTTTGTACAGGTTTGGAATTCTTTCTACAGGGGTGGAATTCTTTCTAGAGGGGTGGAATGCTTTCTAGAGGGTTGGAATGCTTTCTAGAGGGTTGGAATGCTTTCTAGAGGGTTGGAATGCATTCGACAGAGTTGGAATACCTTTGTACAGAGTTGGAATGCTTTCTAGAAGGTTGGAATGCTTTCGACACAGTTGGAAGACCATTGTACATGGTTGAAATGCTTTCCACAGGGTTGCAATACCTCCTATTGGGTGTGAATGCTTTCGTCAGAGTTGGAATACCTTTGTACAGGTTTGGAATTCTTTCTAGAGGGGTGGAATGCTTTCTAGAGGGTTGGAATGCTTTCTACAGGGTTGGAGTGCTTTCGACAGAGTTGGGAATTCCTTTATACCGAGTTGGAATGCTTTCTACAGGGGTGAAATGCTTTCTAGAGGGTTGGAATGCTTTCGACAGAGTTGGAAAACGTTTGTGCAGGGATAAAATGCTTTCTGGAGAGCTGGATTGCTTTCTACACGGTTGGAATGCTTTCTACATGGTTGGAATGCTTTCTACAGGCTTGGAATGCTTTCGATAGAGTTCGAATTCCTTTATACCGAGTTGGAATGCTTTCTACAGGGTTGCAATACCTCCTATTGGGTGTGAATGCTTTCGTCAGAGTTGGAATACCTTTGTACAGGTTTGGAATTCTTTCTAGAGGGGTGGAATGCTTCTAGAGGGTTGGAATGCTTTCTACAGGGTTGGAGTGCTTTCGACAGAGTTGGGAATTCCTTTATACCGAGTTGGAATGCTTTCTACAGGGGTGAAATGCTTTCTAGAGGGTTGGAATGCTTTCGACAGAGTTGGAAAACGTTTGTGCAGGGATAAAATGCTTTCTGGAGAGCTGGATTGCTTTCTACACGGTTGGAATGCTTTCTACATGGTTGGAATGCTTTCTACAGGCTTGGAGTGCTTTCGATAGAGTTAGAATTCCTTTATACCGAGTTGGAATGCTTTCTACAGGGTTGGAATGCTTTCTACAGGGTTGGAGTGCGTTCTAGAGGGTTGGAATGCTTTCGAGAGTGTTGGAATGCTTTCGATAGAGTTGGAATACGTTTGTACAGAGTTGGAATGCTTTCTAGAGGGTTGGAATGCTTTCGACAGAGTTGGAATACCTTTGTACAAAGTTGGAATGCTTTCTACAGGGTTGGAATGCTTTCGACAGTGTTGGAATAACATTGTACAGAGTTGGAATGCTTTCTGCAGGGTTGGAATGCTTTCGATAGAGTTGGAATTCCTTTATACCGATTTGGGATGCTTTCTACAGGGTTGGAATGCTTTCTACAGGGTTGGAATGCTTTCTACAGGGTTGGAATGCTTTCTCCAGGGTTGGAGTGCTTTCGACAGAGTTGGAATTCCTTTATACCGAGTAGGAATGCTATCTACAGGGTTGGAATGCTTTCGACAGAGTTGGAATACCTTTGTACAAAGTTGGAATGCTTTCGACAGAGTTGGAATACCTTTGTACAAAGTTGGAATGCTTTCTACAGGGTTGGAATGCTTTCGACAGTGTTGGAATAACATTGTACAGAGTTGGAATGCTTTCTGCAGGGTTGCAATGCGTTCTACAGGGTTGGAATGCTTTCTACAGGGTTGGAATGCTTTCTACAGGGTTGGAATGCTTTCTACAGGGTTGGAATGCTTTCGCCAGGGTTGGAATACTTTTGTACAGGGTTGGAGTTCTTTCGACAGAGTTGGAATTCCTTTATACCGAGTTGGAATGATTTCGACTGCGTTGCAATGCGTTCTACATGGTTGGAATGCTATCTACAGGGTTGGAATGCTTCCTACAGGGTTGGAATGCTTTCGACTGTGTTGGAATAACTTTGTACAGTGTTGGAATGCTTTCTACAGGGTTGGAATGCTTTCTACAGGGTTGGAATGCTTTCTACAGGGTTGGAGTGCTTTCGACAGAGTTGGAATTCCTTTATACCGAGTAGGAATGCTATCTACAGGGTTGGAATGCTTTCGACAGTGTTGGAATACCGTTGTACAGAGTTGGAATGCTTTCTACAGGGGTGAAATGCTTTCTAGAGGGTTGGAATGCTTTCGACAGAGTTGGAAAACGTTTGTGCAGGGAGGAAATGCTTTCTGGAGAGCTGGATTGCTTTCAACAGGGTTGCAATGCGTTCTACAGGGTTGGAATGCTATCTACAGGGTTGGAATGCTTTCGACAGTGTTGGAATACCTTTGTACAGAGTTGGAATGCTTTCGACAGTGTTGGAATAACATTGTAAAGAGTTGGAATGCTTACGACAGGGTTGGAATGCTTTCTACAGGGTTGGAATGCTTTCGACAGTGTTGGAATACCTTTGTACAGAGTTGGAATGCTTTCTACAGGGTTGGAATGCTTTCGACAGTGTTGGAATAACATTGTACAGAGTTGGAATGCTTTCTACAGGGTTGGACTGCTTTCTACAGGGTTGGAGTGCTTTCGACAGAGTTGGAATTCCTTTATACCGAGTTGGAATGCTTTCAACAGGGTTGGAATTCCTTTATACCGAGTTGGAATGCTTTCAACAGGGTTGCAATGCGTTCTACAGGGTTGAAATGCTATCTACAGGGTTGGAATGCTTTCGACAGTGTTTTACTACCTTTGTACAGAGTTGGAATGCTTTCTACAGGGTTGGAATGCGTTCGACAGTGTTGGAATAACATTGTACAGAGTTGGAATGCTTTCTACAGGGTTGGAGTGCTTTCGACAGAGTTGGAATTCCTTTATACCGAGTAGGAATGCTATCTACAGGGTTGGAATTCTTTCGACAGTGTTGGAATACCTTTGTACAGAGTTGGAATGCTTTCTACAGGGTTGGAATGCGTTCGACAGTGTTGGAATAACATTGTACAGAGTTGGAATGCTTTCTACAGGGTTGGAATGCTTTCGATAGAGTTGGAATTCCTTTATACCGAGTTGGGATGCTTTCTACAGGGTTGGAATGCTTTCTACAGGGTTGGAATGCTTTCTACAGGGTTGGAATGCTTTCTACAGGGTTGGAATGCTTTCTACAGGGTTGGAATGCTTTCTACAGGGTTGGAATGCTTTCGCCAGGGTTGGAATACCTTTGTACAGGGTTGGAGTTCTTTCGACAGAGTTGGAATTCCTTTATACCGAGTTGGAAAGATTTCGACAGTGTTGCAATGCGTTCTACATGGTTGGAATGCTATCTACAGGGTTGGAATGCTTCCTACAGGGTTGGAATGCTTTCGACAGTGTTGGAATAACTTTGTACAGTGTTGGAATGCTTTCTACAGGGTTGGAATGCTTTCTACAGGGTTGGAATGCTATCGACAGTGTTGGAATAACATTGTACAGAGTTGGAATGCTTTCTACATCGTTGGAATGCTTTCGATAGAGTTGGAATTCCTTTATACCGAGTTGGAATGCTTTCTACAGGGTTGGAATGCTTTCTACAGGGTTGGAATGCTTTCTACAGGGTTGGAATGCTTTCTACAGGGTTGGAGTGCTTTCGACACAGTTGGAATTCCTTTATACCGAGTAGGAATGCTTTCTACAGGGTTGGAATGCTTTCGGTAGAGTTGGAATTCCTTTATACCGAGTTGGAATGCTTTCTACAGGGTTGGAATGCTGTCTACAGGGTTGGAATGCTTTCTACAGGGTTGGAGTGCTTTCGACAGAGTTGGAATTCCTTTATACCGAGTAGGAATGCTATCTACAGGGTTGGAATGCTTTCGACAGTGTTTGAATACCTTTGTACAGAGTTGGAATGCTTTCTACAGGGTTGGAATTCCTTTATACCGAGTAGGAATGCTATCTACAGGGTTGGAATGCTTTCGACAGTGTTGGAATACATTTGTACAGAGTTGGAATGCTTTCTACAGGGGTGACATGCTTTCTAGAGGGTTGGAATGCTTTCGACAGAGTTGGAAAACATTTGTGCAGGGATGAAATGCTTTCTGGAGAGCTGGATTGCTTTCAACAGGGTTGCAATGCGTTCTACAGGGTTGGAATGCTTTCTAGAGGGTTGGAATGCTTTCGACAGGGTTGGAGTGCTTTCGACAGAGTTGGAATTCCTTTATACCGAGTTGGAATGCTTTCAACAGGGTTGCAATGCGTTCTACAGGGTTGGAATGCTATCTACAGGGTTAGAATGCTTTCGACAGTGTTTTAATACCTTTGTACAGAGTTGGAATGCTTTCTACAGGGTTGGAATGCTTCCGACAGTGTTGGAATGACATTGTACAGAGTTGGAATGATTTCTACAGGGTTGGAATGCTTTCTACAGGGTTGGAATGCTTTCGATAGAGTTGGAATTCCTTTATACCGAGTTGGGATGCTTTCTACAGGGTTGGAATGCTTTCGACAGTGTTGGAATACCTTTGTACAGAGTTGGAATGCTTTCTACAGGGTTGGAATGCGTTCGACAGTGTTGGAATAACATCGTACAGAGTTGGAATGCTTTCTACAGGGTTGGAATGCTTTCGATAGAGTTGGAATTCCTTTATACCGAGTTGGGATGCTTTCTACAGGGTTGGAATGCTTTCTACAGGGTTGGAATGCTTTCTACAGGGTTGGAATGCTTTCGACAGTGTTGGAATAACTTTGTACAGTGTTGGAATGCTTTCTACAGGGTTGGAATGCTTTCGCCAGGGTTGGAATACCTTTGTACAGGGTTGGAGTTCTTTCGACAGAGTTGGAATTCCTTTATACCGAGTTGGAAAGATTTCGACAGTGTTGCAATGCGTTCTACATGGTTGGAATGCTATCTACAGGGTTGGAATGCTTCCTACAGGGTTGGAGTGCTTTCGACAGAGTTGGAATTCCTTTATACCGAGTTGAAATGCTTTCAACAGGGTTGCAATGCGTTCTACAGGGTTGGAATGCTATCTACAGGGTTAGAATGCTTTCGACAGTGTTGGAATACCTTTGTACAGAGTTGGAATGCTTTCTACAGGGTTGGAATGCTTCCGACAGTGTTGGAATGACATTGTACAGAGTTGGAATGCTTTCTACAGGGTTGGAATGCTTTCTACAGGGTTGGAATGCTTTCGATAGAGTTGGAATTCCTTTATACCGAGTTGGGATGCTTTCTACAGGGTTGGTATGCTTTCTACAGGGTTGGAATGCTTTCGCCAGGGTTGGAATGCTTTCGCCAGGGTTGGAATACCTTTGTACAGTGTGGGAGTTCTTTCGACAGAGTTGGAATTCCTTTATACCGAGTTGGAATGATTTCGACAGTGTTGCAATGCGTTCTACATGGTTGGAATGCTATCTACAGGGTTGGAATGCTTCCTACAGGGTTGGAATGCTTTCTACAGGGTTGGAATGCTTTCGACAGTGTTGGAATACCTTTGTACAGAGTTGGAATGCTTTCTACAGGGTTGGAATGCTTTCGACAGTGTTGGAATAACATTGTACAGAGTTGGAATGCTTTCTACAGGGTTGGAATGCTTTCTACAGTGTGGGAGTTCTTTCGACAGAGTTGGAATTCCTTTATACCGAGTTGGAATGATTTCGACAGTGTTGCAATGCGTTCTACATGGTTGGAATGCCATCTACAGGGTTGGAATGCTTCCTACAGGGTTGGAATGCTTTCCACAGGGTTGGAATGCTTTCGACTGTGTTGGAATAACATTGTAAAGAGTTGGAATGCTTTCTACAGGGTTGGAATGCTTTCTACAGGGTTGGAATGCTTTCGACAGTGTTGGAATACCTTTGTACAGAGTTGGAATGCTATCTACAGGGTTGGAATGCTTTCGACAGTGTTGGAATACATTTGTACAGAGTTGGAATGCTTTCTACAGGGGTGACATGCTTTCTAGAGGGTTGGAATGCTTTCGACAGAGTTGGAAAACATTTGTGCAGGGATGAAATACTTTCTGGAGAGCTGGATTGCTTTCAACAGGGTTGCAATGCGTTCTACAGGGTTGGAATGCTTTCTAGAGGGTTGGAATGCTTTCGACAGGGATGGAGTGCTTTCGACAGAGTTGGAATTCCTTTATACCGAGTTGGAATGCTTTCAACAGGGTTGCAATGCGTTCTACAGGGTTGGAATGCTATCTACAGGGTTAGAATGCTTTCGACAGTGTTTTAATACCTTTGTACAGAGTTGGAATGCTTTCTACAGGGTTGGAATGCTTCCGACAGTGTTGGAATGACATTGTACAGAGTTGGAATGCTTTCTACAGGGTTGGAATGCTTTCTACAGGGTTGGAATGCTTTCGATAGAGTTGGAATTCCTTTATACCGAGTTGGGATGCTTTCTACAGGGTTGGAATGCTTTCTACAGGGTTGGAATGCTTTCTACAGGGCTGGAATGCTTTCTCCAGGGTTGGAGTGCTTTCGACAGAGTTGGAATTCCTTTATACCGAGTAGGAATGCTATCTACAGGGTTGGAATTCTTTCGACAGTGTTGGAATACCTTTGTACAGAGTTGGAATGCTTTCTACAGGGTTGGAATGCGTTCGACAGTGTTGGAATAACATCGTACAGAGTTGGAATGCTTTCTACAGGGTTGGAATGCTTTCGATAGAGTTGGAATTCCTTTATACCGAGTTGGGATGCTTTCTACAGGGTTGGAATGCTTTCTACAGGGTTGGAATGCTTTCTACAGGGTTGGAATGCTTTCTACAGGGTTGGAATGCTTTCTACAGGGTTGGAATGCTTTCTACAGGGTTGGAATGCTTTCGCCAGGGTTGGAATACCTTTGTACAGGGTTGGAGTTCTTTCGACAGAGTTGGAATTCCTTTATACCGAGTTGGAAAGATTTCGACAGTGTTGCAATGCGTTCTACATGGTTGGAATGCATTCTACAGGGTTGGAATGCTTTCTACAGGGTTGGAATGCTTTCGATAGAGTTGGAATTCCTTTATACCGAGTTGGGATGCTTTCTACAGAGTTGGTATGCTTTCTACAGGGTTGGAATGCTTTCGCCAGGGTTGGAATGCTTTCGCCAGGGTTGGAATACCTTTGTACAGTGTGGGAGTTCTTTCGACAGAGTTGGAATTCCTTTATACCGAGTAGGAATGCTATCTACAGGGTTGGAATTCTTTCGACAGTGTTGGAATACCTTTGTACAGAGTTGGAATGCTTTCCACAGGGTTGGAATGCTTTCGACTGTGTTGGAATACCTTTGTACAGAGTTGGAATGCTTTCTACAGGGTTGGAATGCGTTCGACAGTGTTGGAATAACATCGTACAGAGTTGGAATGCTTTCTACAGGGTTGGAATGCTTTCGATAGAGTTGGAATTCCTTTATACCGAGTTGGGATGCTTTCTACAGGGTTGGAATGCTTTCTACAGGGTTGGAATGCTTTCTACAGGGTTGGAATGCTTTCTACAGGGTTGGAATGCTTTCTACAGGGTTGGAATGCTATCTACAGGGTTGGAATGCTTCCTACAGGGTTGGAATGCTTTCGACAGTGTTGGAATAACTTTGTACAGTGTTGGAATGCTTTCTACAGGGTTGGAATGCTTTCGACAGTGTTGGGGTTAGGTTGGGGTTAGGTTGGGGTTAGGTTGGGGTTAGGTTGGGGTTAGGTTGGGGTTAGGTTGGGGTTAGGTTGGGGTTAGGTTGGGGTTAGGTTGGGGTTAGGTTGGGGTTAGGTTGGGGTTAGGTTGGGGTTAGGTTGGGGTTAGGTTGGGGTTAGGTTGGGGTTAGGTTGGGGTTAGGTTGGGGTTAGGTTGGGGTTAGGTTGGGGTTAGGTTGGGGTTAGGTTGGGGTTAGGTTGGGGTTAGGTTGGGGTTAGGTTGGGGTTAGGTTGGGGTTAGGTTGGGGTTAGGTTGGGGTTAGGTTGGGGTTAGGTTGGGGTTAGGTTGGGGTTAGGTTGGGGTTAGGTTGGGGTTAGGTTGGGGTTAGGTTGGGGTTAGGTTGGGGTTAGGTTGGGGTTAGGTTGGGGTTAGGTTGGGGTTAGGTTGGGGTTAGGTTGGGGTTAGGTTGGGGTTAGGTTGGGGTTAGGTTGGGGTTAGGTTGGGGTTAGGTTGGGGTTAGGTTGGGGTTAGGTTGGGGTTAGGTTGGGGTTAGGTTGGGGTTAGGTTGGGGTTAGGTTGGGGTTAGGTTGGGGTTAGGTTGGGGTTAGGTTGGGGTTAGGTTGGGGTTAGGTTGGGGTTAGGTTGGGGTTAGGTTGGGGTTAGGTTGGGGTTAGGTTGGGGTTAGGTTGGGGTTAGGTTGGGGTTAGGTTGGGGTGGGTTAGGTTGGGGTTAGGTTGGGGTTAGGTTGGGGTTAGGTTGGGGTTAGGTTGGGGTTAGGTTGGGGTTAGGTTGGGGTTAGGTTGGGGTTAGGTTGGGGTTAGGTTGGGGTTAGGTTGGGGTTAGGTTGGGGTTAGGTGGGGTTAGGTTGGGGTTAGGTTGGGGTTAGGTTGGGGTTAGGTTGGGGTTAGGTTGGGGTTAGGTTGGGGTTAGGTTGGGGTTAGGTTGGGGTTAGGTTGGGGTTAGGTTGGGGTTAGGTTGGGGTTAGGTTGGGGTTAGGTTGGGGTTAGGTTGGGGTTAGGTTGGGGTTAGGTGGGTTAGGTTGGGGTTAGGTTGGGGTTAGGTTGGGGTTAGGTTGGGGTTAGGTTGGGGTTAGGTTGGGGTTAGGTTGGGGTTAGGTTGGGGTTAGGTTGGGGGTTAGGTTGGGGTTAGGTTGGGGTTAGGTTGGGGTTAGGTTGGGGTTAGGTTGGGGTTAGGTTGGGGTTAGTGGGGTTAGGTTGGGGTTAGGTTGGGGTTAGGTTGGGGTTAGGTTGGGGTTAGGTTGGGGTTAGGTTGGGGTTAGGTTGGGGTTAGGTTGGGGTTAGGTTGGGGTTAGGGGTTAGGTGGGGTTAGGTTGGGGTTAGGTTGGGGTTAGGTTGGGGTTAGGTTGGGGTTAGGTTGGGGTTAGGTTGGGGTTAGGTTGGGGTTAGGTTGGGGTTAGGTTGGGGTTAGGTTGGGGTTAGGTTGGGGTTAGGTTGGGGTTAGGTTGGGGTTAGGTTGGGGTTAGGTTGGGGTTAGGTTGGGGTTAGGTTGGGGTTAGGTTGGGGTTAGGTTGGGGTTAGGTTGGGGTTAGGTTGGGGTTAGGTTGGGGTTAGGTTGGGGTTAGGTTGGGGTTAGGTTGGGGTTAGGTTGGGGTTAGGTTGGGGTTAGGTTGGGGTTAGGTTGGGGTTAGGTTGGGGTTAGGTTGGGGTTAGGTTGGGGTTAGGTTGGGTTAGGTTGGGGTTAGGTTGGGGTTAGGTTGGGGTTAGGTTGGGGTTAGGTTGGGGTTAGGTTGGGGTTAGGTTGGGGTTAGGTTGGGGTTAGGTTGGGTTAGGTTGGGGTTAGGTTGGGGTTAGGTTGGGGTTAGGTTGGGGTTAGGTTGGGGTTAGGTTGGGGTTGGGGGGTTAGGTTGGGGTTAGGTTGGGGTTAGGTTGGGGTTAGGTTGGGTTAGGTTGGGGTTAGGTTGGGGTTAGGTTGGGGTTAGGTTGGGGTTAGGTTGGGGTTAGGTTGGGGTTAGGTTGGGGTTAGGTTGGGGTTAGGTTGGGGTTAGGTTGGGGTTAGGTTGGGGTTAGGTTGGGGTTAGGTTGGGGTTAGGTTGGGGTTAGGTTGGGGTTAGGTTGGGGTTAGGTTGGGGTTAGGTTGGGGTTAGGTTGGGGTTAGGTTGGGGTTAGGTTGGGGTTAGGTTGGGGTTAGGTTGGGGTTAGGTTGGGGTTAGGTTGGGGTTAGGTTGGGGTTAGGTTGGGGTTAGGTTGGGGTTAGGTTGGGGTTAGGTTGGGGTTAGGTTGGGGTTAGGTTGGGGGTTAGGTTGGGGTTAGGTTGGGGTTAGGTTGGGGTTAGGTTGGGGTTAGGTTGGGGTTAGGTTGGGGTTAGGTTGGGGTTAGGTTGGGGTTAGGTGGGTTGGGGTTAGGTTGGGGTTAGGTTGGGGTTAGGTTGGGGTTAGGTTGGGGTTAGGTTGGGGTTAGGTTGGGGTTAGGTTGGGGTTAGGTTGGGGTTAGGTTGGGGTTAGGTTGGGGTTAGGTTGGGGTTAGGTTGGGGTTAGGTTGGGGTTAGGTTGGGGTTAGGTTGGGGTTAGGTTGGGGTTAGGTTGGGGTTAGGTTGGGGTTAGGTTGGGGTTAGGTTGGGGTTAGGTTGGGGTTAGGTTGGGGTTAGGTTGGGGTTAGGTTGGGGTTAGGTTGGGGTTAGGTTGGGGTTAGGTTGGGGTTAGGTTGGGGTTAGGTTGGGGTTAGGTTGGGGTTAGGTTGGGGTTAGGTTGGGGTTAGGTTGGGGTTAGGTGGGGTTAGGTTGGGTTAGGTTGGGGTTAGGTTGGGGTTAGGTTGGGGTTAGGTTGGGGTTAGGTTGGGGTTAGGTTGGGGTTAGGTTGGGGTTAGGTTGGGGTTAGGTTGGGGTTAGGTTGGGGTTAGGTTGGGGTTAGGTTGGGGTTAGGTTGGGGGTTAGGTTGGGGTTAGGTTGGGGTTAGGTTGGGGTTAGGTTGGGGTAGGTTGGGGTTAGGTTGGGGTTAGGTTGGGGTTAGGTTGGGGTTAGGTTGGGGTTAGGTTGGGGTTAGGTTGGGGTTAGGTTGGGGTTAGGTTGGGGTTAGGTTGGGGTTAGGTTGGGGTTAGGTTGGGGTTAGGTTGGGGTTAGGTTGGGGTTAGGTTGGGGTTAGGTTGGGGTTAGGTTGGGGTTAGGTTGGGGTTAGGTTGGGGTTAGGTTGGGGTTAGGTTGGGGTTAGGGGTTGGGGGTTAGGTTGGGGTTAGGTTGGGGTTAGGTTGGGGTTAGGTTGGGGTTAGGTTGGGGTTAGGTTGGGGTTAGGTTGGGGTTAGGTTGGGGTTAGGTTGGGTTAGGTTGGGGTTAGGTTGGGGTTAGGTTGGGGTTAGGTTGGGGTTAGGTTGGGGTTAGGTTGGGGTTAGGTTGGGGTTAGGTTGGGGTTAGGTTGGGGTTAGGTTGGGGTTAGGTTGGGGTTAGGTTGGGGTTAGGTTGGGGTTAGGTTGGGGTTAGGTTGGGGTTAGGTTGGGGTAGGTTGGGGTTAGGTTGGGGTTAGGTTGGGGTTAGGTTGGGGTTAGGTTGGGTTAGGTTGGGGTTAGGTTGGGGTTAGGTTGGGGTTAGGTTGGGGTTAGGTTGGGGTTAGGTTGGGGTTAGGTTGGGGTTAGGTTGGGGTTAGGTTGGGGTTAGGTTGGGGTTAGGTTGGGGTTAGGTTGGGGTTAGGTTGGGGTTAGGTTGGGGTTAGGTTGGGGTTAGGTTGGGGTTAGGTTGGGGTTAGGTTGGGGTTAGGTTGGGGTTAGGTTGGGGTTAGGTTGGGGGTTAGGTTGGGGTTAGGTTGGGGTTAGGTTGGGGTTAGGTTGGGGTTAGGTTGGGGTTAGGTTGGGTTAGGTTGGGGTTAGGTTGGGGTTAGGTTGGGGTTAGGTTGGGGTTAGGTTGGGGTTAGGTTGGGGTTAGGTTGGGGTTAGGTTGGGGTTAGGTTGGGGTTAGGTTGGGGTTAGGTTGGGGTTAGGTTGGGGTTAGGTTGGGGTTAGGTTGGGGTTAGGTTGGGGTTAGGTTGGGGTTAGGTTGGGGTTAGGTTGGGGTTAGGTTGGGGTTAGGTTGGGTTAGGTTGGGGTTAGGTTGGGGTTAGGTTGGGGTTAGGTTGGGGTTAGGTTGGGGTTAGGTTGGGGTTAGGTTGGGGTTAGGTTGGGGTTAGGTTGGGGTTAGGTTGGGGTTAGGTTGGGGTTAGGTTGGGGTTAGGTTGGGGTTAGGTTGGGGTTAGGTTGGGGTTAGGTTGGGGTTAGGTTGGGTTAGGTTGGGGTTAGGTTGGGGTTAGGTTGGGGTTAGGTTGGGGTTAGGTTGGGGTTAGGTTGGGGTTAGGTTGGGGTTAGGTTGGGGTTAGGTTGGGGTTAGGTTGGGGTTAGGTTGGGGTTAGGTTGGGGTTAGGTTGGGTTAGGTTGGGGTTAGGTTGGGGTTAGGTGGGGTTAGGTTGGGGTTAGGTTGGGGTTAGGTTGGGGTTAGGTTGGGGTTAGGTTGGGGTTAGGTTGGGGTTAGGTTGGGGTTAGGTTGGGGTTAGGTTGGGGTTAGGTTGGGGTTAGGTTGGGGTTAGGTTGGGGTTAGGTTGGGGTTAGGTTGGGGTTAGGTTGGGGTTAGGTTGGGGTTAGGTTGGGGTTAGGTTGGGGTTAGGTTGGGGTTAGGTTGGGGTTAGGTTGGGGTTAGGTTGGGGTTAGGTTGGGTTAGGTTGGGGTTAGGTTGGGGTTAGGTTGGGGTTAGGTTGGGGTTAGGTTGGGGTTAGGTTGGGGTTAGGTTGGGGTTAGGTTGGGGTTAGGTTGGGGTTAGGTTGGGGTTAGGTTGGGGTTAGGTTGGGGTTAGGTTGGGGTTAGGTTGGGGTTAGGTTGGGGTTAGGTTGGGGTTAGGTTGGGGTTAGGTTGGGGTTAGGTTGGGGTTAGGTTGGGGTTAGGTTGGGGTTAGGTTGGGGTTAGGTTGGGGTTAGGTTGGGGTTAGGTTGGGGTTAGGTTGGGGTTAGGTTGGGGTTAGGTGGGGTTAGGTTGGGGTTAGGTTGGGGTTAGGTTGGGGTTAGGTTGGGGTTAGGTTGGGGTTAGGTTGGGGTTAGGTTGGGGTTAGGTTGGGGTTAGGTTGGGGTTAGGTTGGGGTTAGGTTGGGGTTAGGTTGGGGTTAGGTTGGGGTTAGGTTGGGGTTAGGTTGGGGTTAGGTTGGGGTTAGGTTGGGGTTAGGTTGGGGTTAGGTTGGGGTTAGGTTGGGGTTAGGTTGGGGTTAGGTTGGGGTTAGGTTGGGGTTAGGTTGGGGTTAGGTTGGGGTTAGGTTGGGGTTAGGTTGGGGTTAGGTTGGGGTTAGGTTGGGTTAGGTTGGGGTTAGGTTGGGGTTAGGTTGGGGTTAGGTTGGGGTTAGGTGGGGTTAGGTTGGGGTTAGGGTTGGGTTGGGGTTAGGTTGGGGTTAGGTTGGGGTTAGGTTGGGGTTAGGTTGGGGTTAGGTTGGGGTTAGGTTGGGGTTAGGTTGGGGTTAGGTTGGGGTTAGGTTGGGGTTAGGTTGGGGTTAGGTTGGGGTTAGGTTGGGGTTAGGTTGGGGTTAGGTTGGGGTTAGGTTGGGGTTAGGTTGGGGTTAGGTTGGGGTTAGGTTGGGGTTAGGTTGGGGTTAGGTTGGGGTTAGGTTGGGGTTAGGTTGGGGTTAGGTTGGGGTTAGGTTGGGGTTAGGTTGGGGTTAGGTTGGGGTTAGGTTGGGTTAGGTTGGGGTTAGGTTGGGGTTAGGTTGGGGTTAGGTTGGGGTTAGGTTGGGGTTAGGTTGGGGTTAGGTTGGGGTTAGGTTGGGGTTAGGTTGGGGTTAGGTTGGGGTTAGGTTGGGGTTAGGTTGGGGTTAGGTTGGGGTTGGTTGGGGTTGGGTAGGTTGGGGTTAGGTTGGGGTTAGGTTGGGGTTAGGTTGGGGTTTGGTGGGGTTAGGTTGGGGTTAGGTTGGGGTTAGGTTGGGGTTAGGTTGGGGTTAGGTTGGGGGTTAGGTTGGGGTTAGGTTGGGGGTTAGGTTGGGGTTAGGTTGGGGTTAGGTTGGGGTTAGGTTGGGGTTAGGTTGGGGTTAGGTTGGGGTTAGGTTGGGGTTAGGTTGGGGTTAGGTTGGGGTTAGGTTGGGGTTAGGTTGGGGTTAGGTTGGGGGTTGGTTGGGGTTAGGTTGGGGTTAGGTTGGGGTTAGGTTGGGGTTAGGTTGGGGTTAGGTTGGGGTTAGGTTGGGGTTAGGTTGGGGTTAGGTTGGGGGTTAGGTTGGGGGTTAGGTTGGGGTTAGGTTGGGTTAGGTTGGGGGTTAGGTTGGGGTTAGGTTGGGGTTAGGTTGGGGTTAGGTTGGGGTTAGGTTGGGGTTAGGTTGGGGTTAGGTTGGGGTTAGGTTGGGGTTAGGTTGGGGTTAGGTTGGGGTTAGGTTGGGGTTAGGTTGGGGTGGGGTTGGGGTTAGGTTGGGGGTTAGGTTGGGGTTAGGTTGGGGGTTGGGTGGGGTTAGGTGGGGTTAGGTTGGGGGTTGGTTGGGGGTTGGTTGGGGTTGGTTGGGGGTTAGGTTGGGGTTGGTTGGGGTTAGGTTGGGGTTAGGTTGGGGTTAGGTGGGGTTAGGTTGGGGTTAGGTTGGGGTAGGTTGGGGTTAGGTTGGGGTTAGGTTGGGGTTAGGTTGGGGTTAGGTTGGGGTTAGGTTGGGGTTAGGTTGGGGTTAGGTTGGGGTTGGGTTGGGGGTTAGGTTGGGGTTAGGTGGGGTTAGGTTGGGGTTGGGGGGTTGGGGGGTTGGTGGGGTTAGGTTGGGGTTGGTGGGGGGTTAGGTTGGGGTTTGGTTGGGGTTAGGTTGGGGTTAGGTTGGGGTTAGGTTGGGGTTGGTGGGGGTTAGGTTGGGGTTAGGTTGGGGTTAGGTTGGGGGTTAGGGTGGGGGTAGGTTGGGGTTAGGTTGGGGTTGGTGGGGGTTAGGGTTGGGGTTAGGTTGGGGTTAGGTTGGGGTTTGGTTGGGGTTTGGTTGGGTTGGGTTGGGGTTGGTTGGGGGTTGGGTTGGGGGTTGGGTGTGGGGGTTGGGTTGGGGGTTAGGTTGGGGTTTGGTTGGGGTTAGGTTGGGGTTAGGTTGGGGTTAGGTTGGGGGTTAGGTTGGGGGTTAGGTGGGGTTAGGTTGGGGTTAGGTTGGGGTTAGGTTGGGGTTAGGTTGGGGTTAGGTTGGGGTTAGGTTGGGGTTGGTTGGGGTTAGGTTGGGGGTTAGGTGGGGGTTAGGTTGGGGTTAGGTTGGGGTTAGGTTGGGGTTAGGTTGGGGTTGGTTGGGGGTTAGGTGGGGTTAGGTTGGGGTTAGGTTGGGGTTAGGTTGGGGTTAGGTTGGGGTTAGGTTGGGGGTTGGTTGGGGTTAGGTTGGGGTTAGGTTGGGGGTTAGGTTGGGGTTAGGTTGGGGTAGGTTGGGGTTAGGTTGGGGTTAGGTGGGGTTAGGGTTGGGGTTAGGGTTGGGGGTTAGGTTGGGGTTAGGTTGGGGTTAGGTTGGGTTAGGTTGGGGTTAGGTTGGGGTTAGGTTGGGGTTGGTTGGGGTTAGGTTGGGGTTAGGTTGGGGTTAGGTTGGGGGTTAGGGGGGTTGGTGGGGTTAGGTTGGGGTTAGGTTGGGGTTAGGTTGGGGTTGGGTTGGTTGGGGTTAGGTTGGGGTTAGGTGGGGTTAGGTTGGGTTAGGTTGGGGTTAGGTTGGGGTTAGGTTGGGGTTAGGTTGGGTTAGGTTGGGGTTAGGTTGGGGTTAGGTTGGGGTTAGGTTGGGGTTAGGTTGGGGTTGGTTGGGGTTAGGTTGGGGTTAGGTTGGGGTTAGGTTGGGGTTAGGTGGGGTTAGGTTGGGGTTTGGTTGGGGTTAGGTTGGGGTTAGGTTGGGGTTAGGTTGGGGTTAGGTGGGGTTAGGTTGGGGTTAGGTTGGGGTTAGGTTGGGGTTAGGTTGGGGTTAGGTTGGGGTTAGGTTGGGGTTAGGTGGGGTTAGGTTGGGGTTAGGTTGGGGTTAGGTTGGGTTAGGTTGGGGTTAGGTTGGGGTTAGGTTGGGGTTAGGTTGGGGTTAGGTTGGGGTTAGGTTGGGGTTAGGTTGGGGTTAGGTTGGGGTTAGGTTGGGGTTAGGTTGGGGTTAGGTTGGGGTTAGGTTGGGGTTAGGTTGGGGTTAGGTTGGGGTTGGTTGGGGTTAGGTTGGGGTTAGGTTGGGGTTAGGTTGGGGTTAGGTTGGGGTTAGGTTGGGGTTAGGTTGGGGTTAGGTTGGGGTTAGGTTGGGGTTAGGTTGGGGTTAGGT
Organism: Bombus sonorus; assembly: GCA_029958995.1. NCBI lineage: Eukaryota > Metazoa > Arthropoda > Insecta > Hymenoptera > Apidae > Bombus > Bombus sonorus. The sequence continues at coordinate 6,870 of JARWAU010000056.1, read as the reverse complement.
TGGGGTTAGGTTGGGGTTAGGTTGGGGTTAGGTTGGGGTTAGGTTGGGGTTAGGTTGGGGTTAGGTTGGGGTTAGGTTGGGGTTAGGTTGGGGTTAGGTTGGGGTTAGGTTGGGGTTAGGTTGGGGTTAGGTTGGGGTTAGGTTGGGGTTAGGTTGGGGTTAGGTTGGGGTTAGGTTGGGGTTAGGTTGGGGTTAGGTTGGGGTTAGGTTGGGGTTGGTTGGGGTTAGGTTGGGGTTAGGTTGGGGTTAGGTTGGGGTTAGGTTGGGGTTAGGTTGGGGTTAGGTTGGGGTTAGGTTGGGGTTAGGTTGGGGTTAGGTTGGGGTTAGGTTGGGGTTAGGTTGGGGTTAGGTTGGGGTTAGGTTGGGGTTAGGTTGGGGTTAGGTTGGGGTTAGGTTGGGGTTAGGTTGGGGTTAGGTTGGGGTTTGGTTGGGGTTAGGTTGGGGTTAGGTTGGGGTTAGGTTGGGGTTAGGTTGGGGTTAGGTTGGGGTTAGGTTGGGGTTAGGTTGGGGTTAGGTTGGGGTTAGGTTGGGGTTAGGTTGGGGTTAGGTTGGGGTTAGGTTGGGGTTAGGTTGGGGTTAGGTTGGGGTTAGGTTGGGGTTAGGTTGGGGTTAGGTTGGGGTTAGGTTGGGGTTAGGTTGGGGTTAGGTTGGGGTTAGGTTGGGGTTAGGTTGGGGTTAGGTTGGGGTTAGGTTGGGGTTAGGTTGGGGTTAGGTTGGGGTTAGGTTGGGGTTAGGTTGGGGTTAGGTTGGGGTTAGGTTGGGGTTAGGTTGGGGTTAGGTTGGGGTTAGGTTGGGGTTAGGTTGGGGTTAGGTTGGGGTTAGGTTGGGGTTAGGTTGGGGTTAGGTTGGGGTTAGGTTGGGGTTAGGTTGGGGTTAGGTTGGGGTTAGGTTGGGGTTAGGTTGGGGTTAGGTTGGGGTTAGGTTGGGGTTAGGTTGGGGTTAGGTTGGGGTTAGGTTGGGGTTAGGTTGGGGTTAGGTTGGGGTTAGGTTGGGGTTAGGTTGGGGTTAGGTTGGGGTTAGGTTGGGGTTAGGTTGGGGTTAGGTTGGGGTTAGGTTGGGGTTAGGTTGGGGTTAGGTTGGGGTTAGGTTGGGGTTAGGTTGGGGTTAGGTTGGGGTTAGGTTGGGGTTAGGTTGGGGTTAGGTTGGGGTTAGGTTGGGGTTAGGTTGGGGTTAGGTTGGGGTTAGGTTGGGGTTAGGTTGGGGTTAGGTTGGGGTTAGGTTGGGGTTAGGTTGGGGTTAGGTTGGGGTTAGGTTGGGGTTAGGTTGGGGTTAGGTTGGGGTTAGGTTGGGGTTAGGTTGGGGTTAGGTTGGGGTTAGGTTGGGGTTAGGTTGGGGTTAGGTTGGGGTTAGGTTGGGGTTAGGTTGGGGTTAGGTTGGGGTTAGGTTGGGGTTAGGTTGGGGTTAGGTTGGGGTTAGGTTGGGGTTAGGTTGGGGTTAGGTTGGGGTTAGGTTGGGGTTAGGTTGGGGTTAGGTTGGGGTTAGGTTGGGGTTAGGTTGGGGTTAGGTTGGGGTTAGGTTGGGGTTAGGTTGGGGTTAGGTTGGGGTTAGGTTGGGGTTAGGTTGGGGTTAGGTTGGGGTTAGGTTGGGGTTAGGTTGGGGTTAGGTTGGGGTTAGGTTGGGGTTAGGTTGGGGTTAGGTTGGGGTTAGGTTGGGGTTAGGTTGGGGTTAGGTTGGGGTTAGGTTGGGGTTAGGTTGGGGTTAGGTTGGGGTTAGGTTGGGGTTAGGTTGGGGTTAGGTTGGGGTTAGGTTGGGGTTAGGTTGGGGTTAGGTTGGGGTTAGGTTGGGGTTAGGTTGGGGTTAGGTTGGGGTTAGGTTGGGGTTAGGTTGGGGTTAGGTTGGGGTTAGGTTGGGGTTAGGTTGGGGTTAGGTTGGGGTTAGGTTGGGGTTAGGTTGGGGTTAGGTTGGGGTTAGGTTGGGGTTAGGTTGGGGTTAGGTTGGGGTTAGGTTGGGGTTAGGTTGGGGTTAGGTTGGGGTTAGGTTGGGGTTAGGTTGGGGTTAGGTTGGGGTTAGGTTGGGGTTAGGTTGGGGTTAGGTTGGGGTTAGGTTGGGGTTAGGTTGGGGTTAGGTTGGGGTTAGGTTGGGGTTAGGTTGGGGTTAGGTTGGGGTTAGGTTGGGGTTAGGTTGGGGTTAGGTTGGGGTTAGGTTGGGGTTAGGTTGGGGTTAGGTTGGGGTTAGGTTGGGGTTAGGTTGGGGTTAGGTTGGGGTTAGGTTGGGGTTAGGTTGGGGTTAGGTTGGGGTTAGGTTGGGGTTAGGTTGGGGTTAGGTTGGGGTTAGGTTGGGGTTAGGTTGGGGTTAGGTTGGGGTTAGGTTGGGGTTAGGTTGGGGTTAGGTTGGGGTTAGGTTGGGGTTAGGTTGGGGTTAGGTTGGGGTTAGGTTGGGGTTAGGTTGGGGTTAGGTTGGGGTTAGGTTGGGGTTAGGTTGGGGTTAGGTTGGGGTTAGGTTGGGGTTAGGTTGGGGTTAGGTTGGGGTTAGGTTGGGGTTAGGTTGGGGTTAGGTTGGGGTTAGGTTGGGGTTAGGTTGGGGTTAGGTTGGGGTTAGGTTGGGGTTAGGTTGGGGTTAGGTTGGGGTTAGGTTGGGGTTAGGTTGGGGTTAGGTTGGGGTTAGGTTGGGGTTAGGTTGGGGTTAGGTTGGGGTTAGGTTGGGGTTAGGTTGGGGTTAGGTTGGGGTTAGGTTGGGGTTAGGTTGGGGTTAGGTTGGGGTTAGGTTGGGGTTAGGTTGGGGTTAGGTTGGGGTTAGGTTGGGGTTAGGTTGGGGTTAGGTTGGGGTTAGGTTGGGGTTAGGTTGGGGTTAGGTTGGGGTTAGGTTGGGGTTAGGTTGGGGTTAGGTTGGGGTTAGGTTGGGGTTAGGTTGGGGTTAGGTTGGGGTTAGGTTGGGGTTAGGTTGGGGTTAGGTTGGGGTTAGGTTGGGGTTAGGTTGGGGTTAGGTTGGGGTTAGGTTGGGGTTAGGTTGGGGTTAGGTTGGGGTTAGGTTGGGGTTAGGTTGGGGTTAGGTTGGGGTTAGGTTGGGGTTAGGTTGGGGTTAGGTTGGGGTTAGGTTGGGGTTAGGTTGGGGTTAGGTTGGGGTTAGGTTGGGGTTAGGTTGGGGTTAGGTTGGGGTTAGGTTGGGGTTAGGTTGGGGTTAGGTTGGGGTTAGGTTGGGGTTAGGTTGGGGTTAGGTTGGGGTTAGGTTGGGGTTAGGTTGGGGTTAGGTTGGGGTTAGGTTGGGGTTAGGTTGGGGTTAGGTTGGGGTTAGGTTGGGGTTAGGTTGGGGTTAGGTTGGGGTTAGGTTGGGGTTAGGTTGGGGTTAGGTTGGGGTTAGGTTGGGGTTAGGTTGGGGTTAGGTTGGGGTTAGGTTGGGGTTAGGTTGGGGTTAGGTTGGGGTTAGGTTGGGGTTAGGTTGGGGTTAGGTTGGGGTTAGGTTGGGGTTAGGTTGGGGTTAGGTTGGGGTTAGGTTGGGGTTAGGTTGGGGTTAGGTTGGGGTTAGGTTGGGGTTAGGTTGGGGTTAGGTTGGGGTTAGGTTGGGGTTAGGTTGGGGTTAGGTTGGGGTTAGGTTGGGGTTAGGTTGGGGTTAGGTTGGGGTTAGGTTGGGGTTAGGTTGGGGTTAGGTTGGGGTTAGGTTGGGGTTAGGTTGGGGTTAGGTTGGGGTTAGGTTGGGGTTAGGTTGGGGTTAGGTTGGGGTTAGGTTGGGGTTAGGTTGGGGTTAGGTTGGGGTTAGGTTGGGGTTAGGTTGGGGTTAGGTTGGGGTTAGGTTGGGGTTAGGTTGGGGTTAGGTTGGGGTTAGGTTGGGGTTAGGTTGGGGTTAGGTTGGGGTTAGGTTGGGGTTAGGTTGGGGTTAGGTTGGGGTTAGGTTGGGGTTAGGTTGGGGTTAGGTTGGGGTTAGGTTGGGGTTAGGTTGGGGTTAGGTTGGGGTTAGGTTGGGGTTAGGTTGGGGTTAGGTTGGGGTTAGGTTGGGGTTAGGTTGGGGTTAGGTTGGGGTTAGGTTGGGGTTAGGTTGGGGTTAGGTTGGGGTTAGGTTGGGGTTAGGTTGGGGTTAGGTTGGGGTTAGGTTGGGGTTAGGTTGGGGTTAGGTTGGGGTTAGGTTGGGGTTAGGTTGGGGTTAGGTTGGGGTTAGGTTGGGGTTAGGTTGGGGTTAGGTTGGGGTTAGGTTGGGGTTAGGTTGGGGTTAGGTTGGGGTTAGGTTGGGGTTAGGTTGGGGTTAGGTTGGGGTTAGGTTGGGGTTAGGTTGGGGTTAGGTTGGGGTTAGGTTGGGGTTAGGTTGGGGTTAGGTTGGGGTTAGGTTGGGGTTAGGTTGGGGTTAGGTTGGGGTTAGGTTGGGGTTAGGTTGGGGTTAGGTTGGGGTTAGGTTGGGGTTAGGTTGGGGTTAGGTTGGGGTTAGGTTGGGGTTAGGTTGGGGTTAGGTTGGGGTTAGGTTGGGGTTAGGTTGGGGTTAGGTTGGGGTTAGGTTGGGGTTAGGTTGGGGTTAGGTTGGGGTTAGGTTGGGGTTAGGTTGGGGTTAGGTTGGGGTTAGGTTGGGGTTAGGTTGGGGTTAGGTTGGGGTTAGGTTGGGGTTAGGTTGGGGTTAGGTTGGGGTTAGGTTGGGGTTAGGTTGGGGTTAGGTTGGGGTTAGGTTGGGGTTAGGTTGGGGTTAGGTTGGGGTTAGGTTGGGGTTAGGTTGGGGTTAGGTTGGGGTTAGGTTGGGGTTAGGTTGGGGTTAGGTTGGGGTTAGGTTGGGGTTAGGTTGGGGTTAGGTTGGGGTTAGGTTGGGGTTAGGTTGGGGTTAGGTTGGGGTTAGGTTGGGGTTAGGTTGGGGTTAGGTTGGGGTTAGGTTGGGGTTAGGTTGGGGTTAGGTTGGGGTTAGGTTGGGGTTAGGTTGGGGTTAGGTTGGGGTTAGGTTGGGGTTAGGTTGGGGTTAGGTTGGGGTTAGGTTGGGGTTAGGTTGGGGTTAGGTTGGGGTTAGGTTGGGGTTAGGTTGGGGTTAGGTTGGGGTTAGGTTGGGGTTAGGTTGGGGTTAGGTTGGGGTTAGGTTGGGGTTAGGTTGGGGTTAGGTTGGGGTTAGGTTGGGGTTAGGTTGGGGTTAGGTTGGGGTTAGGTTGGGGTTAGGTTGGGGTTAGGTTGGGGTTAGGTTGGGGTTAGGTTGGGGTTAGGTTGGGGTTAGGTTGGGGTTAGGTTGGGGTTAGGTTGGGGTTAGGTTGGGGTTAGGTTGGGGTTAGGTTGGGGTTAGGTTGGGGTTAGGTTGGGGTTAGGTTGGGGTTAGGTTGGGGTTAGGTTGGGGTTAGGTTGGGGTTAGGTTGGGGTTAGGTTGGGGTTAGGTTGGGGTTAGGTTGGGGTTAGGTTGGGGTTAGGTTGGGGTTAGGTTGGGGTTAGGTTGGGGTTAGGTTGGGGTTAGGTTGGGGTTAGGTTGGGGTTAGGTTGGGGTTAGGTTGGGGTTAGGTTGGGGTTAGGTTGGGGTTAGGTTGGGGTTAGGTTGGGGTTAGGTTGGGGTTAGGTTGGGGTTAGGTTGGGGTTAGGTTGGGGTTAGGTTGGGGTTAGGTTGGGGTTAGGTTGGGGTTAGGTTGGGGTTAGGTTGGGGTTAGGTTGGGGTTAGGTTGGGGTTAGGTTGGGGTTAGGTTGGGGTTAGGTTGGGGTTAGGTTGGGGTTAGGTTGGGGTTAGGTTGGGGTTAGGTTGGGGTTAGGTTGGGGTTAGGTTGGGGTTAGGTTGGGGTTAGGTTGGGGTTAGGTTGGGGTTAGGTTGGGGTTAGGTTGGGGTTAGGTTGGGGTTAGGTTGGGGTTAGGTTGGGGTTAGGTTGGGGTTAGGTTGGGGTTAGGTTGGGGTTAGGTTGGGGTTAGGTTGGGGTTAGGTTGGGGTTAGGTTGGGGTTAGGTTGGGGTTAGGTTGGGGTTAGGTTGGGGTTAGGTTGGGGTTAGGTTGGGGTTAGGTTGGGGTTAGGTTGGGGTTAGGTTGGGGTTAGGTTGGGGTTAGGTTGGGGTTAGGTTGGGGTTAGGTTGGGGTTAGGTTGGGGTTAGGTTGGGGTTAGGTTGGGGTTAGGTTGGGGTTAGGTTGGGGTTAGGTTGGGGTTAGGTTGGGGTTAGGTTGGGGTTAGGTTGGGGTTAGGTTGGGGTTAGGTTGGGGTTAGGTTGGGGTTAGGTTGGGGTTAGGTTGGGGTTAGGTTGGGGTTAGGTTGGGGTTAGGTTGGGGTTAGGTTGGGGTTAGGTTGGGGTTAGGTTGGGGTTAGGTTGGGGTTAGGTTGGGGTTAGGTTGGGGTTAGGTTGGGGTTAGGTTGGGGTTAGGTTGGGGTTAGGTTGGGGTTAGGTTGGGGTTAGGTTGGGGTTAGGTTGGGGTTAGGTTGGGGTTAGGTTGGGGTTAGGTTGGGGTTAGGTTGGGGTTAGGTTAGGGGTTAGGTTGGGGTTAGGTTGGGGTTAGGTTGGGGTTAGGTTGGGGTTAGGTTGGGGTTAGGTTGGGGTTAGGTTGGGGTTAGGTTGGGGTTAGGTTGGGGTTAGGTTGGGGTTAGGTTGGGGTTAGGTTGGGGTTAGGTTGGGGTTAGGTTGGGGTTAGGTTGGGGTTAGGTTGGGGTTAGGTTGGGGTTAGGTTGGGGTTAGGTTGGGGTTAGGTTGGGGTTAGGTTGGGGTTAGGTTGGGGTTAGGTTGGGGTTAGGTTGGGGTTAGGTTGGGGTTAGGTTGGGGTTAGGTTGGGGTTAGGTTGGGGTTAGGTTGGGGTTAGGTTGGGGTTAGGTTGGGGTTAGGTTGGGGTTAGGTTGGGGTTAGGTTGGGGTTAGGTTGGGGTTAGGTTGGGGTTAGGTTGGGGTTAGGTTGGGGTTAGGTTGGGGTTAGGTTGGGGTTAGGTTGGGGTTAGGTTGGGGTTAGGTTGGGGTTAGGTTGGGGTTAGGTTGGGGTTAGGTTGGGGTTAGGTTGGGGTTAGGTTGGGGTTAGGTTGGGGT